>OZ025277.1:384883-927752 GCA_964019165.1 Mastigias papua
TCTATCAGATAAGTTACAAAGGACAAACACCATTGACAAGGTAAAAAAGTGATATATAAAAACAGGAATAAGAAATTATTACTCACTGGGGGTACAAACTCAAGTTGCCTTTCCTTTGCTTCTCTTAATAATTGCTCTGCTGTGATTTGAACTGGAGCAGCAGCCTTATTTTTCACCTATGGAAGAAACCAATACCAGACTGTCTGACTTTCAGTAAATGTTAGAATCATCAGCAAATAGGTAAAAATTTTTTTTTTTTTGAAACACTGGGCAAATCATTAAAAAGATGAGAAATAGTAAAGGTCCAAGTACTGATCCTTGGGGAACACCACAAATAATCTTCATTAGATTAGAATCTTCTCCATTAATAGAGACACATTGGTGTATATCAGATAACTAAGACTGAAACCACTTTAGAAGGATCCCTCTAATACTGCAATGCTCTAATTTAGAGAGTAGAATATTATGATTAACAGTATCAAAGGCTTTTTGAAGGTCAATAAACACACCACAACCATATTTTTGTTATCTAACATAATTTGAATGGCTTCAGTTATACTTATCAATGCATTGTCAACTGAATGATTTTCTTGAAAGCCAAGTTGCAAAGGATGAATAGGTTTGCTTGATGTAACAAAGCAATACAGTCTTTTGTACATTACCTTTTCATACAATTTACTAAAGATTGGCAGGACAAAGATAGGTCTATAGTTGGATATACTCTCTAGGTCACCTTGTTTTATAAGAGGGATTACTTTAGCAATTTTTGGTTTGGGTGGAAAAAGTACTTTAAGAAATGATTCATTGACAAGTTTTCCAAGTGGATGAGAGATGTGAAATGTTAAGATTTTTAGTAAATTTAATGGTATACCAAAAGGTCCAACAGATTTTGATAAGTCTAGAGTTGATATTGTGTCTTCAATTTCTTTCAAAGTAACTGGGGGCAAAATATTGAGGTAGAGTTTTTGTTTCTGAGGTAATCTAAAGCAGATTCTGGTGTTTCTGGTACATCTTTGCATATGCTATTTGCAACATTAACAAAGTGATCACTGAATGTATTAGAACTTTTACTAAGTTCAGAAGAAATATCACCACTTTCATCCATGATCATATCAATATTGACTCCCTAGTCTCCATCCTACATAAATACCATTGAGTTTTCTCTGAATAGAAGCTCTCTACTTATAATAAAGATGTCTCCTTTTCTTTATTGCTAAAACTTCCAACTCCACAAAGTCAAGACCCCTTCGCCTTCGGAGCACATTTACCGATAAATAAGCAACATTTTCTATGGAATACGACTTGCAAAGTGCAGTCATCTAAATACGAAGAAACAGATTGATATACAGAACAAACACAAATATGAAAATACCTTAGCTACTTTTGGTACCCTCTTTTTCTTCTCAGGTTCTTCAGTGTCCATTTTCTTACTCTTCTGTGCTATTTCATAAGTTTCTTCAAAGTTCAACTATCTAGTCTACCCCTCATTTGCGCCATGCAGATGAAAACCAATGTTAGTTATTCACATTGAGGTACACACAGAAACGAGGCCGAAACAAAATGAGTTATTCTATTTATTCTATTCGATTGCCTTAAAACGTCCTCCAGAAGTCGAAGGTCGCCTATCATGGATCTCCGTTGTTCTCTACACTGTGCCTCCCATTTCAACTTTCCATATTCTCTAATGCTGGTCCATTCCTTGATCTCATTAATACGCATTCTTCAAGTTCTTCCCTTTGATTTTGTACCATCTATAAATCCTTCCATGATGTTAAAAAACAAATTTCGATTTGGACTTCTTACAATATGGCCAAAGAATGATGATGTTCGTTTAGTGATTTTCTTTACTAGAGTGGGTCTCTCATTTATTCGGTCAAATACTTCCTTGTTCGTAGTTTTGCTTACTCAGCTAATTTTTAGTATTCTGCGGTAGCACCATGTTTCAAAAGCATTTATTTTTCTTGCTCTCTGCCTATTGTCCATGTTTCACAACCACATGTTAATAGTGAAAATATATACGAATTTAGCAGCCTTTTCTTTGTCTTCATGTTTACATTTGTTTTCATAAGTTTTTTCAGCTCCCAGAATGATTTCTTTGCTATTCCTATTCTCCTCTTGATTGCCTGCATGCATTTCGTGTCTGCTGTAATAAGTGTGCCAAGGTATTTATATTTATTTACTTGCTCTAATGCTATCCCATTTGGCTTTATCTTTTACTTTCGTTCCTGGTTGCTTTTCCATTACCATAACCTTTGTCTTTTTTGCATTCAACTCCATGCCAAAATGTGCTGCTAAAGAGTTTTCATTAATTAAATATCGGAAATTCCCAAACTAGCCCATTGGGACTTATTTTCTATTTGATACTCTTTTGGTAAGGGCTAATTCGAGGGGATGACTTGTTTGAGGGGGGCTTGTAAAATTACTTGATATATGCTTCAGAAAAACTCATTGTCAACATTTCTATCCACCGTAGTATTAAAATAGCAGTATCACTTTTAGCAGATCAAGGTCTTTATCATCATTTGGGGTGGGGGTTTTTCAAGGGGTGCTCAATAACAATTTTAAATTCTAGTATGAGAGCCTATCCGAGGGCGACCTTTCGAAGGGGGGCAGTTCAAGGATTTACGTTAAGATAGAGAAATTGCAGCAAATAAAGCGCCTCTTTTGATTAAAGCAAGTAACGCATCGAGGGCCGTTCCTAGAAATTGTCTTTAGGGGGTGTAGGATCTTCAATTTTTCGACATAGTGGACGTAGTTTTAAGCGCCCACTTGCTTTCCCCTGGTGCCACCCCTAACCACACATGAATGTAATTCTGTAGGTTTACATTTTAAGCATATATCACATCAACATATCTGGTTATTAAAGTATCCTCTGCTTCTTCATCTTGTCTGTTCTGTGTTAATCAATTTAGTGTGTCTGGATACCTACGCTTGTTTTCAGCTCTGAAGAGGTGGGAGGGCAGTAACGAAAAGGAAAGATGGGGGTCTGGTGGTGATGCCAGCAAAAAAAGCTTGAAACCACACCTTTTAGTTTCTAGGAAGACGCCCTTTCTAAATTTGGAAATGCGCCCATTTTAGAAGGAAAAAGAACTATGAAATCATGATATGCGTTTGAGAAACGTCCGTATTCAGGTTTTATGTGTGAAGGTGTCTATTTTCTAGCCTTTTGAAACAAAACCATACTTTCAGCTTAACACTTTTTGGAGGCAAGGGGGACAAAATCTTCTAGCTCGGTGTTCCAATTCACCGTGCCTACCCCTAGCTTCGCGCCTAATACAGGCAATCACTATATTTCTAAATCTTCATATGTTATAATTAGAATCAAAACTGGATAATAATGATTTTGTATGCATTCTTTTCGGGGGCACAATCCCCAAGTATCTTCTTACCTGGCCGTTTCCCATCAGGAGTTTGCCCCGACACCCCATAGATTTATCTCTTCCCTGCTATTCTCATTAACATCAGTTACCCCTACATACGCAGTTTATCACTAACTACCGTAAAATCCCGAATATAAGCCCCTTCCGAATAAAAACCCCCCTGTATACTAACCCAAATATCCCTCCGAATATAAGCCCCTGAATATAAGCCCAGGGCTTACGTTTTAGATTCAGTGTGTATAGTTAGGATTCAATTGAAAACATTACTTCCTGAGGCACAAATAATCCGACGGTTGTCTTGTGCTTTTAATGAACACGGACAGAGTATACAAAGCCCTTGAACTTAATTTTGTACTATTTTGAAGTTTCATGCATTAATTTTTGTCAGCGACTTTGCAAATACAAATTTTCCGAAGTATCTGAATATCATATAAGGAATATTCATATACTAAGTAGAATAACAAAAAAGGAATGTCAAAATATTATAAACACTTCAAATTGCTATCGACCTGTTGTAAGTTAAAGAACTAATTCCGTTTGAGAAGGCATGACATGCAATTATCGACGTCAAAAAATCACTGCAAAATTAAATCTGTTCTTTTCTAACAGCGAAAAATCCCCTTAGGACTAATACCTGTCCAATACCTATAAACACAATGATAATGGTCTGTCCAATGCTCCACCATATAACTTTCTCGCTTAAACCCTGAGCAACCAGTCTCCCATTAGCTTCTCTTATTCTGTGATGGTTTTGGTATAACTCAGCAATTCGCATTGAATCATGAATATTAACCACTGACGTCTCCAGTTGTGTCATTGGGCCTGTTTGCGGTTTTCCATCTGCGGTTTTAAGGCCGTTCTCATCACCAATAATAAAGTCCAAATAAACAAGATTATTATACATAGAGAAGTCATAAATATTGCTGAAGCAAATTTTGTAAGTTCCGGTCTCATTCAATGGAAACTTGAAATATTCGTAATCTTTTTGATACACACGGTAGATAACTCGTCCGGTTGGATCTTCCATTGTTACATCGACATGAGGCTTTGATCCAGTTATTGGAGCAAATTCTACGGAAGCAGTTTGGCCTATGATACCATCTTCGAAGAAACATTCCCATCCATTGAGAAAGAATTGAACATGTCGGGCTTCAGAAGTAGCAAAACATGTAAGAAGGAGGGAATATATTAAGCCAATCCTGGCCATTGCATCAACTGAACAGCTCAAAGACTCGTTTTTTCATTAAATCTTTTTTCAATTTCCTACTATTCGTAGCACAGGCTGATTTAACAAGAAAGCTACAGGTGCATATAGCTAACGAACAAAGAACGTAGAAGCAAAAGACCACTGGTCAATATGGTGTCACCTGCCCAACGCAGCACCTGTCAACCACATGAGCAACGATTGAGAGATTTTCATGGCAATTCGGTTTCATGAAGTGATCAATGATCAATGATGATCCAGTGATCGATGATGAAACTAATGTATAGCGAATACAGTTTAATGATAGAATAAACACTATAGCTATGAAAAGAGTTTTTACCACAATACAATACAACAGTATCAAAAGATCTATGTGTTCTTTACTTAACGACTGTTGCTATCAAAAGTTCCCAAAATCTTCATCTAATTACTGTTGTTATCAAAAGTTTCCAAAATCTTCACCTAATTACTGTCGTTATCAAAGGTTTCCAAAATCTTCATCTAATTACTGTCGTCATCAAAAGTTTCCAAAATCTTAATCTAATTACTGTCATTATCAAACGTTTCTGGAATCTTTGGAAAGCACTTCTTGAAACAAAACTTTTCGAAGTCAGCAACTTTTCTTCTTCTCTCATCAGATGTATTCCCCATGCCTCTTTCACTGTCTAAAGGTTAAATGTGCAAGGAAACCATACAATTGTCTCTATACAAAGCCTTATATAAAATAAGAAAACACTGCCTACTATTGCTATGAAAACAAATAATTCTATGCAATCATCACTATCGGTGTCATTATTCTAACTGACTTTGAATGGAAATGTGTAAACGATAGAATGACGATCAACGATCTAATCAACGATTATAAATCATTTATGACTAAATAAGGTTTGTCAAAAATTAATGCATGATTTTGCAATGAAATAAGCTTACTTTTTCTTTTTCTGAATAGCAAACACAAATTCACAAGTATGGAGAATGGAATTGGCAAGAGAGGCTTCTTCTTGAACTCTTGCAACAAAACAAACTGCTCATATCTCCAAGTTTCTTCAGATCGGCTCAAAACTTGCTCATGAATCTGGCTGTAAATTAGTAATCCATATTTCAATTAGATGAGTAAATTTTGAAGGAACAGGGGCTATAATAATGATAATGACGAAGCAAAATATACTTGGCTGTGCGGTCAACCAGCTACTAACGCAGATAAAAACAAAGAATCCCACATTAACTACATTGCACCATAGTCGATATGAGGCAAAATGTGACGATAATACCAATGTTCTTACTTGCGATCAACAAGAAATATCTGATGAACTATGAAGAATACAGAACATGATATAACAGAACACTTTCGTGAAACATGCTGTACTAAAGCTACACCTATTCATAATCTTTAAAAGGGATAACATAACTCTGTTGTACTAATAAGTAGCTTAAAGAACTTAGTTATGAACAAATGAAAGAATAAATCAATTTCAGCAAATTACACTAAAATCCTATTTGAAAAACGATAAATATAAATTAACTTTTTAGGCAATACAGACCTGAAGCTAAGCAAATTGTGTCATTTAAGAAAACAAGAGCACATCCCGGCTCAGGGATACATTTACAATTTCTAAAAAATGATACTGCCATTATCACTCAAATGTTATCATCATTGGAAAATTAATACTAGTCAAAAGTGTTGAAAATAAAATTATATGAAAAATTAAATAAGAGCAAACCTGAAATCAGCAATCAACAAATTCATTAAGAGAATATTTGCAAATAAAAGAAATGCAGCCATGGCAATCACAACCGAAATTTCTGATGCTGTACTGACTTTATCTGTGCCAAATACGGTCGTACTGTTACTGACTAAAAAATTAAAAGCAAATTTACAATGCTTTTTATTAACAACACCAGAATATATAATAAGTTGGTCCACAATACGCTAAAAATTGGTTCAAATGATGATAAATTTTGCACTTTGCAAAACAAACCAATATCATCAATTTCAGATACTAGGTAAAATAAATTAACTACTTCTGCTATCATTCACAGAAAAGTATATCATTAGGGCCTATAAAGATTACTGATTCTTTGTAGATTTTCAATTTCACTAAAAACTTGGGATTGAAAGCAGTATATTACAATGAAATCTCACGTTCAAAAGATTCGATGCCAGTTTCTCCAACAAGCACAAGATATGGCCGAAAGAATATGTTGAAAAGGTAAACTCCATCAAAACTCGAATCAGGATGAAGCATCGTTGTCATGAATAATCCGTACCCCAACATACACACGAAGATAACAAACATGAACGTCTTCATCCTAAGGAGCTACAAGAAAAAAAGCATCGTCCCTCGTACAACTAGCAAAAAACTCTCAGTTGTAAAGTCGACAAAGAACGACAAGGGGCCAGGTGTTAAACATAATCCACTTAGAATGAAACAGTTATCATCTTCCCCTTTGTCACAAGTGTATCATTCATAATATTCACACTCTCCTTGCTTTTCCTAATAAAACGGGGCAGAAATATGCCAACTTACAAATTCATTAAAAGTAGAATAAAGAAGACTTCCATCAATATTGCAAAGAAATCATTTAGATGGTAAGTTAGTTTGGTAGTATACAGAAGGAATATATATGAAGAGACAGTATCTACACTAAATGATAAATATAAGTTATGCATATTTTGGCGTATTCAAATCTTTCTCGGTAAACTTAACAGTCGATGCATTTCGCAAAAAAACACCACCCAATCATGAATACATTTAGAAATATACGCTCTTTTAAAATATTACGAGAACTTTAGATGTAAAGAAGTGGCATACCATTTTTCCAATCATGACCATATACACTCCAAGAGACTTCCATACACTTACAAACTGCAGGATTTTGAAACAGGATACACAAAGGTACAGTCGCAGTACGTAGTTTGATGCGTAAATATAGTAATGACTTAATCCAAAACCAACAAAGAACAGCAATATAGCCAAAACATCAAGAATATTCCATAGACTTCGTGCCCACTGCTTTATATTGAGGCAAAAACCCTTTCCAATATCTTTGATCTAAAGTAAAAAAAGCGTTGTTCAAATATATAAAGATCAAGGTTCAATTGCTATAAGATCTGAACAAACTCAGATTATCACACAAACAATAGTAATTGACGGACGATTACTGGTTTAAATGAATACAAAATATACTACAAACTCATTGTGCTTAGTTCAGTGATAAAAAAATTTCAGCTATTAAATGCGCTTGACTCCTTTTGATCATTCAACATGAGCAAAGCGTTCTACAGATACATAGAAGCAAATCATGGCATGGGCAGAAACCATTAATGTTTGGGGTCATGTGAGGACCATTAATGCAAGGCAAGGAAAGATGGGATTTGAATTTAGAAATAGTTTCACAAATACCTGTCGCATTTCATCAAATGCCAATGAAATTACTACAGTCATGACAATCCACTTCAGTGGCTCCATAGAAATGGCATTATGAGAAAGAAAATAGACAGCAAATGCAATGAATGTTAGGATGTACATTGTCTAAGAAATAAATTGTAAAAAAGACATCAATTAAAGTATTCGAAAATCTGCTAGGAAACACTGCCTGAAACATTAGAAACACTGCCTGAAACATATTGCAAATTGCGTCGCAACTTAGGACCAAATAAATCAAACTCTTTCAATTCGCTGTCAAGTTATATTCTGACATAAAAGATCACTAATGCAATAAAAACCATGAGTATTCAACTTATATAACCCACTAGGTAACAGTTGAACGTGCTCCACAAAAAAGCCCCACAAACACTATGACAGCAAATTGTTAGAATCCATCTTGTCCGTTCTAAAGCTTTATCATGGCTCAAGTTGCATTAGGTTCTAAATGATCCCATCATAACAGATCTTTTTGCTAGTATTTCCATTACTGAAAACTTTAGTTGACTAGATAATGGAATTGCAGAGGTATAAATATGATGAAAGGAACTACGATAAAAATTGAAATAAAAATTTCATCACGATACAAACCAGATGAATTCCAAATTTCATGCTTGGTTTTGAAAACACCCGTGCACAAGGTTTGAAAACTTTGCATATACATAAATCCTGTATATCATCAACCTGAAAATACAATTAATATAATTGTGAAAAAGCAAAACATATAACTGATGCATATCTTAAAATAAAGCATATAAGGAATATAAAAGAAACAAAACTGTTAACTTGAACAATATGCTACTGATTTATTTCAAACTTATCCATTCACTACCAATCCGTATTCAAATAAAGAAAACATGACTATTTAAATGGAAAATGTGCCGCTTAGGCTTGGGGGGGGGTAACTAAGTCTAGTTTTGGAGGGGGCGTGCCATTTTGATTCAAAATCTGGACCCATAATTCCGCCGAAGTTTGACAAAAATATGACCCATAATTCCAAAAGGAAAATAGCATTTTTCAATAAACAATAAACATTACGCAACATTTTTCCGAAATGGAGCCCATAATTCTACATTTTTCTTCAAATGGTACCCACAATTCCTCACAGATTTCACAAACCGATACCCATAATTCAGCAACTTTTAGGAAAAAGGTAGCCCTAAATAATGGAACGTCCCCGTACCCCACCCGAACGCTTAAGTAAGCATTTACCAGAAAATAGCAAATCAAGTGTATTTAGGAATCGAATGAACAAGACACATGTCCATGTTGCTCAAATTCTACATCGTGGGTTTAAAAGGAATAAACGGGCAAGGATCGCTACGAATGAAAAATATCAAATGTGTAGTAGATGACTGCCTTATCACATGACATCATGATACATAAAATATAAGTTCTATCAGAGAACTAGGCACCTCACGCCACTGGTCTTCTAAGACAGCCTGAGATCCTGGTTTCCCTATGAAGGATTTTTGACCAATGTCTCCAGCAACTTCAAGCAATGTTTGGCCACGCCAGAGCGGAATTCTACTTGTTAATACTTCCTCTGTCATCTTTTTGTCCGTTTTGAAATACATATCAAGCAAGCAACACATTCGTGATTCAAAGTAACTGAAATGAGTCACAAGATGTTTATTCTCTCAATGGACGTTTTGTTGTAAGACCCTTATAAGGGACTAACTACTTGTCTCTACGTCTTTTGCACCTTTAACAAGCTGGATATGGAACTGAAGATAATCGAAACTTGTCGTGCATACTTAAATCTCATCCGTTTTAGTCAAGATTACCCTCTGAAATTTACTATTGTTGAGGAACATCGATATACATGCATAATAACGAAAGTACTCTAAGCTTAGTATGGAAAAGGTAATCAATCTAAACGATATATATATATATATAACGCCCGCTCTGCAATAAGCCCCCTCTAAAGTGCTTGAAAATAATAACCCCCCTCGGGGGCTTACAGGAGAATATATGATATACAGTATGTATATATATATGATATATATATATATATATATATATATATATATATATATATATATATATATATATATATATATATATATATATATATATATATATATATATATATATATATATATGTATGTATGTATTCAAAGAAGAAAAATTGTGCTTACTTCATTACGTCTTCAAAATCACTTTGAGGTGATCTAGAAACATTTTGTACATTCTCCTTAATTCCATTCAGCAATGTGTAGACAAGGAGAGCATTAGATAAAGGATTGTATTGGTCAAAATGCCAAAATAACTTTGCTGCATTTACATCAAGGTACAAAACCGAGTTGATTAGTAGAGCTTGAACTGGGTTTATCACCTTAAAGAAGAAAATATAAGCAATAACACTACATGCAAATATTTGCACAATGTCATATGAGAGGGAGAATTAGCTACATATAACAGAAGAGAAGGTAATCTGCTACACAGGTTGATGAGAATCACTGGGTACAACTGGACCAAGTAATATTAACAATTAATAAGTCTAGGAGTCCTCAGAGTCTAGAAAGAGGGAAAGTGGAGTTTCTAATTCTGAAATAAGTGTTGATTCAAATATGCGCCGATATTCAAGTAAACAAAGGATTCTGTAGAATGCCACATCTAGAAAGCTAACTAGTAAACACCAAAAATCACTGATGACCACCTTGCTTATACAAATTTATCTCTAATACAAGGCAAAATTTATGAAAATCAATCAAATTACTAAAAGATTTAGACTAGATATACTAATAAGGCTTCAAACTTTTAAAATATTTGTCATAGTTAAATTATAACTACTTCAAATGGAATAGTAAACAAGAAAATTGGCAAGAAAAATAAAAAGGCAATATGCCGACTTCAGTTGAAATGTAGGGGCAACAGTCATAGAACGAAATGACGAACTTCTTGGTTAATTTTAATGTTCTTGCCCTCAGTAATATGAGTACCATCCATAACATTCTCATTTGAAAGATCCGTCAGAGCTTTTTTAACATCCATGAGTGTAATAGCCTAGCGTGAAAAACAGTAGTTTGCATTAATTCACGTCAAATTAACCATAAATCACTTTTTGCTCAGCTACCATGTTGTAATAGCCTCTAGAACCAAATTAGCTCGGCTGAGACAAATCCCACGCTATTTCATATGATGACAGTAATTATCAACAAAAATGAAATAGAAATTTACACACCAAAAGGAGTTGCATATGCAATACCGCAAAAACTCATTGCATTTATATAATCTATGCTTGATATACTATACGCTACAAGGAAAGAGAACTTAACAAAAATTTCACGTTTAAGAACAAACCTTATTTAGTCTGTCGGTCGAGCTGTAACAAACCTCTTTCACATATTTCCTTCTGAAGAATTTAATCAGTTTATCCAGATAGAATTCTGATGCCTAAGATATACATAAACAGTTTCATAATGTTCATGGACAAGTCAAATTTGAAGAAAAAGTACGCTGATAGCAATATGACAAATGTCTTAATAATAATAATAATAATAATAACAATAATAAAAAAGAGTATATGTAATAACTAAAATTCAACACGAGCAATATCTATGTCCTTTAGCCATTGACCCACTACTGTACATTTCAGTACGAAAGTAAAGACAAACAAGAAAAAGCAAGCAAATTAAACACTTACGGCCACTCTCGAACGATGATACTTATCTTCAGGAATTTTGTATAATTCCCATAGGTGTTTATCGACATAGCCTCGAACGTCAAATTCATATCTCTCCAGAAGTTCCCTTATTCTGACCAAACCGTTTGACTTCAAAATCGACTTGGTCATCATCTGATAGACCTAAACAAAAATATTAAATGGAAATAGCCTTTGAGCCAACTCCTATTTCAATTAGTTTAATCTTCAAATTCAACTAGCTAATGATAATAGTGTATGCTCAATGAATTAGCAAACAACCCGTACAATCAATTACATACCAGCCATGGATTCTCTCTTGACAATTTCCTTGCCACTCTAATGTCACCTAAGTTAGCAGCGAAAAGGAATTGGTTTGTAGGACAGCCTTCTGCAGCTAGGAGAAAACAAATTAGAATTTAAGCAACTAAGTAAAAGTGAATATTATTTCTCTTTAAAAACATAAATACAAAACTGTAAATAAATAACATCCATTTTACCACTAACTTGACAATCAAAAGTAACTTTTAACGATTCCAGCAAAATCATTGGTAAAATCATTCTTGTAAAATTGCTACGGTAAGTTATGTCTGAAAAGATAAAAATGTTTGATATTTCACAAAAAGTGACAAAAATATGCATAAAGAACTTTGTAATACATTCTTACGAACTGTCGGGAATGCTGCAATAATACATTTTAAAAAGCTAATTCCTGAACGTCTACTTCCTCCTACATATTTAATACCTTTCATTGCTGCACGAAACAGAACGGTTTGCAAATCATCACCCTGAGCATCGAATTTTAACTCAAAGATAAATATCTAAAAAGGAAATAGGATAAGAGATAAAAAAGTTTGAAGAATCAAAAATTGAACAGCACTAAAAATTTTACAGCTGCAATTTTACGTTCTGGCAAAGACGCTTCAGTAGGCTAATAATAATCAAACAAATTATACCAGCTTAAAAAAAATGTTTTTTAGTAAAGCACTTCTCCCCTACTACACCAAGATACGCAAGTTCGTTCACTTCTTAACACAGGCAGACTGAAAATCAAATCTACAAATACAAATATGAAAGATTAAGCTCTAAAAGTAATGAAGCCATCCTAAATCCCTCAACGTACATAATCACACAACTCAACATAATCGCCATTGTATCAAAGAATAAGAAAAACTAAACTCCTTAATGTCAAATTCAAAACACCAATTTGTACTTGCCTGGTCTTTTGCTTTAGTCACGCAGTCATGAATCATCTTCTTATGTGAACTGTCACTAGTGAGCCATCTGGGGCAAAATGATAATAAGAACTGAAAACATAGTAATTCGAAATGATGTCACGCAGTCATGAATCATCTTCTTATGTGAACTGTCACTAGTGAGCCATCTGGGGCAAAATGATAATAAGAACTGAAAACATAGTAATTCGAAATGATGTCACGCAGTCATGAATCATCTTCTTATGTGAACTGTCACTAGTGAGCCATCTGGGGCAAAATGATAATAAGAACTGAAAACATAGTAATTCGAAATGATGTCACGCAGTCATGAATCATCTTCTTATGTGAACTGTCACTAGTGAGCCATCTGGGGCAAAATGATAATAAGAACTGAAAACATAGTAATTCGAAATGATGTCACGCAGTCATGAATCATCTTCTTATGTGAACTGTCACTAGTGAGCCATCTGGGGCAAAATGATAATAAGAACTGAAAACATAGTAATTCGAAATGATGTCACGCAGTCATGAATCATCTTCTTATGTGAACTGTCACTAGTGAGCCATCTGGGGCAAAATGATAATAAGAACTGAAAACATAGTAATTCGAAATGATGTCACGCAGTCATGAATCATCTTCTTATGTGAACTATCACTAGTGAGCCATCTGGGGCAAAATGATAATAAGAACTGAAAACATAGTAATTCGAAATGATGTCACGCAGTCATGAATCATCTTCTTATGTGAACTGTCACTAGTGAGCCATCTGGGGCAAAATGATAATAAGAACTGAAAACATAGTAATTCGAAATGATGTCACGCAGTCATGAATCATCTTCTTATGTGAACTGTCACTAGTGAGCCATCTGGGGCAAAATGATAATAAGAACTGAAAACATAGTAATTCGAAATGATGTCACGCAGTCATGAATCATCTTCTTATGTGAACTGTCACTAGTGAGCCATCTGGGGCAAAATGATAATAAGAACTGAAAACATAGTAATTCGAAATGATGTCACGCAGTCATGAATCATCTTCTTATGTGAACTGTCACTAGTGAGCCATCTGGGGCAAAATGATAATAAGAACTGAAAACATAGTAATTCGAAATGATGTCACGCAGTCATGAATCATCTTCTTATGTGAACTGTCACTAGTGAGCCATCTGGGGCAAAATGATAATAAGAACTGAAAACATAGTAATTCGAAATGATGTCACGCAGTCATGAATCATCTTCTTATGTGAACTGTCACTAGTGAGCCATCTGGGGCAAAATGATAATAAGAACTGAAAACATAGTAATTCGAAATGATGTCACGCAGTCATGAATCATCTTCTTATGTGAACTGTCACTAGTGAGCCATCTGGGGCAAAATGATAATAAGAACTGAAAACATAGTAATTCGAAATGATGTCACGCAGTCATGAATCATCTTCTTATGTGAACTGTCACTAGTGAGCCATCTGGGGCAAAATGATAATAAGAACTGAAAACATAGTAATTCGAAATGATGTCACGCAGTCATGAATCATCTTCTTATGTGAACTGTCACTAGTGAGCCATCTGGGGCAAAATGATAATAAGAACTGAAAACATAGTAATTCGAAATGATGTCACGCAGTCATGAATCATCTTCTTATGTGAACTGTCACTAGTGAGCCATCTGGGGCAAAATGATAATAAGAACTGAAAACATAGTAATTCGAAATGATGTCACGCAGTCATGAATCATCTTCTTATGTGAACTGTCACTAGTGAGCCATCTGGGGCAAAATGATAATAAGAACTGAAAACATAGTAATTCGAAATGATGTCACGCAGTCATGAATCATCTTCTTATGTGAACTGTCACTAGTGAGCCATCTGGGGCAAAATGATAATAAGAACTGAAAACATAGTAATTCGAAATGATGTCACGCAGTCATGAATCATCTTCTTATGTGAACTGTCACTAGTGAGCCATCTGGGGCAAAATGATAATAAGAACTGAAAACATAGTAATTCGAAATGATGTCACGCAGTCATGAATCATCTTCTTATGTGAACTGTCACTAGTGAGCCATCTGGGGCAAAATGATAATAAGAACTGAAAACATAGTAATTCGAAATGATGTCACGCAGTCATGAATCATCTTCTTATGTGAACTGTCACTAGTGAGCCATCTGGGGCAAAATGATAATAAGAACTGAAAACATAGTAATTCGAAATGATGTCACGCAGTCATGAATCATCTTCTTATGTGAACTGTCACTAGTGAGCCATCTGGGGCAAAATGATAATAAGAACTGAAAACATAGTAATTCGAAATGATGTCACGCAGTCATGAATCATCTTCTTATGTGAACTGTCACTAGTGAGCCATCTGGGGCAAAATGATAATAAGAACTGAAAACATAGTAATTCGAAATGATGTCACGCAGTCATGAATCATCTTCTTATGTGAACTGTCACTAGTGAGCCATCTGGGGCAAAATGATAATAAGAACTGAAAACATAGTAATTCGAAATGATGTCACGCAGTCATGAATCATCTTCTTATGTGAACTGTCACTAGTGAGCCATCTGGGGCAAAATGATAATAAGAACTGAAAACATAGTAATTCGAAATGATGTCACGCAGTCATGAATCATCTTCTTATGTGAACTATCACTAGTGAGCCATCTGGGGCAAAATGATAATAAGAACTGAAAACATAGTAATTCGAAATGATCATCAAACATAAACAGGAGAAAGTAAAAACTTTGTTACAAAATAAATGAAATGTAATGATCGTTGAAAAGTGGCAAATGTGCCCAATACTGTATTTTATACTTTGATTCACAAAGGTAGAATGCAAAGATGCATACGTTTTCATTTGTATTACTTTAATTTTGATAATTTTCATAAGATATTTCATATAATTTTGCATAAGATTTCTAATAACTCATACAATAGTCTGCTGGTACTACAGAACTTCAGTATAGCTCGAAAAAGCAGGAAATTCTATACACACACTAAACTTTCTCACTTGGACTCTTCAAGTAAACAATGGTGAATAGGCGTCAATTGGCAAATAATAGGGCCAACTGGACACATTATTCATCATATCACGCGTATCCGCATCTGGTTATATATTTCGGTTCACCTTTCGGCCGTTATCCGATGTTTCATACTCTGATGAGTGTCAGACGTAAAAAGCTCTTCAGTATGCCTAAGAAGCGTTCCCGCATTTTCGAGCTTTAATGAAATCATAAAATAGCAAACCGACTCTACTTACCCGTGACCAAGGTGGTCAAGGTGGTCAAGGTGGTCAAGGTGGTCAAGGTGTTCAAGGTGGTCAAGGTGGTCAAGGTGGTCAAGGTGGTCAAGGTGGTCAAGGCAATTAAGGGTATCGCACAAAAGATCGGCCAATTTGCCACTTCCTTTCATTATAACTATCACTGGTTTGACATTTTGTTCTGAAAATAGAACTTTGTGCACTATTTTCAAGCTAGTCTTTCCTCCTCCGGTCAATATCATTACGCAGGGAATAAAATCTGAAAATCAATAATGAACACCATGAAGATATCATCATAGTTTCCACCATATTTCAATCTAAAACTTATACTTCGTATGATAACTGAAACATTTAACCAAAATTGATGCAAATACAAAAATGCTTCGATTACGAAAACTCTGAAATAACTATTCATGAACATTGCAACTAAAAGTGTGCTTTCACAAAAATATTGTTTAGTCTTTTAAAATCTTCGAGTTTTTAAAGAGAAGAATCTTATGAGCGTCATGATGTAAAGAACTTCACGCTGATGAAGTGGTAGAAGCAGCTGAAAGGTATATACCATTCTATGCTTAAGTGAGTCTGGTCTAAATCTGTATACCTCAATTATAGCGTACTTCGGATACAACACAGCAAATCAACTGGCCCCATGAAGTAGGGGTTATGACTGAATTATACTGTACTTCATATGATCATCTACATCTCTCTCTTTTCTTAAATCCTATATTACATCGCATATTAAAATTACCATTACCTTCACAGAAACTGTGATTCAGCTTGGAAAGAAACTCAATTTCCACTCCAAAACTTTCATGATCTCCCTCATCAACTAAGTAAAAATGATGCTGATTAGGATCCAATGGCCAGTCTATTTGCTCATCTTCGTCTCCGGCTGAACTAACCATGCCAGTGAGTGGGTTGTATTTGGTACAAGGAGCACTCTGGGAGGCCTAGATCAAACAATATATACTCATACCAAGATATAAAAACAAAAATAATAGTCTTCGAATCCTTCCTAAAATAACAAGGAACACCTACATAGATTAAATTCAAAATCGTCGTATTTGAAATTTGAACTTCCTTTTTCTATTTAAGGAATATATAAGCAATAAATATGCAATGCTCATTTAACCAAATATTCTTCTCGCATAAGTTGACTTGTGTTCTCCAAGAACTTTTTGTAAAGTTATATAAAATTATAAAATAAATATGACAAAGATTTCCACGAGCACTTGCACAAGGAAAACTACGACATCAAAATCAAACATTAAAGCCAATGCCAAAATAGAGATTAGGCTGATCCCCAGTTGGGGTAGGGTTCTAGGAAAAAACAGCCCTCCGTAAAAAAAAATCTATCTTATCAAGAGCTTTATGATGTGGATGGGGAAGTTCAAATTACATCTGCATATTGGTTGCAATATTTCTACTTTTCATTTCATTCTTTTGAAAATTTAACGTCTTGTTTATAACAAAAATATTATTCACAAATAAGTGAGTATATTGTCAGTATATCCTCTACAGTGAACTTGCCTCTAGTCAACGGCCCTAAGGCAGCTCCTAGCTACAATACAAGGATATGTGTACATGAGACACTAAAATTCTCAGCATTGACACAGAGAGGCTAGAAAAGACATTGAAGCTAGATCTCTGAAAAGCTTCTGCGCTGTGCACCGAAAATCCCTGAAAACATTAGAACTGCATTGAAAAGAAAAACATTAAAACTACATTGAAAAGAAATACTTAAGGTTTTGATATGAAAGATAAATCCCTTGCTAAGTACAGTCTAGTGTCACCCATGTAACAATTAATGTATCCATCGTCCCAATTGATTAACGTTTTCCATATCATCATCTGCATCAAAATACCATTTACTTCACGATTTTTATTTAAATTCCATTTATCCACCTACCTTTTCATGTTTTAGTTGGCTCCTTCCTTTTACAAGATGCCAGGGTATTATGCCAATGCTCCTACTCATGTACCCATAATGCCACTTTAATGTTTCCGTGCTGCAGATCTTACCAATTAATTTTGTGATGCCAATATGCGATCCTCGAGTTATTAAACAACAATTCAGTTTCCCTAAAATCTAACAACAGGCATGTTTGTTTGAATACAGCAATATTTCTCACTGAGAATGGTTATCTACAAAAAATATTTGGAAATACAAAGTTCTGCAATTTCCCAAATTTTTTTGTGGTTATACAATCTGTCCCAAGAAGTAAAAGTTTACAAAGGTCAATACTAAAGTTAACCATATTTTAATATGTTATCAATATTTTTTTTTAATAGATTTGAAAAGAAAAACACAACTACAACTAACATACAGATACATTTATCTGTGCCTCTCACAGCAGGAAAAGACTCGAAGTCATCGTGTCCCTGCTATGAGAGACACTTGCAATAATATAGCATTTTCAATGAAAAAAAAACTGTACATAAAAAAACGTTCAGTAAAGCCTTGGACAATCCAACCAAGCACCCTACCCTTCGTTAGGCAATTTCAAAAATTTACTAGGGATATAAAGTGTATCAATATTCTCATCTGTACAGTTCTCCTGGCTGTTTGCATTCAGTTGTCTTTAGTTTGTGATAGATATTGATAGGCAGACCATTGGTTCCTTTTCAATCTTTACTGATTGACATGGCTCAAATCCTTGTTTCCTATGTTGACAAAATGCGACTTTTTGCAAATACTCTCCACTACAACACGGCCTATCGCATAAACCGGTCCATTTAAATTCTGATGTACACATCTATTGCATTCCTTTGCCAACAACGATGGGTTGTGTCAGATTATCATGAATGAATTTTCTTTCCTTGCTCAGGTATTCCGTAGCTCTATTCTCCACAGATATTTCTCTGATTTTATTCCATGCTTCCAATTTCTCTTCTTTCACTTTCATTACCTTTTCTTTATCTTTATTATTTGTTATCGATATCTCTTTATATATTTTAATCATCAGTTTAATCTTTCTCCACGCAGCTCCCCTTTCCTATGACTTCTATATTAACTCCATGTTCATTGGATCTTGTTCCTTCACTTTTTCTACTTTTGGACTCTAGTATTTTACATCAAGCACTAGGCAACTTGCTTCTCTTTATAAAGATTGCCATATGCTAGCAGGTCTGTTACCATCGATATCTTGCTATACTGGTACTCCTTGGTCTCATATAAACGGAAAGGAGGTTGGAATTTACCAAGATAATGTTTGATTATTGAAAACTAAACAGATAGCAGAGATAATATCAACACAATGCATGTATTAGCCTCATAACCCCTAGGATCATTTAAAAATCTTCATCAAATAAGCCCGTTAAAAGTTTTCTGTCTACATCATCTTTATAGTCTTTCGCACCCTGCAGGGCCCTGGTTCCACAAATTAATAAGTGGGGGTGCAATAAGCTCTGAGGGGCTGAAAAATTCCTAAAACTAATAAACGCCGCCAAACATTTACTAGAGATCAAAGAGTAGACATACATGGTGTTACTTCCTTCTGATGGCTCCACTGCAACTTGCAAATAAGCTGCTATTGCTCATTTTTACTCGCTCCTCATCTATTCAGGGTTTCATGCTAGTTGATAGACCTTCTACTAAGGAAATCAAATAATACTATATAAAGAAAATAGTTAGCATACATTACTCATGCATTTCATTAGACAATCTTTGACACTCTCTGATAAAAGATCTTCATCACAGCCACCAAGAAATGTTATTGCAAGTTCTGGGATTTTATCTTTATCCTCTTTATCCCAAAGTGTCATAAAATGGTCTTTTAGAACATCACCAGGCACTTTTGCACTTAATCGTAGATACTGTGTAAAGAAAAAACTATGGCTAAAATCACAAGAGAGGAGTAAAATAATGGAATGAACAATTCTATAGCAAAATGTCAAAAGTACAGGAAAATTGAGAATACCGAAATGATCGATTAAGCATCGCACTTTTTGATAGATATAAGTAAATTAGCACCGGAGTCGAATAAGGACAATGGCGCCTACTTGACGATTTACAATAAATAAACTAAGAATGATTTTCAGTGACAACTCACCAAATAATAAAAGACAATACCGGTATTTCTTTGTGAAGGTGAAATACCCAGGGGGCCTTGGTAGTTCAAGTTGATGTACCCGTTGCAAAATGTTGCGAAACCCTAAACCCTTAGAGGTATTAACTTTTAGCCTAAGCGGTAGTAACTCTTCCGTAAGTAGCAGTAACAATAATTCGATTGTCCTAGAAACAATTTCTGTGGTTATTTGTTAAGCTAAACAGTGTAACAGAGTAAGTACATCCACTACAGCCTGCACTACAGTTTAATTTAATACTCTTGAAGTAAAGGTAGGATTGGGACAAATTTCTCTTAGTGTAACCGAATGACAGTATGGTCAATAGTCAATCATTGATGAGAAATTGTTCGTGATCTCGTTTCCTTAGAGGCAGTAAATTTGAAATTTTTCTACCCTTAGAGGTAGTAAATTGCAGAATTCAGGAGCCAACATTTTGCATTGGGTATGTCACCTTGAACGATCAAGTCCCCCCTGGGGTGAAATGTGATCTTTTATTCTTATAATGACATTGACCAAGTGACTGACATTGAATAAGTGTACTGTAGTTACATTTCTATTTTGTGTCACGTTTCAGAAATTGAGTTCTTTCCCTCAAAATGAGCAGAATAGCCTTGACAAAAACAAATCTCCTGATGGTAAATTTTGCTAAAGCAAAAGTTGTAATGATCACTTTCAAACATTATTTAGCTCTAGTTACACACTAGAACATTTAATCATTCTTTGAAACAATACATGAAATAAACACCACAATTAAATACCTGCCGCACCTAGGAACCTAAGAACTGTGGCACTTCCACGTTTTCTTTTTATAAGAAAAACACTTTTTTTTCCTGAGGCTCAATTTTCTTAACTTTTCACAAATTTGAGGCTGAGGTTTTCATAAGATTTTCTTAACTTTTGCAGGAATAAACTGGATGAAAGAGGCTACTCTGTATTTGTTGGGCCACCATAAGCCTCGATCTTTGTACGAGAGTTTGCAAAAATGAGCCAATATCAATTGCTGGCATGTAAAGAAGATGAACTGTAATTTTCTTAGCAATTTCTTGAACTTGAGCTTTGTGATTTTCTAAGGATTTTCTTAAGATTTTGGCCATTTGAGCCTCATTTTCTTATAAACTTTTTTCTTATAAAAAACATGTAATCGATCACTTGCAGTAAAAGCATTGGATTTCTTAATTTTATTAATGTCTTGTTTCATAATATCACTCCAAGCTTCAGTTTTAAAAACATTCCCATATATGTACTATTTTGATCAACAATACTTTGAATAATGAGAAAGTTAATCATACAAGGACCTAGATATACATACTGTTGAAGGTTCTGCTTTTATCCCATCAACTTCATCCATTTGGAATAAAAGGTCTTGACACCATGAGGGAATCCTCTTTGGTTCTTGATCTGATGAATGTGGACTATCAGTCTCCCTAAAAAACATAAATTGTCCCACAAAACACTGTCCAAATACATGCTCCAGTAACCAGATACCAGATAACACTTGGTTGAGAACAAACAAATAGAACTATGCATTGAATATGGATTTGTTTTCATTAGCAAAAAAAGAAATTGAATACACACTCATTACTGGAAGGGGTTTGGAGGAAAAAGAATTTGGATCCATTGCTATCTGTTGCTCCCTGTAAAATTAAAAAAGAACAGTTTTTAAGGGGTTGGAAAGGGCATAAAGTATAAAAGACAGAACAATGTGTGTAATTTGGTAAAGCTCTTATTAAAATTTGTCAATGTTAAATAGGAAATGCTGAAAAATCTTTACATACAAAGAATGCCTCTATTTTTGTCACCATCGTTATGTTAAAGTTCACCCACAAGCAGCATTTTCCCACAACTTATGTGGAAAAATACAGTACTGATTACCTATATCTACCTCATCTGGTGTCTGAGCACTGTTTCTTGCATCAGCATCACTTGAGTACCTCAAACTATGCCTCTCATCCATTTCAATGTTATCTGCAACAGCACTCTGTGAGCCACCATCATTCTCAGTAACCGGTCTAAGAGCCAGACAGAAAAGTCTTAAACTGAAAATAGTTACGCTCTAACATTGATCAAAATGCCAATATCCATAGATAATAGCAAGGCAGGTTAAAAGTGGAAATAAGATAAACAAATATGCTGTAAATCTCACTTTATAAAAGCATGAGACCACCTTATGTGCCAATAAGAAATGTAAATGGATATCAAAAGTAACACAAATGGAAAGAATCATCAAAGAAATGCAAGTGCTAATAATTTTGATGACAGCTGCAAGCCTTTCCCACAGTATCGGCCACTTAAAAACTTCTGAGAAACTTGCCATGACCTGCATTTTACATGACCTGCTGACCTGCATTTTAAAGTTGCCCTTTATCACTTAGAGTTAGAAAACAAGCATTCTTATTAATCATCAAATGGGCTGACCTTCATGGCAATCTCAAGGGAAAATGCACAATTGTCAAGTGCAAGTTCACAGAGAGTTATTGCAGACAGAATTTCTCCATAATAAGAAATCAATCAAATTACATGCTTTTTTAATAAAAGGAACTATTTCATAAGGAACCCAGAAGTAGAATGCTAAAATATTTAAAGAACATTAATGTTTACAAGTGTCTATTCCATATGTATGACACTAAATGTGAAGTGGAAAAATTAAGGAACTATTAAGGAACCTTTAGTACTACAATTTGATTATTGGAGGTCCAAAAATAAGGAACTTTTGGAACAAGGCCTTGAGCTAGATTCCTTATAAAAAAAGCACATAAAATACTATTTGAGTAAAGTATTGAAAATGAAGTTGTTCAACAAAGTTGTATAGAAGGGCACAGATAATCAAAACATGGTAAAATTCCTTTAAATTGTAGGTTTGATAGGATACCTAATAGAAACATCTGGTTGAGTCTTCAAAGAGCCAAATGACTTTTCATCACCAGAAAGCAATGGGTCTTTGTTTCCATCAGCACTCATAATTGAAACCAATAACTAACAACATCAACAAAAAACCCCTAAACAATGCATCAGAATAGAAATCATCAGGCTCATAGAACTAAACACTTTACCCTATAACCTCTAAGTATTATTCTTGCAGCTGGAAGCAAAGTCAAATTATTCTCTGAATTAACTATTGTGTGCACAGAGTTGGCATGGTGTTTTTGGTGCCAACTTAGGAGTTGCCTGTTGTGCCAGACAGTTTGTGCAGCAAAGAGTCTGATTTGTTCTTGCTTGTTACTGATGCTGATTTTTGAATGGTTTTGAATGAAGTCAGTACTGTGTTCTCAGGGAGACTGAATATTTGCCAAGACTTTACATTTGGGAGAAAGATTTATATTGAAAAGACAAATATAAAAGAATTAGAATTGAAGTCTATTATAACCACAACTGGAAGCTATCCTGGCGTTGGGCAGAAAAAGATTCAGCAGGTGGTAAAGTTGCAGAAAATTACTGATTTGGTAGCAGTTGAAAGTTGCCTTTTCAGATGACACATTTACAGCAAATGGCAAACTGGTAAAGTTTAAACAATCTGGTGAGAAAGTGGATGTTTATGCAAATCAAATAAGGAAGTTGGCATGATCAGCTGGTTTCGAAGAAGTTGGATATGAAAATGTTGCTAGATTAGCATTACTTAAAGGGTTTCCAGATTTGATAAGTGCATCCATGCCACAGATAGACAATGGATAATTTATGCCAAATAGTGAGCTGATGGGAAGAACACTTGAGTCTTTACATCAAAATTGTCATCAGCAGCAACTGCCCATGCTAACAGAGATAGCTATCAGCCTATTACAAGTAGCAAAAGTGATGTGAATCCTAATTCACAATGGGAAATAATGATAATTATTGTACGACTAAAATTGCTGAGAGTAGAAGATCGCTTAGAGGACAGTGCTACCGTTGTGGGGAACAAATATGTGTTAAAGCTTTAAGTTGAAAAAAAAGATTTGCAGTTGAAAAGACAGATTAAGATGAATTAGAATTTAAATCAACTTGCCATCTTACGAGGAAGGGTGGTCACCTGGGATTGACAAAAGAACCATGACAGTAAAATTTAAACTATTTCACTCTGTACGACTTAATCGTATTGAAAACATAGTAAATGTAAAGTGAGTAAGAGACTTCATTCACCTGCAAAAGGAGCAAACAGCTTGGTCACCTTTGATTTCGTCTTGTTTGATTACGCAAAACTAGCTTGCGGCATGGATTCCATATAAGCTTTGGGAATTTGGCTGCAATTAATTGAACCAGCTTCTTAATTCTGTATTCTCCATTCGTATAAGTTCTTGTCATTGACAATTTTCGGAGTGATTTTGTGCTTAGTGGTACAAGTCTATTTTGGCCTTTTACAAGTTCGGTTCCTTCTAACACGTAAACGAATGATAAACAATACGTGACGTCTACGTATGGGTCCACTGTTTACTTTCTACACATTTAGCTAGAGGCTTGTCGTATTATGCTACAGTACATGGAACTTACTTCCGTAAAACGATATGGAAACTCTAGTTGTTGAAGGCAAGCAGCGGCAACTCACCGATGCAATGCGGAATTCTCGACAATCAGAGGCACTTCCGCCTTTGATGTTATGGAGTAATAATGACGTTGTTAACAAAACAATGCTGCTTAGCTCTGTGGTAATATTTAGAGATGCTCCACTCGGACAATGCATTTTGTCGCACTTTTATTTCACAGTCACATTTTGTAAAGCTAAGCACCAAATGATAGATATCAAATTGTAACGAAGACAGGCAACAATTATTATCAGTATAAAATCCACTTTAGTTCTACAAACTGTATTATGATCGGGCACACACTCTAAATTCTTCTTTATGATTACCTGAACTGTGGTGCAGAAGTAAATTGACAGCCAGGAGGGCTCTGTTTCTTCGTACGGGTATTTACTCAGCACTGAAACGTGCATAACTTTTTCATGATTTCAGTACTGAAACCTTCTTAATTAGCGTGAAATTTCAACTTACTTTCTACTTTTTACTGTCTGCTGCTACTTAATAATTACAATAGTTTTTACTTAAATATGCTTGTTTTTTATTTGTATGTATGTAGATCGAGGGCCCCAAATCAGCTTTAAGGTTAAAATGTGTCCCTCCGTAAATATCTGAACTTCATGCTTTCTACTTACTGCTAAGAAACGTTTTATGTGATGTTTTGTTTGCAAGCGAGCCTAATCTATCATATGCTAAAACGAAGGAAAATATTGGCGTGCTATTGTACTTTTCTTGGGGAGGGGGTACTGAAGCAGATTTCAAAACTCTAAGGGAGTTATGGTCCCATTTCTCCCTGGCTATGGGTCTGGATGATCAATCGCCAGGAGACCGGGAAAAATTTATTACAATTGCATCGGTAATATGAATTAATAAAGTATCAAAGAAAAGTCAGACAATTATAGACTACAGAAATCCCTTCACTTGCATTTCTTCAAGAGTTTATATTTTTTCTTGATTTACTTCCCAAAACTATACATTGTTAATGTTAGAAAATACTAGAGCCTATTTCACAGATAAAAATAATTGCGAAATAAAAGCAGATCAGGTAAAGATCAGTAGACTCAAAGGATTGTGCGGTAAAAAAATCTGCTATTCACTGTCTATATCATTTAATCCGTCATGCCCACAAATAACTCACATTGTACCTTAGCGCTAGTGTGTATCATCTAAATGTATGCTATAGAACCTAAACGTGTGGATTTAGCGACGGAAAAAGACTCCTAAAGGGTCGTAAATAGTCCTTGGAAGCCAATTGAAATGCAAAGATTTATCACAAATAAAGTAAAACTTGATTACTGTTTTCCATCTTGAAATGAAGATAAAGCTTCGCCTTGAAAGGATACTGCTGTTGCTGTTGCTGCTGCTATCATAGATGGAAGATCGGTATAAAATGTCCCAGTCGAATCATGTGACAATATTGAGGTATTTGGTGAGGTCTGTATTACATTCAACAGCTTCTTTTCATCTTGTCCAGGCAGGTTGTGGTTCTTTTTCTCCCTTTTCACTGAGGATGTGCTCTGTGGATTACCTTTTTTCATAAAAGTTGCTAATTCATCATTCAAATGCTCTCTGTCACTGACAACTTCCCGTGGGGGAAGATTCTCTTTCATCGTTGTATCATCTGGTACTTTTTCTGCGATTGAGAAAACAAGTACTCGGGGTAAAGAGGCAAGCGTCATCAATTCGAGTCCAGGTATCAGGTCACCTGTATTCTCTTGTACTATCCACCTTATAACTATCAAATTAGTTCTCTCATCATGATTGAAATTTTAAACCTCGAAATAACTATATCTTTAAAAATCAAATCTCAAAACTGAGCAATTTTACCAAGAAAGTTCACGCAGAAAAGACTTCTCCATAAATGGATAATAAACAGTAAATATGAAATTGAAGTTAAATGTAATAAACCCATTTTAAACACAATTTGAAGCCTGGTTCAGAGATATAATAGTTTAACATACCATCAAAATCGAGATCTTCTAATGCTTGGAATATTGCCTTTTCAGCTTCTCTTGATAATTGACTTTTGTGGTTTTCTTTCAGGATTTTTAGAAATTTACGACGAATTTTCTCTAAAAGTAACTTCTTTTCTTTCACAACCTGTTTTCTAATCAGATGAAATAAAATTTTTAATGAATACTGGAAAGAAGCAGGAAACCACTCCTAAATAATTCAGCCCAAAAATCAGTTACTATCAGTTAGAGTCAGTTAAAATCAGTTACAACCAAAAATAAGTTATGTACAAATAGTTATACATAACTTAGCCACAAAAGTAATAAAATATTCGAAAAATGAAAAATTCGTTAGGGATTTTATGTTTTTTCCTCAAAAAGTGTATAAAGCGGCTTCTTTCAAAAACGATAAAAATATGCATATAAGAACTACCAGATGTACAAAAAGATCTTTAAAAATATAATTCTACAATAATCCTGATGATACTGAGAATAAGTGATACCTAATAAGGAACAAATTAGACTTGCAGGCCAGATGAGTCCTTGCAGAGTTAATGACTAAAACGAATATATGTCAACAGGAGTTGATATAAAAGCACTTTGAAGAATGCATCTGGTGTAATACCGTAATGATTCCATTAAGCCTCCTTCTTCGAATAAGGCCCCTCCTTCGAATAAGCTCCCAAGGAGGTTATCTGGGTTCAGTATAATACAGATAAAAAGCAACGAAAATTAAAAATTTCACCTATTGGATTGTTCATGTGCTAATATTTTATGAGGACAACTGGCCAATTTTCTCCTCCTTGATCCCATCTCAATTTAGATTTAAATCAAAGTACTTTATATTGAAAAATGATATAAGCTATTGTCTTTAGTAGACCTGAGTACCTCTAAATTTAATAAGCCCTCTCCTCAAATAAGCCCCCACCCGCAAAATCTTTTCTGACAAATAAGCCCCTGGGGGCTTAATCGAATCACTGTGGAATAGTTGAACGGTGACAATACAACTCGGCTTCCGAGGATGAATAGGATAGAAAATATGATAAATCATAGAAGATAAAAATGAAACTCAGATGAATAATCAACGTTCGATAGATAAATAGTGAATCTGCCTTAAAAATTATCATATCAGATGACCAATGAGGTGAAAATTAAGAAGAGAATAAAGTAATAAATTTAATATTCGGGTCTTACTTGAAATTGGCAGCTGCATTCTCTTTTGTCTTTTTGACATGCTTAAATACATCATCTTTAATTTCATTAACTGTTTCCAGGTAATACTTCCTCATATCTTGTAATGTTATAGTGCTGTCTTCTTCAATATTAGCCTAAAAAATATTGCAAATAAATCACTTGCAGACCATAAACTTTATCATCCACACAATTAGTTTAATATTTCATTATTTGACCAACAAAGACAATAAACTTTTAACATTCATAATCAGCTATAGCTACGCACCATAAACTGTGCAAAAAAAGCAAACACCAACACCAGCACATTTTTGCGAGTAGCAGAATATTTGGATCAGGACAACACGCACACTCTTTACAATATATTCATCATGTCAAATTTTAATTTTCATCCATTGACTTGGATATTCTGCGGGAAATAGGCCAATACAGCAATAAACAGAGCCAAGAAAAGAGCACTGAGGTTAGTGCTGCGGGATTTCACAACCCCTATGCAGGACAGTTAGCTTAGGATGGCCAAATGCCTCAATTCGGAAAATCCATCTCTTATGTGGAATATCTTCTAAACAAAAGATAATACCAGTAATAATTTAAGAACTAAAAATCTTCTACTGTTATCAAGCGAAAACCAGTCTCATATGGAAATGACTCAATATCCATCTAGGGCACCATCTTTTGGAACATTTTATCTGACTCGACAAAATAACCTGACAACCAGTACCAACTTTAAGAAATCGAACAAAAATGAAAGCTGCTGCAAATTATGGCTACAAACCTGTACAGATATATGCCTCATTACACTTGCTTGCTTTGATAATTTACTCTTATCAACTAACTTATCCTTGTTTCGAACAGTAGTCATTTTTGATGTTGATTGGTTGTACATTGACTTTGGTGACGTAATCCCCGAATCTGAGCTATTCATCTGAAGTTCTGTTGGTCCGTCTGCATTTGAAATTTGGATATCACTATGTGAAAGATCAATACTTCCAGCCTGTCGGCATTTACTTTCTTGATAACTAGACTGAAGTTCCCATTCCTTCTTTGCCAACATTAGGGTCTTTTTTGTTAAGTCTGAATGATAAGTTTCCAATTCCAATTTCTGCTGTTCGAGTTTTCCAGCAAAGTCTTTCTTCATTTTACAAAGATACTCATTGAACGTTTTCTTTAAATCTGCTTGGTCAGCCTCGCGTTGTGATTGCATATCAATAACAGTATGTCTTAGAACAGCCTTATGTTCTTTTTGAAGTTCTTCAAGATCTCTTTTCCAATCAACCTTAGCTCTTTCCAATTCTTCCACAAGGCGCTTCTTGTATAATTCTTCATCTTCCCTTCTTGCATTCATAAGAAGGTTCTGCCATTTGTCATTGACATTATCGATTTCAATCTGCTTTTCATTTTCCATTCTCAGTACCAAAGCGTCCGTGTTTTCCTATGGCAGAAGCAACCCAAACTAATCAATATGTTCATAGAAAACATACAAGCCAGCAACAACAAAAACTCATAACGCTGCCTGAAAGATAGATAGGTTACAAGCGATGAGAGCAACAACATATCAAGATGGCAATAAAGGAACATCAATCACTTTATTGATATATGTAAGGCTAACCTTGATTTGCTTCCTAATACGTTCCTCTTTTTCTTCATTCCTTTTCTCTGATTGATCTTCCATCACTTCTTTCAACTCTCTTAACTTCTTGGAATACACACTTTTCATATATTGTATAAATTCCCTAAGTTCTCCAGAAAGGTCTTCATCATATTCCATAGCACCCTCAAACTTTTCCGAGTGATCATCCTCACTAAAATCTAGCAGTAGCTCTCCTCTGATTCTTTGGCTCTCTTCTTTCAATATTTCTTGCATTAATAGGCTTTTTTCTTTTACCCATTCAGCCTGGCAAAGAACAGCAAAATCTTCACTTCAAACAACAAAATAACGTGAACTATCAATATACAAATATAATCAATGAATAAAAATATGCAAATGTATTATTGTAGGCTCAAATTTACAAAATCAAAGGAAATAAATTGAGGGCATGAAGGGGCAAACATTGTGCAGCAGTATTCTACTATAAAATCAAAACAAGTATTTTAAGTTCTAATCCATGATTCACAAGTGGGAAGTATATGGCAGAAATATTTATCTATCTCTCATAATCACTTCATTTTCATTTTTCTATACATTTTGATCTTTGCATTAATCGCCATTCATCTCCTTTTCCGTTGATTTCTTTAGAGTTCGAGGCCGTTTGCCAAGGACTGTTAAAGTAATAGTCAAATTATAGCAGAAAAAACACACATTCCAGCTTAATAATCTACCAACCCAGATGGTAGTTATAAATTCCCAGATGTAACCCGCAACTTTCCATTATTACGCAGAAATACTATTTCACTTGAAAGTTATCTGATAAGCAATGTTGAATTGAATTCTGTCTTTGCTTTTTGTAAACTGAATTGAAAAAATCTAAGATTTGAGACCTTAGCTGCAGCAATTCCTTTGTTGATATCCTCAGTACGTTTTGATTCAATTTCAAGTAGCAAATCATTCTGTTTACTAGTGGCTTGCAGCTCTAATCGTTCCATTTGTCCTTTATAAACATTAACATCTTGCTTTAATGACTGAATTGCACTAATGATGGCACAGCTTTCACCTTTATGTTCATCAATGCCCAACTCAGTAAATATCGCTGAAATCAAACGCTGCTTTTCATTAGAAAGAGTTTTTGATTCAGATGCTGCATCCAATGATTCCTGAATTGCCTTCTGAGTCTCCAGTCGAGAGGCTTTCACATACTCGGAAATTGCACACTTGAATACAAGCAATGGATTCATAAGAAGTCACTCTTAAAAATATTGATGTAAGATTTAGGCAAAAAAAGATATTATGATTTCAAAATAACGGATAATCGACAATGACAAAATAAATATACCACTACCACATTAATCAGCCACTTTCATTACCCACTCTTATGTAAAAATAAATTAAATGTAAAACAAACCATAGAAAAATTTTATGAACTTCAAGATTTAGTAAATACTTCAACAATTTAAATTTTGATACTTTTGTGCCTTAATTGTATGACCTCTCGGCAAATTATAAAATCATTTCTGTGACAGACAGAAGAATTCGAAATGAGAAAGATTCATTGAAATTGAGCTGGAAGTGAGAAAATTAGCATAATGAATAATAAAGCGAAGATAGGCACCTGTTTTTCATTCTGAAATTCTTCTTTCAGTTTGGCAGTCAAATTCTCTATTTCTAGCTCTTTGTCATACATAAGCTTGAGTTTGGTACTTTTAACAGCGTTTTCAATTTCACATGCTTTTTCACTTTCGTATGCCTGATGAATCAAAACAGGAAAAGTCATGAATCCATCCAAGCAAGCCTCATGACATGCAAAAGTGCATAACTGATTCATCACCAATCGATATTTCACTTTCTTTATTACTTCATTCTCATCTGTTTATTCGTTTTGAATAGTTTCAAACTAACTTACCGCAAACCATTCAACTTTTGCAAGTGAAACAGCTGTTTGTATTCTATGGCTCAATTCCTCATTAAAGCCATCTTTAATCTTTCTCCTTTCGTCTTCCAACCTCGACCAATGTCGGCTAGATAAGAGTTCTTCTTGTTGGCGTAATTCTTCTTTGTGAGTGTCGATTAGAGTATTTTTAGCCTAACATATATAATAGTCTGAGATATAATCTACACGAATGGATTGGAATGCGGAACACGAAAGAGACTTTTCCTTGCAAAGTAATGAACAAAACATTGATCATTCAACAAAAAAGCTGATTACAACATCCCGCACTATTAGAAATACTTAAGAAGCGAATGATAATTAGCTAGAATATCCAAGATTCAGCCTTCTACCTCATTAAAGCGCCGAGTAAGGTCTTCTTCGCATTCCAATCGTACCTGAGTCTCCAGTGTTTTATTTTCATTTGTCAGAGCGACATACGATTCCTTTACATCAAAAAGCTCATTGTCTAATTCGGTGATCTTGCTTCTAGAACATATATGAGGAGGCAGTACAGTTATATCAAGGAAATGAGTTTAAAACAAAGGCTTGTAATCAAGGCACACAACAAAAGCACATAACCTCGCGGGTCTCTGGTGGCACATGTACAGTAAAAACTATTCATTCATTTTCTTTTCTTGTATTTAGATAGTTCCATACCTAAATTGAGTTTACATTACAAAGAGAGAATTCTCACTGAGGAGCTTGTCAAGGGGCAATGAACATTCTGTTAGATCACAGAAAATAAGGAAAGTGTAAGTGTGTTTGGTACTTATGGTTTTCATAATGTAAATTCAATATAGGTATGAAGCTACCTAAATACAATTCATGCTATAACACACGTGATCTTATCAAATCATTGGCTGAAAGCATCAGTAACCGTAAACATTTTTCATCCATTCGAGTATTAAAATAAAAATATTAGCAAAAATTACCTTAAAATCTCTAGCTCATCTCCATGTTCCTCTTTCAATTTTTCCTTCAATGATCTTTTAGTATCTTCGTTTAATTGCATATATGTCTTTTCACAGCTGTTCACAAATTAGCAGTATATCAAATAGTGTTTTAGTGAAAAAGAGAATATAACTTTCGATTCAATAACTTTCTGCTTTATTTCCTAGATGGAAAAAGAAATAGCTGAACATTTGAATAAAATGAATATCAAATAAATAGAAGTCCTGCTTACTTCTTAAGAGCGTCCAATTTGTTTCTGTCGAAATCTTTAATCATCTATTTGAAAAAAAATCACAAATAATGTAATTAGATTTTATTAGGCCATGGTTAGTGGCAAATCGATTTTGTCAACAGAAAATATTTAACAAATTCTCTGGCCTACACTATATGTCATACTGATATTACAATTCGTGTTTAAGTAGGCTGAAGTTCTAATTCATTAAAATGAAATTCATTGGCTTCATATGCAACAAACTGATAAAGAAGGGAAACTTAATCTACCTGAGAAATTTCAGTTTTCAGACAGGCATTCTCATCTTTTAGAAAATTGTGCTCAGTTTCCAACATTTCTATTTTATCTTTTGCATCCTAAAAGGGCAAATCAGGTAACTCATTAGCATTTTCTTCCAAAAAAACTACAGAAGACCATTTTTTCAAAGTGTGTATGCTCAAGAGAGGAGCATTACTATTGCATCTTGTACAAGGACCTAAGTTCCAATCAAAAGCATTCGTTGTGAGAATTTTTTAATCTACAGAAGAAGAAATTCAAGAAGCAAAGCATTCTTCCTAGGTGATTTAGAAAAGTCTTTGATCATTTGGTCGCTCAGCCGTGCATACAAACAGAGCGTCTTCTTTACCATGCCAGACAAAACAGACTGTCACGTGCACATGCTATATTATCCATCAGTCAACTTACCACGAAGACTCTTTTAATAAGAGTGTACAACAAATAAATTAAAAATACAATCAAATAGCAAACTTTATGTAGTTTAATTTTACCTTGATTTGTGATTTCAATTCTGAAACGATTCTCTCAGCTTCTATTGAACCAACCACGGCTATAAAATATATTTCAAGCGGTCTCATGGTATGTACAAACGGTATGAGCAATATCACATAAAGAAAACCTTTAGGAAGGCTAATGTTTCCATGCCTTGAGCAATTATCAGCAAAATGTGAGTTTAAAACAGGAAGTTTAGGTATACCATGCAAACAATCAAAACAACTTGCCTTCTTTATCAACTCTATCTGCTGCATCTTTTTCAGCCTGTTGTCAAGAAGAAGGCTTTGAAATAACCCTATCTTAATATTTAACTTTCATAAACATTGCAGTCACATCAACCAACTAAATCAGAGATTCCCAACCAGGGGTGCCAGTACCTCTAGGGGCGCGAGACATCATCCCAACTGGTGCGAGAAGTGAAAGTCTTAATGACAGGAACTTGATCTATTTATGACACTCGGCCTCCAGCGCATTTCAGCAAAATAGCTGTTTTATAGGGCGAGGTCAGTGCAACATTTTGTTTGGGGTGCAGGAGTAAAAACAAGGTTGGGAACCACTGACCGAAATGAACAGACTATGAAAACTGAAGTGTGAAGCAAAAACTATGTAAGGAAACCGAATAGGAAAACATCTCTTAATATGTATCAATTCAATGTAAATTTACCGTAAGGTGTTTAATTTCCATTTCAAGTCTTTTATTGTCGGTTGTCATATTTTCAAGTTCAATTTGCAATGAATCAATCCTAGCTTTAGCATCTTTGGATTCATTTCTTATCTTTTTATTATTGGCTAATGCGTTCACAAGTTCATTTCTAATGGAACCAATCGGAGAATCTCCAAGTAAGCTATGTCTTTCAAGCCTAAAAAAGTGATATAACATTAAACCTCGAAATTCTAATGAACAGGGTGTTGGTTTATTTTCAGAACTTAATCTCCTGGCTCTTCCGCAGTGAATTCAGGCATAATCTGCATTGCCCTCTGTGAATTCTATGTCAGAAGTGACTCATGTAGGGAAAAACAAGGAGAATAAAGTACAGGGTGACATAATATGATCATGATGCAATCATCTTTGGACGACAGAGCGAGATACGTACATTCCATTGAAACTTCAAAAAACAGGAGGCAATAATAAGAAATTTGCAATTTTCATCACAATGCTACCTGGAGATAGGAGTTTTGAAGGTATCCAAGTTACTCCACTTTTTATTTGAATTTTGTTCTATGTATGGTGTCGATGAGGAAGGTCCATTCATAGCACCTTCTAATGCAACTTCATACATTCTGAGTTGTTCATTTAAGTCTTTCATCGCTTCCTAAAACGAGGAAAAAAGGCTTTTAGATAAAAAGCAGCAAAAGGTTGTCTTCAAATTGAAGCAAAGAAAAAACATACCGCAATAAGAACATATTAAACATTTTTGTCATAAGATACAATTTGTCTATTATTGACACAACTGGCCCAGAAAGCGCCTCTACTCAATTTTAACAGTAACCAGTCTACGGACCAAATGCTAATTAATCAGGTTACAGCCCGGATAAACATGTACTGACCTGAAGTTCTCTGTTTTCTGTTTCAAGGCGAGATTTATCACTCACAGCTTCCTTTAACAGATATCTTGCTTCCGCAGCTTCATGAAATTTGCCTACATAAAGACGAGAATTCACAAAGCAAGAAAGTGATAAGCAAATTAAAATGGACACATTGCCAAAAGTATCATCTCTCTGTCCCTCCCTCTTTCTCTCTCCTTCCCTCCCCCTTCTCTCTCTCCCTCTCTCTTGCTCTCTAGGTATCATGTCCACCATGGGCATGGATTTCCATGGCCTTCCACTTTAATGGCATCATAGCGCGTTGATCATTCTATTTAGAAATGGGGGGGGGGGGACAAATACAATTATACATAGCAACAAAAGTACACAACAATATCATGGTTAGTACCGTCCTCCAGGAATTCTCTGAGCTGGCGTTGACTCTCTTCCAGACTCTTCGAAAGCTTATTTATAGTATCGGCAGATTCGACTTTTGATTTATCGGCAAATTTCTTTGCCGTTTGCAACTCATCCTGTAACCGATTTACATCTTCTATCTAAGTGGAAAAGCAAAACCAATTCATTCCAAATAAACTTCAGCTATAAGTCAAAATTTTTAAAACTATTTCTATTATGACTCATGTACGCCTTAACCAATTACAGGCAACAATATTAAAACACAGAAATGTTGCGCGTAGGTGACTGAAAAAAGGTTTAATACAATATCCGAAAGGGAATAAAGGATGCGTAAGAGTATATGAGAATGTATAAAGAATCGAGAGAAGAAGAGAGAACCAGTGGTTAATAAAAGTAACGAATACTTGTGTGCATTACTATGAAAACCATGCAAAAAGATCTGCACTAATGCGAGCTCCTTCTGATCAATTTCCTAGCCGAGTTTGATATTACGCTTGAAAAGGAGTTCATTACTCGTATTAAAATCAATTTCAATTATCATTGAGAGTGGGCTAATAGTTTAAAACACATTTAAAGTTTAATTTCTTTGAAGAAAGTGTACCTTCCAATTTAATTCTTTTCTATTATCATCAAGCTTTTCTCTCAGACACAAAATTTCCTCCTCGTGTTTTTGTCTTAATGTTGACATCAGCACCTCATGATGAGAACGTAATCTTGATAGTGATTCTGCATGGTTGAGCGACGTAAGCTGTTGGTTCAAGCTCTCAATTGTTGATTCTGAGATTTCAAGTTTCTCAGCCAACTAAATTAGATAAAAATTAAACAAATCAATCATATATCACCAAAACATCATATATAGTTACTTGGGATTTATTTTACGAAAATTTGCAGAAAATATATCATATTGTGGATTGAGCTTTGATACATTTCTAGGTGAACCTTTTCATCTGATAACCATCTTCTGGTGAAATAACAATAGTGATGTGAACAAAACTTAAATAAAATTATTATAATTTAGAACAATTGAGATAAACACTAGCTGCCTCTGGGATACTTGCTACGGCATGCTTTTTCATATCTTAAAAATGCCAACTTGAGGATTAGAATGGTAAAAGTGAACATTCTCTACTTCTGAATGGGAGAGAAAAGGTCTTATGAGTGACAAGTGTTACTAAATATAGCTGTAAGCAAAGAGAAGTATCCAAGTGACAAAGAAAACAAAGAGAGGAGAGTTGGAAATCATTTATATATCCAAAACAACCTCAATTTTCTCATTATTCAGCTTTTCCTTTCTCTTTTCCTCATCTATTATCTTCTTTTCCAACTGTGTTGCTTTTTCTCTTTCCTCTCTCACAAGCTCCTGTGATTGATTAAGGCTTGTCCTCATACCATCTCGCTCACCTTTGTAACAAACAAACTTCATTAGACACCTACAGAAATACAATTCTCCGACAAAATGTCAAGAAAGTCAGAAATTCTATGTATAGAGTCCACATTCTAAAGTGAATGATAGACTATACAAATTAGCCATGTGGAATTTAGTGCTTACAGAAATTCAAGAAAGAGAAATCTTGTAAGCTTCTTAACACTTTTCTTTTCAATATCAATAAGTGCACTCATTGGTGATAAGCTGATTAATAAAAAAGTACTAGTGCCTATCCTAACTCACCAACATACACACATACCTGTTATTAGTGCAAGTTTGTGTTGTAGCACTCTAATCTCTGTTGCATGCTTTTCTTTGGAGTTCTCTAATGATATCTGAAGCTCTTCAATCTTCCTTCCCCTTGCTTCATACAAGACTCTAAGCTGCTTAATATCATAGCTATCAAATTTATCATTATTATTATTATCAAAGTTTGCAATTCCAATCTCTTCATGGCCACCATCAATTAATGCTTGCACTTGCTTCAAATCTGGGAAATTTGACAAACAGCCATCAGGGTACTCTTCCCCATGAGACAGATTTAACTTCTTGCCACTGTAATCATCATCATAAGGACCTGTCCTGATTGTTCCAAATGGACTATCTTTTCTATCTATACCACCAAAATGGTTGTGGAATGAATCAAATGATCTTTCATGTTCATAACTATCAGTCTGACTTTGACCATTACTAGCATCATCATATCGCACATTCTTACCAAGGTCAATTGGCAAGTATGGCACTCTGCTTTCAACATCATTATCATCATAATCTAAATTGCTATTAAACCTTTCAACTTTCCAATTTTCATTTTCTGAGTATTCCTTCACTGCATCAACATCAGCTGTTAGCAATTTCTCTTGTCTAACATAAAAGTCACTATCTTTTGAGCTATGTTTCTGCTGATTTCCTCTTAATTTAGTATTGTCCAGTACATCTTGTTTCTCTCTTACTATATTTTGGGGACTCATTCTATTAAGAAAGTTGTTTCCTCTTAATGTAAGCAATGGCCCTGGAGCTGAAAAAGACCTGAAGTCATGATTTTGTTGGCTTGGAAATGAATGCAATTGGTGGTATGAATCTGGGTGAGAGTCAAATGTAGTCTCTGATGTCTGATGTGAGGTAAATGACCTATCATCTTCAAAAAAGTCATCATCATTCAATTCATTTGCTAACAGCTCTTTTATCTAAAAAAAAAGTAATTAACCACTCTAATGAATTTATCTCTAAATTTGCAAAGCAAAATGTTCACTTGCATAAAATGTCTAGAAGTGTATATTCAAAATGAAAATGCCATCATTTTCTGACTTTTTCTCTGCATTTGGGTGCTCTTAGAGTAAAATCTTCTGTGAAATTAAATCTGCATCAACTCTCCATGACAAATAGAAATATTTCTTATGAAAGTACAATAAAAAATGTGATTGAATTGAATGAAATTATGAATATTCTTCACAAGGAAAACTGTGGGTTCAAGTAAGTAGGCAATCATTATAAAAATTACCTATACCTGTTGACTTCAGTCTGGCTCATAACAGTAAGAAAATGATAACCCCACTGAGTATGATAACCTTTTCAGTGAAACTATTTACAGTCAGAAGTTATTTCCCTTAGAACACTGAGTTCATATCAGGAGAAGACAAAATGATGTAGTGCATATCAGGAGTGGTGTTAGCTGCAACAGACTAGGAGGGAGGTTTAGCAGATCATGCCCTTTAAGGATGAAGCCCTTCAATACAGAGTAAAACAAAATACATAACTATAAGGTGACAGGCCACAATGATAGGGCACAATATGACTATACCTTGATACAAATATCCCAGCTGCTCAAACCTCTTCTTCTCAAATTCAAATGAACTACAGAATCAGTCCTGGAGGAAACTTGAGGACATGTCCCACAGTTCCCTCCATGGCACTGCTACTGGTGAATATCTACTTTAAGAGACGACCACAAATTGGTCAAATGGATCTACTGCTACTAGTTCCATTCATTCCACATGAAGTACCAAATGAGTGACATCTAAATAAATTAATCACGGTGACTTGTCAGCTCAAAATCTAATTTGGTATGGTCCAATGCCAGTGGAAATCACAAAACTCTCTAAATGCAAACATTAATCTACCTCCTTCTCTCTTTCAATATCTTCTTTTTCAAAAGCTTCTTCGTCATCATTTTCACCAATCTAAAATCAAATATCCACATCCTGTTCATGTAGAAATGCAAACAAAACCAATTTATATAGGCTGAAAATTCATTCTCACATCATAACAGTACATCATTATTATCAAAATGACCTCTTATTTACAATAGACCATATTTCCCATAATGCCTATAAGGTTCTGGAATTTACTGTAGATATGCATTCTTCCTACATACAATAGGAGAATGTACCCTCTTGTAAATTAATGAATTCACAATTCAAAATATCAAATATTTTAGAGATATAACAGGTTCAATTGACTATAGAAATGGGCCACAACAGACTGCAGAGTACTGTATTTTCAATGAGATCTCAAGTGTGTGTCAAAAGGTCAGGTGTGCAAGTGTGCACTTGGTCTCAGGTGTGTATTTTAAGTATGCACTTAACTTTTTAGCTTACATAGTACAACCAGTTTAGTAAGTTTCTGTTGTTTTCTCACCTTGAAAAATTCTGTATCAAACAGCATACAACTTGGAGCAATTTTTATGACACTATTATTGTTATAATAGCTTATGAATATATTCAAGTTACTTAGTTCAAATCACACCATGATCTATCATGCCTTTGAACCCCCTGACAGGCCCATTTCTGAGAGTGCAGTATCATCTGAGACAAAAATTCTGCAGTATATGTTGAATAATAAGACTGTAAAACAAATTCTTCATTACTATCATTATGATAACTGGAAAAACTCTGCTATGATATCAGTTTATGCTCTAAACGATTCCTTGTCGTGCCCTTCTAAGTCTTGCGGCAACCATTTCAGGGTGTGCAGCACCATTTTCGAATAAAACTCTACAGTGTGGCTTGATGCCGTCGGGCTATTTGCTCTTTTCTAATATAGTAGATAAATAAAATTAAGGACAAGAAACTGTTCAGTATATATACATACCTGGGGGTTTAATTCTAACTGGCTAAGGAAGGTGCTCATTTCCGTATCTTCCTAGTCTCATATCTCATCTCCAGCATTGATTGTAGATATTCTTGACTAGAATCACACGTTCCCAATGTAATTTCTCTATGAACTTTAAACTATTCAGAAAATGAACACCAACAACAAATATCAATCTAACCGCCAAAAGTTTATGGAAGAATTGATTGAATTGAATTGCATGCTTCTTCGCATCAGCCTCAAATTGGGGCTCTCGGTGCCAATTAACGGAGAGACTTCCTCCATAGTGGAGGGGGCCAGGGGGGACATGTAAAAATGTCTCTAAGTCAGTTACTACCCAGTATAGGTTAAAGCTAAAGTGCTTTATGACAGGGGGGTATTTATAGGTGTAGATGTAAGCAGGGGCGGTTCTAGCCCACAAGAACTGGGGGGGCCAGTTGAGGGCCAGCTATCACAGATTGGGGAGACACTTGGAGCCTCACCCTAAAATCACCACGCCCTTTGATTCCCACACCCAGTTCAATGCAAGGAAATGACTATCCTGCTATTAAGACAACAGCGAGCATAAAAGAAAATATAAGCACTCTTGACAGTGCGATAAATAGCAATGGTACTAATTAAAGAAGATTTGAATTTTGATGGAGGTCCCTCACCCCATCCTCAACATTTTCTCGTCGAATTTAGACGATTCGAAAATCGATCCTAGAGAAAACTGGGGGGACATGACTCCTATTTCCTCCGTGGCGTCATCACTGGGAGGACAGTTACAAGTAATCCTGGAGTAGTAGTTTGTGATCTATGGAATGCTTACAGTAGCACAAATTGCTGCTTGTTCACAATAAAACTTAAATGCACCAGTTAAGAAGTTATACCATTTCAATCAAACAAAACTTGCATAAAGAGAAAAAGATCTTGAGTGTTTTAAGATCCTGATCTTTGAAGACAGAAATGAACTTGCAATAGGTAAGCAAAGGTTTCGTTAATTTGTCTTAGTTGTTCTGTTCAATCTGTTCAGTGTAATTTAATACGGCGATTGTCATGTCTTGAGTTAAACTCATCAACAAGCTGCGCTAGGTCTAGTGATTCGGCACGATTTGACTCAATGGATAGAAGTGCTAGCTGACTCAAAAGCTCGTGGCACATAGAATTTCTCAAAAATGTTTTAACAAGTCTCCTTCACGGCTGTAGATTCTCTTTAGTCTTTTTAACCTGTGGCTCATTCTCACATGCGTCACCCATTCTCCTTTTAAAACTTATGTACTTATCCATAGCTAAAAAGCATGTGTTACTCCATCAGAACTTTGATACATTTGTCTATCTTGCACAACAATTTATCACCAACTTCTATTAAAGCCCGCCTCGCTTGTTAATTAGTGCAAAACGGTGATTGTATCAGATTGCAGTATAATCATCAAACGATAGCTCCCACACAAGAATACAAGTACTTAGGTACAATAATGGACCAAATACTCTCATTTAATACCAATTTCCACCGAGTGTACAAGAAAATGTCTGGAAAACTGAGACTGCTCTCCTCTCTAAGGTCATATATTTCTGAAATCTACAGAGGAATTTTGTTGCCTGTTATTCTATATGCCTGTACAACAAATTTAAGCCTAACAAACACAACTTTCAAAGCTATGATCTTTAGACAGAAGAATTGCCAGACTGACCACCAAAAGGCAAACACCAATACAGAATGAAATGAAAAAGCATGCAGTTCTATTGGTTAGGAATTATCTTGATAGACAACTTCGTGAAAACTTTCAAATCTTTTTCACTGTCGGAGCACATGAGCAGAATACAAGAATAATGGGTTTATGCCTGGAGTTCCAAAAGTCAAATAACAAGTTTCCAAGTCTAGCTTTCGGTTGATGGGTGTTAAAATCTACAATGATCTACCTATCCAAAGTCGTCAAACTGATAGCCTCTTAATATTTAAAGAACATATAAAGAATCATTTTAGCATTTAGGAAGCCATTTTAATATTATTGATAAGTTTGTAATCATTTATTTTGACAGGATACATATTAAAAGCAATGTACGTAACACTGAAATGTACATCCTGTATAAAGATTTCATTTATTATTATTATTATTATTATTATTATTATTATTATTATTATTATTATTATTATTATTGTCCAACCTTTGACTCCACGTCATGCACTCAGTTCTTCCGTACCTTTTTCCGATCGATAAATCCTTCAAAATCTTTTCATATGCCCTCGTGGATTCCTGCTCTTGATGAGCCTTCAGTTCCTTATGATATTTCTCCTCCTTCGTATCATCAAGTGACAAAAACCATTAGACGGATGAAAGCTTCTGGTTCTCCTTGTCCTCTTGACAAAATATCTATTATTCCATTCAAGCGCTGCCCTTTCCTTCGTTCATATATTACGGCGGTGTTCAACATTATTTGGCTCTCAGGGGAAATCCCCTCCGAATGGAAACGAGCATGTACGGTACTTGCACACAAAAAGGGTGATACCTCTGACCCTAAAAATTTTAGGCCAATAACACTTGAAAGTGTTCCTCTGAAGATCTTTTCATCATGCTTGCGTGACTCAATATTTGCCTATGTAAAGGCAAATGGTTTTATTGAACATCAGATTCAGAAAGGTTTTCTTCCTAAATTAACAGGTACCTTCGAACACACTGCCCAAATGGCTAACGTCATAAACACGGCTAGAATTAAACAAAAGTCACTTGTCATCACATTACTAGACCTCAAAAATGCGTTTGGTGAAGTGCACCATAACCTAATTCCGGCAGTTCTTAGATATCATCATATTCCTGATCACATACAACTTCTAATTCGCAGCCTATACTCGAATTTCCAGACTTCCATTATCACTGACTCCTTTCAGACACCTTTTATTAAAGTGGGCCGCGGTGTTCTCCAGGGCGATTGCTTGAGTCCATTAACTTTCAATTTGTGTTTTAATACTTTCATCCATTATATCTCTGAACAAAAGTTCAAACAATTTGGATTTAGTACCAGTTCCCTTCTCCCTATCCACTGGTTTCAATTTGCTGATGATGCTGCTGTTATAACTGGCCTGGAAAACGAGAATCAAATTCTTCTAAATCACTTTACTAGATGGTGTACCTGGGCTAATATGATAATCAGGGTTGATAAATGCTCAACATTTGGGATTCGGAAGTCATCTACCGCATCCACTCAATATCTCCCAAAATTGTTGATTAACCAGTTTCCTGTCCCTACTGTTGCTGTTGGTAACTCATTTAAATATCTAGGTCGCTATTTCAATTTTTCAATGGATAACATTGATCATATGTCTGAGGTATTACAGCTGATCACTGGCTTGATGCGAAAAATTGATGAAATTCCTTGTCATCCGAAAAACAAACTGTTGTTATATCATCGGTTTGTTCTTTCCAAGATATCATGGCATTTTACTATTGCAGATCTTGGTAAGACATGGGTTTCTGAGAATATCGATAATCTCGTCTCTAAATATATCCGCCAGTGGCTTGAGCTTCCGATCTGTGCCACCCTTAGTACTCTTGTTTTATCAAAATCGAAATATGGTATAAGCCTCATTCTTCCATCCACAAAATTTGCTCAATGCCAAGTAGTTATGAGAAATGCACTTAAGTCATCTCCAAACACTGATATAAATGCTCTTTGGTCCCTGACTAGCTCTGGCTGCAATATACAATATGATCAATATCGCAATACGAAACAAGTTTTAACTGCTATTCGAGATGACAATGAAGATCGTATCCGCCATGAACTAAAGTCACAAGGCTTCGTCCTTTCCTCTATACTCCTTCAAGGAAGTAAGCATACTCGTCATCTTTGGACTAAGGTTCATTGCAATATGCCTAGAAACATCTTTAACTTTATAGTTAAGTATATCAATAATACTCTTCCTACTAAGAAGAATTTATGCAAATGGTCCCTCTCCCCCACATCTGCATGCTCTTTCTGCTTCCAATCTGAGACTCTTCAACATGTTGTTTCCAGTTGCAAATCCTATCTTCAAGATGGTAGATATACCTGGCGTCATAATTCCGTCCTTTTACATCTTGCGAAAACTCTCTCATCAGTAGTCAATAGCACATTATATGCAGATCTTCCCTTTTTTCCATCTCCTTCTTTGATAACTGGTGATTCTCTTCGTCCAGACCTAGTCTTAGTAAGTAACAGTTCATGCGTTTACCTGCTAGAAGTCACTGTTGGCTTTGAATCAAATATACAGATAAATAGTGACCGTAAGGCTACTAAATATCTCCCTCTTATTGCTGACCTCCAAAATTCTTATTCTACTGTGAAACTTATAAATCTCTCCATGAGTGCTCTCGGAATACTTGGAACGTCTGCTGAGTCCTTTCCATCAATGCTCAGAGACTTAAACTTCGATGATACTACCAAACATAAAATCCTGTCTAAAACAATTAATATTGCAGTACGTTGTACTTATTATATCTTTTGTAGACGAAATAAACCTTGGACTAACCCTAATTTACTGGACTATTGACTATGACTTTACTACCTTAGTATTACAGTTACTATTGCTATTACTTTACTTCAATTTGAGAATATTTGTTTTTTTTTTTTTTTTTTTTTTTAAGTTGCAGACTTGCCAATTATGCACTGCCTTAATATAGTGAGGTGTATGATTGTATACTTAGATTGCATTAATATCATGAGGTTTCAAAAAAAAAATAGAGAGGTTTAATACCTCCCATAGCTGGAAGCCCTTAGCAGTATATTTAGCCTCTTAGGAAAGCCAGACCATCAACGAGTGAACCCGAAGCGCTTACACGTGACTTTCCTCTATAGAGAATTAGAAAATCAAGAAAACTCATAATATCTTCTTTGAAAAGTGGGGGGGCCAATGAAGGGGCCAGAAAAATTTCTGGGGGGGGCCATGGCCCCCTCTGGCCCCCCCGTAGAACCGCCACTGGATGTAAGTAACTGCTAGAGTTGCACAACACAGCAAAGATCAACCTCGCATTCGTCCAGCTGGTTTGTACTTTTGGAGCCAAAAATATCACTATTTTGAGCACTTTTGGAGCTGTTCCCGGGTCCAGTTCCATATCACAGACCTGTGTTCCTATGGAAATTGGCCAGTGGAAATTGAAATTGGAAGAGGTCTAACAGGCAGGATAATGAATGCCAAGGTATTCATACTCACTTATGACCTGCTAAAATTTTTCTGCATCCGCTCCAGCCAGCGCATTCATTCCCATAACGAAAGTATCTGGACACTTTCCAATTTTGCGAAAAAAATTTTGTTCGCAAATTTCAAAAACAATTTGAATGAAAATTCCCATACCATTTGTCCCTAAACTTTACTTAAAGCGTCTTAAGGCTTTCGACCTCCTTATTAATAAAGTTTAATTCTGTCAAAATAGAAGCAAGCGCTATAAAGTAGGTCGAAACGCTGAAGATGCTTCAAATAAAGTTTAAGCACAATTGATACGGGAATTTTCATTCACATTGTTTTTGAAATTTATAACCAAACTTTTCTCAGAAAGAATTCGTAACCAAAGTTGAAAGGGCTCAGATACCTTCGTGACGGGAGTGTGTATCATTTCCATCGATCGCATGCTTTAGACCAAGAGAGATTTTTCAGTAGTTACACACATCCATCAACCTTGCAGGACCTGAAAACTTAAGATATTTTGTTTTGTTCTAAAGAAAGCCGAAGGTTTTAATTAAAAACTTGAGATTGTGCAAGCCGTGAAAAGTGAACGCTGACTAGTTTCAAATTATGACTCTTATGCACTGCAACAATGATCATATCAACAATTGATACTTGACTGTAAATTCCTACTCAAGCAGCGATATAGGCCAATTTTAACAAAACACAAGCCAAGGTTACTAATACAGTATACAATGACTTACTGCTGCTTCTTTAGCTTTCATTAAAAGGACATCATCTGGTTGCCATGTACGATATACATATATTGTATAACCCGAGTATATAACAGGAAATAACATCATCCGATTAACGACTATAGCCAATGTTTCTGAGTAGTTTTAGTAGATTGAATGTAATCAGAAAGCCGAAAAGCCCAGAGCGTTAATACGAGTATAATTCTGTGAACTTTGTTGCTAGTAAAAGCGGTCTTATAAGGTCATTTTCATAAATGTGAGTATCTACAAGACTAAAGGGAGGAATGACAAATTCATTATCCTGCAATTGGCTAAGAAACAGGATAAACATATTTGGATACCTGCTTCTACGAAACCAAAAGTATGCTATAGCCAATAGAGCTACGTAAGCCAAGGTGAGGAAAGTGAAAGGAATTGAGTGCTATCATGCGATAAGATCAAGCGACATAATATGAAGCTAGAATTTGGCTATTAAGCACAGGAAGGGTAGACTCTACAAGTCCATTACAAATTCCAATGAAGTTTCATAGCTATTAAATAGATATGCACTAGATGAGGAAGAAACATCTGTTCAAATAAGGATTCAAGAATTCAGGAACATTCTTTCACGACTTACTCCTCATTGTGGTTGCTTTAAATCACAAAAGTTACTACCATGCTGTAATCTGGGCATTCAAATGTTACTTTTCTTATTACAACTAAATAGCATTAGTGCTACTCAATAGCATTACACCCACAGGTGGGTACCATGAAAACCAGGCACAAGCTGCCCCTGCATATAGGCTACACCCCTGGGTTAAAGCATCCAAAATTACAAAAAGGTCACTTGACTTTCTTCAGGCCAATTATATTTTTCAATATTTGCTAATAGAAATATCCGATTTATGAACAATGGCTAAAAATTTCTGTGGTTGATGGTACAATGGCTGTACACTGGTTTTCAAAACCAAATTAAGGGCAAAAGGTGTGGCCAATATATGGGCACTGAATTTGTCTAAAATCCATGTTACACTATCCACCTCTAACAAATATAACTTTGGCTGGTTGGGTAATAACTAAATCAAATTCTAAATTGTAGCTATGAAGGTGTTACTTCTGTTTTTCCTCTCTAACAATTTAATAATTTAAGTTTTATCATACAGATAATTATCGTAAAATCAAAATTATGTAATACTATAGGCTGAACTAAAACTCTCTATTAATTTTATAGATAAAATTAAATTTCTATAAAAGATACAACTTATCAAAAATTCCTAACATGTACTAAAGTCGAAGTGCATACTGTACATAATGATCAGATTATATTAAAAACTGCTTCAGGTTGTGATGTGTCCACTTTACCGATTGGAAGTGGCAGTCCATTTCTATCAAATCCAATATAATTATCTCCATTCTTCCATTTAATATGGCATTTGGAAGAAGTATCATCTGGTATGACCAAAGAAAACAAGACATCATTTTCAGCATCCGTGAAATTTATGTACTTCTTAGACTTTTTCTAAAATAAACATGAGAAACTTATAATGCAAGATATTACAAATCCTGGTGGCTTTCTATGGGAGAGCTTGTAGCAACATAATGCATGAGGTTGGCAAATATTTGTGAAGACAGCGATAGCCTAAATTCCATTTGGTAACATTGCTACATGTTTGGTGTCAGGTAAGGCACATTTGTCTAGGAGGTAATACCTTCAAAAAACCCTTGGGCAACATAAATATAATTGCTTTAATTTATATAAAAAGGATTATTCACATACTCTAGTTGACAGCTTAAGATTTGCTGAATCAACACACAGCATCCAGTGACTACAGTCTCCACCAATGCATTCAATCAAAATGTCACAGCCACGGTCTCCACCATAATACAGTTTGAAGTGAGCTGTCAAGGAAGCATAGGATGAGATACATTCAGTGGTAAGATAAGAGAAATATATCATAGGCCCTGTCAACACTACACCATTTTGATTCAAAAACAGTATGGAATACTTATGATTTGGCCTTTGGCTTATTCTGAAATGTTTTCCAAACCAGCATCAAATCAAAACTGTTTGGAAAACCAAACAATTTGAAAATTGTATAAGTCATCCAGAATAAATGCTCCAAAACAGAACAGTTTCAGGCCGGATCTGAAGGGACACCACTTATTGTAGGAGACTATATGATGAGTTCCTTTACACAAAACTCGGAGTAGCAGAAATATATGCTACCATCAAGTTGCACTTTTCCTACAATCTATACTTTATACATATATACATACATACATATATATATATATAATTAGCACAGGTGTCTTCTGATCTAAACATCGTGAGTTCGAATCCGCACTGGGGCCAAAATAAATCTTCCAATTGTGGTAGCCCACTCATGACTTAGTATATATATATATATATATATATATATATATATATATATATATATATATATATATATATATATATATATATATATATATATATATATTAAGACATAAGTGGGCTACCACAATTGGAAAATTTATTTTGGCCCCAGTGCGGATTCGAACTCACGATGTTTAGATCAGAAGACTCCTGTGCTAATCAATTGCGCCATCCAGGCACAAAAAATAGTGGTGGAATCTTAAGGTCATTCTACCGTGAGTCCCTCAACGCATCTAGGGCCTTCTCTATGTTTCGGCATACAATGCCTTCTTCAGAGCCAAGCGTACTACATTATCTTCATTCGGCTAAGGCTAATATATATATATATATATATATATATATATATATATATATATATATATATATATATATATATATATATATATATATATATACAGACTAAACCTAAGCCGCATCCACAACGTATATAAATTACATAAATAGAATAAACCACAAATATACTATCCTTTAAGTAAACGTTTCGATCAAAATCTTCATCAGTACTAAACTTACAATGACATTGGGCCTGCTTAAATTACCTACATAACAATGGGGTCACAATTGATATTACCTAAGGGGGACCTACCTATTAACACCTCATGAAAAATTAAGAATACATTATATGGGGAGGGCCGAAGCTGTGAAGTAAGAAACAAAGGAGGATAATATAGAGCATATAAGGTGATGCAAAGAGTGCGAGAAGTGTGAAGAAAAGGATATGCAGATCATTAGCAATCCCCTATGCACTTTCCTAGCGTTAATTGCTTCTTTTGTCCATTTTGCGTCTATCCAGCATCTATTCTTCTTTTCTTCACACTTCTCGCACTCTTTGCATCACCTTATATGCTCTATATTATCCTCCTTTGTTTCTTACTTCACAGCTTCGGCCCTCCCCATATAATGTATTCTTAATTTTTCATGAGGTGTTAATAGGTAGGTCCCCCTTAGGTAATATCAATTGTGACCCCATTGTTATGTAGGTAATTTAAGCAGGCCCAATGTCATTGTAAGTTTAGTACTGATGAAGATTTTGATCGAAACGTTTACTTAAAGGATAGTATATTTGTGGTTTATTCTATATATATATATATATATATATATATATATATATATATATATATATATATATATATATCAGAATATTTTGATACCCTAGCTATCCAGCTAGCACTGAATGCAGATGTTAAAATTAATGCTTTGATAACAGTTTGATATTTTCATATATGAGCTTGACAAACTACTTTTAACTCATAATATCAGTTTTAACATATACCTATATTACTAGGATTTGATATTATTTAATTATAATGCATGACACTCTGAACGAAAGTATCAAAGACCAATATACCTGTAATAAAACACACAAGCTCAGAACTGAAAGACACCTAATCCAATAACATTTCATCCAACACAGGTATGAATGCTTTAACAAAAGTCAGGTATACTTCAGTTTCTTACTTTCCTTCTCTTTAGATGTTCCAGTACATGTGACTTTTCCATCTTTGAATTGCAATAGGCCTTCTCCTTCTATTGAATTTGTACTATGAATACGGTGTTTGCTTTCTTCCCACTGAGGATCCACCTCAATAGCTGTACATGTTGTCATGCATGGCTAGATTATATAAGCAGCATATAAGAATTCTTAATTTGTGAATAAAATAATAAATATATAATGATATTTGTACAAAAAGAGTTCATTATAAATTGCTTCACCTAATTTTATTTCAAAGTCTCATTTTACATGCAATGTGACTAATTGGCACCTATATAATTAACTAATACATAAATTAAAACAGAAACCCTCTGGAAATCCAAAGCTAACAAGTGAAGAAAACATGATCAATAATAAAGATATACCCAAATTATTGCAACTAAAAGGGGGTACTACAATAATAAAATCCCGCATATTAAACAATTTTTCACTGTCAAATTGCAAGTTTTATATATATATCACTAGTGGTGCATGAATTGGTACATAAAAACCGTAAAATAGAGCAATATAATATCTTTGATAATCAGTATAAGGGTAAGTGTAGTGTCTACACTGATAAACCTCAAAGAAATGCCAAACTATTTGAGGGGAACTTGCGACAAACATAAAAACTCTGGCAGAGAGGAGCAGGGGCGCAGTGGGAGCTAAGTTAGTTTATAGTGGGACTAAACAAATTCTACCCGAAAATTTTCTTGCATCACCACCTCTTAAAAATAGTAACTATCCTTGTTACAAAAACTCCGACAAAATAGAAATAATGTCAAATTTTGCACAGAGTCTGCGCTCAGGTGGCTATAGCTCATCAGCTACTGAGGCACGGAAGAGAAGACTAAACTTGCCTTTGTACTGTAATGTCATCATTGTCACTAGTCAGTTCCCTAAGCTGAGAGGGAGTCACCATAACTGATTGCACGATATGTCAAGCCTAACGTCATCAAGCCTTCTTCCCCTCGCAACTGCATACGCCACATGTACAATACTTCTCTTTGAATGTCTAGCACTACGAAGACACGCCTCAAAAAGGTATAATCTGACGAAATGAGCGTAATGGGCTCTTAATCTAAAGCCAAGTTAACAGTCTAGTAGCAATCTATTCTTTGTCAATATCGAAAAATAAAGACACCAAACGGGGGCCTACACTTCGTTAGATTGTATACGTACAATTTATCTTAAGTGATATGAAGACTTACCTCATCAAGTTTATCTTCCATACTGTTCAGTGTCAACGCAGTAGTCTTCCGTCCAAACACTAGCTCCTGTGAACAACTCTGATCCCCTACGAGAGACGTATCCCGACTATAAAACATTTGCTTTGTGAATGACTTTCAAAAAGAACAGTACCATGCGGAAACAAATCGACTTCCGGTACGTCATGCTGTTGCGGTGTCGGATAACAAACCGAAACTACACGATGTGGTCAACTGGCTCGTTGAATTGTCAGTCATACAGCAATTTTATTACTCTTGATTCCTCTTTCAGGCCTCGTTCACACTGTTCCGTATTTGAAGTTTTTGGCTTTGCGTTCACATTATTCCACCCCAAAAGCGGAGCTAAATGAGAACGATGATAAAAACGGAGCTAAACAAAAACGCAACTCTGCGCACTCCACTCTTCTTTTATAATATAAGAATACCTCAATTTTTTCCGAGCCTCAATATTCTAAACGTTTTTTGATTTTAAGCCTAGGATTATTCTTAAAGTATTCTTAAATACCAAGGGTGTAACTTCGCCTAAAAATGTAAGGAATACTTTCCAATCTTTGTTGATGCTTTACTACATCATAAAACTAAGCAAGAGTTTATACTTGTATCGATAGTGCAAAAGTAGGCTACAGCTGAAAGTAGTATTATAACTGTGTTACAAAAAAATTATTGTGTCTTGATGAAGCTTGAGCTCGCATTATTCTTAAATTATTCTTAAATTTCAGTGATTTTGACAATATTCTTATAAACTTTATTCGTATATAAAAGAGTGTAATGTGAACACCAAGAACGGAACAATTTGAAAAGGCTATCAATAGAGCCAATAGAATGAAGCGGTCAAACAGTTGTGTTTTTGAGGAAAAATGTGAACACCAATCGATAGATATCCGTTTCTGTCTGAAATCGGAGTAGTGTGAACAGGGAAGAAAAACAGCTTCGTTTTTGGGAGCAAAAACGGATCTAAACGAAAATGGAGTACGATGAACGCAGCGTTAGTTCGACAATCAAACTCTATATTGCCTACCAGTAATTATGACTAACAAATGCGTTAATAATTTCATTTCTAGGACTCAAAGTAAGCTAAGCTTAGAAAAGTGATGCACTGTAAAACACACTCTTTTTATATGGGTACCTAATTTTTGCCAAGCCTCGATATTCTTAGCTCTTTTGATTTTGAGCCTAACAATATTCTTAAATTATTCTTAAATATTAGCGATTTTGAGCATTAATACGTCTAAAGATAACATCCTAATACTAAGTTGTACTGCAAGATACAGGTTGAATTACAAATTCATTGACTGGCCAAGGACCAAGAAACAGGATACACATGTGTGGTTAACTGCTTCCATGAAACCAAAAGTACATTATAACCAATAGATTTACACAAAACAAAACAAGAAAAGTGAAAGGACTTGAGTGTTGTCACATTATAAGATCAAATAACACAATATGAAGCTAGAAGTTGGTCATTAAACATAGAAGGCATAGAATCTGAAAGTTTATTGCACATTTTTTGCAGAATTATAGCTACTAAATATGTTTGAACTAAATCGAGAAAAACATCTGTTCAACGATGGATTCAAGTGTTCAGCCATAATCGCAGACTTTCGCAACTCTTTAGTGCGGGAGTCGGTGATAAATTTGCCGAATTTTGTAAACTTTATTCATCAACTATTCATATTTTACTAATAAACTATATATATTATACTATTTATATTTTAAACTCCCCACTCTACGCCAAAATGACAACTAATCGATTTCAGAGGGTTGAGCCCATCCTGGCTCAACCTACACACCAATATTATGATCAACCAGTAATATGATAAGCTTCTTCTTCTTCTTTTTCTTCGTCTTCTTTTTCTTCTTCTTCTTCTTGAGTCTGGTGGCACTCAATGCGCTGTTGTGGCCATTACCAGTGCACGCCACCCTTCTCGATTAACAACCTAATAAACTGCATCAGCTAAACTTCCTCTAACAAATTTCACAATGTCGCTTGTCCATGATGTTAATGGCCTTCCTCTTTTTCTCTTACTCTCAACCTTTCCCGGGATAATGCACCTTTCCATACCTCCTTTCTTATAATGTGACCAAAGAAACACGTCTTCTTCAAGATAATGCTTTTCGCAGTACTAGACTGGTCCCAAGTTTATGTAGCACCCACTGGTTTGTCCTTTTGTCTGTCCATGAGACTTAATAACTGTCTATAACACCACATCTCATCTGTTTCTGTAAATGTCTAGGACTCGCACCCGTATGATGCTACAGCAAAGGCAGTGGCATGTAGCAGCCGCAAATTCAGCTTGGTGGATACTCCTCTGCTTTTCCAGATGTTTAGCATACTCTGCACAATGGACTTAGCCATCGCCAGCCTTTTTCTTATTTCCTTGCTGCTTTTACAGGACGTGTCAATAACTGATTCCAGATACACAAAATTATCATCCTCTTTAATTTTTTCTTCATCTAACATAAACTGCTCTATATCTACTCGATTACTGTCTACAACCATGATCTTTGCTTTCTTGGTGTTCAATAGCAGACCTCTTCTCTTGCTGATCTCTTCTAACTGCTTCGAGAACTCCAGTGACTCTGATTTTGAGCTACGCAGTAATGTTGTGTCATCTACGAAACAAGTTAGAGTATCTTACTCCACCATTTTTCACTCCTCTCATAATCATGCAAAACTTCTCTCATAATGTCCTCGGCATAAATATTGCACAGATTTGGTGACATAATACAGCTTTGCCGAACCCCCATTCCTATTTTAAACCAGTCTGTGTCACCACAGTTTGTTCTTACAGTAGTCTCTTGACTCTTGATTCTCATAGAGCTTCTTTATAAAATCGATTATGTGAATGGGGAAGCCCATTTTTGTCATGATTTCCCATAGTTGAGCATACCTCACACAGTCAAATGCCTTTGCATAATCAATAAAGCATAAATATATTGAAATATTGTGGTTCTTACATTTTCCATAATTTTCATATATTCATAATTTGATCTCTGGTTCCCTTGTTCTCCACAAAACCTGCTTGTTCTTCACTTATTTATGATAAGCTAGTAGATAAAATAAAACAGGAACTACAATCGTACTGGGCAGAGTCACACAATAGCAAACACATATACTCATCATCCAATCAAACGGGTTTGTTACTTGACACTGCGCAGGTTAAATCCATAGTTAAATGTGGATTTTTTTCTAAAGAGCAATAGACGCGTTATCTTCATAGACGTAGAAAGAAAATCATTTGTTATTAAAATTGCCAAGTACGAGGCAACTCAATGGCTGCAAGGGACATTTGGAACATAAGATGTAGATTTGTAAAAGAATAGTTGTTTATTTCTTTTTTTTGAGGGAATTTGTTGTATAGTTCTATGGAATACTGAACGCATCTGAGAAGCTACATACTGTTTCCTACGAATATGTATATGTATGACAAAAATATTACGAAATGAAGAAAAGATATATACATATTTATATGTATGTTTATGAATATCTTTCAGTCAATTAGGCTGAAGATGATGAATATTATGAATTGATAGAAACGCTTTCCAGTACCAAGATTCATTACTCAGTGATGACGCAAAACTTTCTATGAACTAAATTCACTCTTAGATAACTAAAATCAATATGATAAGTACAGTAAATTGCAAAGTTCTAATGTTTTCCAAGATCAAAACTTGTACAGTGTCCATCACCCTTGGAAATGAAAAATTGCTTCATGTCGTGATCTAGAGACTTTATCAAGTGGAATTGGTTGTCCATATGTATCAAATCCAATATATTTATCTTCATGCTTATCTTTACTCTTCCATTTTATCAGAAATTTTGAATCACTGTGATCTATTTTCTCCATATGAAAAACAACATCATCTTCAGCATCCACAAAATTTATGTATTCTTTGGTCTTTTTCTAAAGTGAATATGAGAAACTTGTAATACCAGAAGCATATTTCAATGTAAACTGAATATTTCTAAAAAGCATGCATGAGATCTAGTGGTTATTTGTAGGGAGAGTTTTGCAGGGGGAAGGGTGTGAAATAAAATCTGTCGACAACGCCAATGTGGTATCCAAGAACTGGCCGTGTCTTCTAATAGGGCACCCGACACTCTTCAATATGCTTTTAATATTTCCAGCAGCATACCTATTGGGGTATCTGTGCAAAGTTGCAATATGTCCCGACGACACAAATAGTCATAGGCAATCTTTCCCAACGAAATGTTCCTACAGAGCATTGTGGCTCTTCTCTCCCACAACCCTTCTCGACGAGCATGACCCAAACCCATTCATGGAAGATACTGTACCCATTTCAGTATTAATATTGAAATGAGACGATGTATTGCTTTCCATGGCCATTGGCCGCTCTTCTGATTAGCTAGTTTATCGGCGAAATCCTTTAGTTATTCCAAAATATGACCTTCGTTTAAGCAAATGTTGCTATCTTATATCAAAAAGGAATGGAACATACCCTTGTTGTCAGCATATGACCAGTTGAATCAACACAAAGCATCCAGTTGCGGTAGTTTCCACCAGTGCATTCGATCATTATATCAAGGTTGATACCATTGTATATTTTGAACTTAGCTGTCAAAGGTAAATGGAATGAAACAAATTTAGCAATAAATAACATAAGGTCCTCAAGTAAAGGAATAAAGATTAATTTTCCTGTTTGATATGTCTATTATATGCAAAAACATTTCGCTTCTAACTGGTCAGCGACTTATAGGCGTGAATGAATCTCTTCTTCTTAACAGAGTTAGATTTAAACTGACTTAAAGAGTAGCTGGCATGATATACGATACAGTGATCGAACCGATGATGCCATATTGCGTTCTAATTTAACTCGGTCATACATCATTCCATCGCAAGATAATGCGTTTAGAGAATAAAGCGTAAAAGGTCAAATATACTAGGAAATCAAAGATGAAGACTATTTAATAAAAGAATAGGTATCAAGCACACGTGAATGTATGGGGTCATTCATTTTGTACGTACGCACGAAGGGGGTAGAGCAAAAGCGTGTATTTGCATACAAAGGAGAGGGGGGTTGACACATTCAATTATGCATACAGAACGAAAAACTAATCGCTGTTTATGCATGTATTCTGTAATTTTCTCATTTGCAAAAAGATTCCATCTTCTCCATCAACGAAAGTGTTTCTGCGCACCATTAGCTGTGTTAGTAAAACAGTTAAATGATCCTCTGTAATTCTATTTATTTACAAATCATTTGAGTTCGTCAGTCAGGCATTCATCACAATTTGTGTACGCGATGTTTAATAATTTCCCATTGGAGATGGGGAGGGGTTGGTCAGATGGATAGAAGTACGTAAGAAAAAAGGGGGCTTCCTAATAAGAGTACATGTACATATAAGGGGAAGGGGAGGGGGTCAGATTTTCTCCATTTCGGTGCGTACGTACTAATTGAATGACACATATGCATCTTAGATAAGCGTATGTAAGGAAAGTTTACAATAGAAATCACTTCCATCGTTCCCTAGAAATACCAGTTAGGCTCACTCGGAGCATGGATAGTAACTCTGTGAGGATTTTATTGTTGCTTATTGAATATATAAGAAAAATTTTATGAGGAAAAGGAGAAACAGTCCACATATGATGACCGTTGAAAGTACTAAGGTCCATTGCTACTGATGGGCGGTCGTATGTGATATTTTGGATTAAAACGCATAAAAAAGAGCATGCTAACTCTTTGAGGTACTTACTTGCTGAGTCATTCTGTACCCCAGTACATGTGACTTTTCCATCTTTGAATTGTAACAGGCCTTCTCTTGCCATTGAATTTATACAATGAATACGGTATTCATTCTCCATCCACTGAGGGTCCGCTTCAATAACTGTGTATGTTTTCATAGATGGCTAAATTATATAAGCAACAAATAAGAATTGGTAATTTGACAATAAAATGGTAAACAATGGTACTGGTAAAAAAGAGGCCATCATTCATTACGTCACCAAATTTCATTTCAAGGTCTCATTCTGTAAGCAACTGAACTGATCTTACTAACAGAAAGTCCTCAATAAAAAATTCAAGCATCATCTTTCATAACGTTATATATAATTAGCATTCCAGCTTAGGGGTTGCTAGGAAATTGTTACAATATAAACTGAATGTTGATAAGTAGCGGCCCTATATGCAGAATGATGGCAGTTTATACCTTAATTAGTCACTGACAAAAACAGTTCCAGTACGAAACGCCATTAGAAAACAAGCTGCCCAAATCGTATATAAATGTTTGAATGGTGAACTATGCTCAGGCTTTCAAGATTATTTTGAATTGAACCAGAATAAATTGAACACACGAAACAATAACATTTCAGTTCGAGTCCCAAGGGCCAAGCTAGAGTTGGCGAGAAATTCTTTTAATTTTCTGGGGGCAAAGATTTACAATGGGTTGCCTAGAGAAATTAGGGCTAATGACAATTATAAACAGCAAGTAAAGCAGCATTTCAAGTAATATTTTAATTTCTTTAAAAACGCTCGATTTTATTTTATTTATTTTAACTAACTTTCTGATATAATCTTGGATGTAATTGTATATTTAGAAAGGACACCTGTCTATAGCAGATTTTATCTGACAGTGTATATCATTTTAAGACATTCATAATTGATTGATTGATTGAAAATAAATCTGATTAGGTCTCAAAAAGCTATGATGAGCTCGAGCACATTAAGTCGAATATTTGGCCATTTTTTCGTCCATTTTCCAGTCTCAGAGAAGGAGCTATTTGAAAGGAATATTTTTTAAATTTGATATTGTTTTAGCAACATTGTTTTGAAATTGAAGACTTTCTTTATCAAATTTGCAGCAATATATCCCGTGGGTGGGTGGCGGGGGTGGGTGATTCTACCTATAGGAGAAGTAAGGTGCCTCCTTCCCTCCGCTAGCCTGTGGGAGATCCTTGGGCAAGATTAAGCACCCACTTAGCCCCCCATGCCAGGGTAAGGTGAAGTCACGGTAGGCAAGTGATGGATGAAGTGCTGAGGAGCTGAGGATCTCGATGGTTTGCCAGCATTTCATGTGCGCTGGGTAGAAGGTCCGAACGTTTGGTACAATGGCCAGAGCAACACGTTGTGTCTTAGCACTGCCCCTGCAGAAAGGAATTGCAAACTACTGTAGGTATCATATTGCAAAGAAAATCATGGCAAGACAGATCAATAGCATATCAGATAACAGCGTGAATGGCGTTAGCAGACCTTCTGGGAACTCACTTGGTAGGGTAGAACATGTGCGAACAAGCGTCACCTGACTGCCATCAACCGACTGTCAGTAGTGACAACAACAATAGCATCAATAGCATCAGTATAATAATCAGAATTGGAACTTGGAATATTCAAACCTTGTTTCAGAAAGGAACGCTGGAGAACATCAAGCAAAAAGTGAGGAAAATGAAGATAAATGTACTTGGGCTGTCAGAGGTGAGATGGCAAGGTGCAGGCAGGATTACACCAGAAAAATTATATACTCGGGAGGCGATAGCCATCAGAGAGGAGTTGGCGTATTGATAGATGAAGAGTGTTCAAAGGCACTGAAAGGATTCTGGAGTGCTAATGATAGAGTCACCGTCATGAAAATTAGTGGAAAACCATTTGATATTGGAATTATTCAGGCTTCTGCTTCAACAGCAGACAAAGACACGGCTGAAAATAAGTCATTCTATAAGGGTATTGAAAAAGCGATGAAGCAGCTGAAATCCCAAGACATAAAGGTCATAATGGACGATTAAAATGCAAAGTTGGCAGAGTTAGAATAGACAAAATAGTGGGATCATTTGGCTTAGGAAAAAAAATAAATCAACAAGGAGAAAAAATTTGTTGAGTGGTGCAAAAGAGTACAACTTTGTTGTAACGAATATATGGTTCAAGAAACACCCAAGGAGATGCCACACATTGAAAAGCCATAGGAACAACGAATCAAATTGATTACATGACTAACTCCGTCATGCAAACAAGATTGCTACTGTCATTATGTCGTACACAAAAATATGGGAACAGACAGTAAGTAATTGCATTCAACTTTCCTGTAACAACCTATCCCTTAACTGCATAGAAAACGGGTACCGATTGATAAACTCCACCATACAGTGTATCCTCCAAATCCTTAGCCTATATGCTGTTAAGGGTGATGATAGGTGTACAATTCTAGTTAGAAAATACAAGAACAACTTACTTCAGAATGAACTGCTGCCATGATGTTTAATTGCACTCAAGTAGTCTTCTTTGCTTGCTCACAATTCCTGTCTATCAGTAAATGTCCACTCTCGCTGGATATTGCAGCCATTTTTATACACTTTTGCAGTAAATCATTAACATTGTTAGGCAATGGAGAGAAACTAACTTAGTATCCAGTGCGTCATATAGTTTACGATCACAATTCGAAACTAGACAACAAACTGCGTAGCTTATGAATGACCAGTTGAACTGAGCAGTCTTACATAATATTTATGCAAGCTTTTCACGGTAGCTAACCGCATCAAACAAATGGCGCTCATTACCCTCTCTTCATATCTCTGGCGTCTGCCGTCTCCTTGAATCTTGCATTAGTTGATATTAAAGGTTCCCAAATTTTCCAAAAAAACTCTAGAATTATACATTACTCATGTGCAAATGCATGCCTCATCAATGCTATGCTGCAATGTGCTTTGAAATTCAATTGTAATGTGTGCGGCCGATATTGTAACAGTGTAGCTTAGCTCTTGGTATAAGTTAATGCATTGAACCAACTAAGTACCCGATACTGTATGTTGAATTAAATCTTTCTTCCAATCCAATGTTTTAGACAAGGACAAAAACTATGGTGAGCATAGGGTTGATAGATTTCCCAATCTTGATGCAAGAGAACTGTAACAATTGCTTTCAGCGACATAACAAGGGATCAAAATTACAAATTATTTAGCTTTTGCATTTACTGTCTAGGCATTGCCCTACTCTAAGGAAATGGCTGGGTGCTGACGGTATTAACTATATAACATAGGATATGGGCCCATCTTCACAACAAGAACCGATATAACCCACAAAGAGCCTATTCATTAGAACCAATTGAAGCTATCTGGCAAAGCCTGAACAGAATTACCAAAGCCATTGAAACAGTTGTTGATGGTAGAAAAACAGAACTGCAAGTGAAGTCAATAGAAAATGTTTGCTCGGATGTTCATTGGAATCGTAATAAGAAAGACCAAGATTTCAACAGCTGATATCTACTTCAAATTTTCAACAAAACTTGCAGCCTTCTCTAGACCGTTCCATGTCGGTGGCTAGGGACGAACGTGAATTTACCAAGCTCAAAATTACTATCGTCTTCATGACTTGAACATACTGTCGTGAAGATGTTTTACGGAACAGTTCGAGAAAAAGAATGCAAAGACTGTCAGTTAAATAAAAATAAAATTACTCTCTGTTATAATAAAAGCACCCAGTTCATAAGGTTTGGCTTTTTATAGTATTTGTTGAGATTTCTACACAACGAAAATTCTCGGCAAAGCAAATTTATTTTCCGACAGGGCGAAATTCTCTCACCCCGCAGCAGTTTCGATAAAGTGACGCCCCCATATTTACGGATTGCGCAGTAGTAACTTAGCTTCATTACTGCGATATGATAACTAAATGTTCTTTATAAGAAACTAATTTATAAGAAAGAATTACTCATCCTTTCAAAAAGCTACGAAGGTTCGGTACTGGATTTAAGACCTAAACAGAGACGGCACTACGGAGTTCGAGGGGAGTGTGACACCTCCAAGTATCACGAACCGGTGAATTACTCAACAGATGTTCAGATTTTCAGCTATCTACTCAGCAGAATCGGGTATAATAACTATTTAATAGAACAATAGGACTATGTCTACCGATATAATTCAAAAATTCTCCGTGCGGTTATCCAATGCAGCGGACCAAACTACAGAAATCAATGTCTTTGTTGGACATCTGACCGAACTAAACATCAAACTCTTCCAAGATAAATTATATATTTCTTCAAAAAGCCTTAGATTCTACTTCATAAAGCCTTCTATACAATGCTTCCCTTCTTTCCTCATATGATATAAGTTAAATTATTTGGAATGCATATCTGATATTAGGCACAGCGGCAGTGGGAGGGATGGGGGTTGAGGCTTCAACTTTTCAGCTAAATTTTTAAGTCAATCTTTAGTCTGAGATAGTGGAATTCAAAAAATTTTCTCCTGTGCTGCACCCAACCATGGTAAGTCTTCCTACGTCACTAAGCAAAGTTACTAGTCCGTCAGAAGTGAACTAGTGGCACTGTCCATGGATATGTTAGAATAAAATCTGAGTTTGTTCCAGTGTATAATTTTGGTGATTTCAGCATTGTCACTTTCACAAGATGTTCTTCGAATTAAACTCGGTCGTTTTATTAAGTATGATGCTTCAAATATAAAGGACTGGCTAAATATTACCATTTTACTGCATGCATGCATAAAAGCTTTGAAATATAGCTTGACATTATTATGTTTGAGGTTTTCCGTACATTGGGGAGTGCTTTCTAGAGATGACCCATACCCTAGACTGTCGGCATAGTGAAGTGGGCTGGCCAGTTCCATTCCTCCTCGTCAGTGTCAATTTATGCAGTATAAATTACCTACTAGGCAACATGAGACCTATCACCCTCCACGAAATTGTCAGTGATATTCTTATTAACACATCTTTTTTATAAGGAACCACTTTATAAGGAACCTACATGTAGAATGCCGGAATAGTAAAGTACTTATACTACTAAAGGAAACTTCCCTTAGGAACTTTTCATTTTGAAAAATTTTTATAACAGCAATCAATCATAGCCATTCATCTGCGGCCAAAATCTGCATAGATCGTTTGCTATCCTTGTGTCAAAGTATTTCATTGGGTATGCTTTATGCTTTCACATTTTGACATTGTTCTTTAACAAATAAAAAAGCATCTTTCCTACGTTCGTTGTGTGTTTAGTCTTAAAGTTAAAGCCAAAATTAAAGTTAAGATTCAGAATTCCAATGTTTTACTTGTGTCTGTACCAGCTTTATTGCACTAGATGTGCAGTGAAAATTAATGAATTACATATTACACTATATTGATTTTCATTTTCATTGCTTCTTTTCAATTAAAATTCGTTGCATCTTAACGTAACTAAACATAGCTTGAGACAACATAGCCTGAGACAACATGTTCCGATGATATTCTCATGTACCTATCCTCGCCAGCGCAATTTAAAACCCTGATACTTGTCTCTCCCCGTAATAGAGAAAATACCCCTGTAGGTGAGCAGGGTAAGTGCGATATCTTAACCTTGAAATCTTTCAAAACTACCATGCATAAGTTGTCAACAATTTCTGCAAAGAATTGAATTTCATATTTGAAAACCTGTGCTTTGCAAAAAATGAGAGATTAGTTTTCAACAGAGATCGTAGTAAACTTTAGGGAAACTTTCCACTTAACCTGTTCTGAAACTTGGATCATGAAAATCCTATACGCAATTGAAACCGGGTGATCATCAGAGAGAAAGTCACATTTTCAATATGAAATACTCTCTGGTTTCTGATAAGTTGACATAAGCTTGAAATTCCAATTTTCACGCAAGCTTATCATCTCTTTCGTATAATTTGCATTTTGGATGTTCGTAGATGATCTACGTGTTTCAGTGTTATAGTACTGTCGGAAAAAGGTGTACCATCAATGCCACCAAATTTTGAGCTTCCTTTAAATGTTACTTAAATTGCATTTGAAAATGCACCGCTTTCATGATCGAGCAACATAAAATTACATAATTTTAGAGGGAAATGGACCTTTAAGTAAATAAATACATACATTCACATAAACATATTCGCATATATAAAGGATTATTTAGGACTATCATCTACAATCTTACAGAGTTATTCTCCAATCTGAGCAACTCCAAAAACCTCCTACAAATTGGATGAATTCATCGAAGAAATGCTTGAATATAACACCATAAATTTAATTCCGGTACTCTACCAATCCATAAATATCTTGAATTCATAAGAATCCTCCTAGCCACAATCTCTCCCTGTCACGAAATCTGGAAAATAATATTGGATTTGACATGCATCAAAGGTGAACCATCAAACCACATGAGTTCGAATCCTACTTCAAACAGGAAGTTGAATTTCTCACATGATATTTTCTTTCCACCCCTATGAAACAACGACGACTCTCCTGTAAAGTGGGATTGAATTTAATTTCGATAAACGTTTCCTCACGATCATTGTGGTCACAGAAAACGCGAGATCACGGTATCATACTCCTTCATACGTTAATTATATTTGTCCTAAGGTAGAGCTAGTACAACTAAATTGGAAGATTGAAGATCTGAGGACAAAGTTAGTTCAGCACAGCCATGACAAACAGCTTTAACTCTCAGCGCCATAGCTCGAATTGTCACTGCCTTCAAATGAAAGAACACAAAATGCCAGAATATTGTTTTGACAAAGTTCTCCGGCTTTTGATTCTCTGCATAACTAATTATTGGTTGCAAGCCTGTTACAGCTTTGGTTAGACTATTTTGCAACTAAAAGATGGCAAGGTTCAGAATGATTGTGAGGTGGAAGTGGGAGAAAATCAATGGGCCTGAACCCACAATTCCACCTCACGCTCAGGTCGTCCAGGATTCCGTTGTTTTTGTGTACGTTAATGATGCCAGTCTGTATTATCAATTTCTTGATTTGACTCTGCTGAATGAGACTATAAAATATTGTTGTGGACTAAGTTAACCTAGTTTGCAACAATGTATCAAACTTGCTCTCAATGTCATGCGAAAAGCCAATTTAGTTATTCTTTCTACCAAATTTTAACTTAAAGCTTGAGACAAAAATTGAAATGAAAATTTGCATGTAAAAATTCGTTACAATGACCTCAAAGTAGTCAAAAATACAAAATATGTTGGTGTTGAGATGGACAAATTCCTTGATTATAAAGAACAAATCAAGGCTAGTTCCACTAAAGTATCTAGAGCATTTGGATTTTTGAAATACACGCTTTTTTCATAAGGAGCCTAGCTCAAGGTCTAGTTCTTATAGTTCCTTATTTTTGGACCTCCAATTATCAAACTGTTGTACCAAAAAGTTCCTTAACAGTTCCTTAATTTTCACTCCACATTTACTGCCATACAAATGGTACAGACACAAGTAAAACATTGAAATTCTGAATTCTGCCTTTAATTTTGGCTATAACGTAAGACCAATGAAACGTGAAACACTTGAAACAAGCACAGCAACAATCTATGCTGATTTTGGCTGCAAATGAACGGAACCGGCTTCCAAATTCTTGATTGCTCGCTGCTATAAAAATTTTTCAAATTGAAAAGTTCCTTAAGGAATTTTTCTGTAGTAGTATAAGTTCTTTAAATATCTCGCCAACTTTAATGTAGGCTCCTTATAAAGTGGTTCCTTATTAAAAAAAAGCGTGTATGCCAAGGGTTAGGATTAGGGTTAGGGTTAGGGTTAACACGGGTATTGGCCTTATTTTCAGTGTCTGCTACGAGTAGTTGAAGCTCTAAGGAGATACGGAGGAGCTAAGGAGCTCTAACCATTTACAAAAACTTCAGGATTGAGGTACTAGGATTGTATCTTGTTTAGGTATGAAATCCGAATTGTTGTTGAACAGACAGCTCTCTTATGAAGAGTATCCGATCTTACAGTGGGAGCTCGGAGGGCTAAACACCATTTCTACCTCCAAAAGGTGGACTGTGTCCCCCTTTTCTTAGGATAGTCAAGATCATAGAACAGGGTCCTTAAGAGAGTCAGACTGCGGATGTCCTTACCATAACTGTACTTGATATACAGCATTGCTACACCAGTTTGTGATAAAGCACTGCTACCTCTAAGAGTTTTCCAAAGCTGTGTCTCTGTAATGCTTAGCCGTTGCCACCCTTTCATATTAAGAGTAGCTTGAAAAGCTCGACCACTTTACTGGGTTACTGTTGTCGCTATAAGACAAGTTAATCATTGGACAGGTGATCAATGCAATTCTGGATTATGCATATTAATTCTATGGGGTGCACGTTTTTTCACAAAAAGGATGCTTCCTAAGAAAGTAATGCTCAGTTGCACAAAAAAGTTAAGAAAGTCCAAAACTAGTTCATTGATGCTTAGAAAAGTCAATAATGTCATATACATTTAATATACTAATGTTTATGCAAGTCCATCAATTCTTTGATTCAGTTCATATGTATTGTCCTGTGGTAATCTATGCACCCCAGTGTCCTGTTTCTGTAGTGCCTCTTTGCCTATGTAAAACTGCAGTGTCGTCACAGAAGCTCAAAAATTCCTGCTAAGGTCTTAAGAAACTGTTGGACCTGAAATAATGAAAAAACTGCGACAATTTCAACACTGGGCCAAAAAACTTTCTTATGAAAACGTATATGTTATTACTTTGTATATTCGCCAAGGGCATTCTTGCATATTGAAATAGCAAGTTGTGAGTATGCAAATTCCAGCTCTAATTCTTCCGCTAGCGTGCTGCAAAGGCTGTAAATCACTGACTTATAAATAAGTTAACCTCGCTTGGGATAATAGCTAAGGTGTATTCGAGGCTGGAATATAAAACAATAACAAAAGGGCGCATGTGGAGAGGGTAAAATGAACGGAAAATGATTATTCTGCAGTAAATATTACTTTGAAAGGCTTAGTTACATCAACCGTAGTTGGCTGTTTTGTTTCCTTTGGATGTATGAATAAATATTAGTTGCATGTGATACGTAAGGTAAGTCCTTGAATTCTAGTGGCACAATGTTAAATTTGTCAACATTTCATATCATTCAATAGCAAAGATTTTGAATAGCAAGGAATTGAGTAGATTTCAGAGCGTTTATGTTCAGGACCATTTGCCTGACATGGAAGTTCTACTTTGAGCTTTTGAGCTACAGCCAAGTAACATGACTGTAATAACAATATTGCATGCCAGAAAGTCCAGCCTTAGGAAAGATGTCTTATTGTTCAGGTAGTGGCGGTATTGCATGCCCATATTGTAGAATCTTAATCGTTATGAAACATAGGAAATTCTGATCTAACATTTTTGATCTGATAAGTTTGAAGTAGATTTCACATTGGTATATTCTTTTCCAACCAGAATTCAATGGCTGATAACGTCGTTTCAGAGGCCAGCAATCCTGATATTAACAGTCACACTATCAACTGTGGCATTGACAGAAGATTGATTGAGTACCAATGGCCCTCTACAAAAGAGGGGGACTTTTTTGTTCTTCATGAAAATGCAGTTTCGTTTCTAGGAGTTGACTCAAGCTTTTTGAAAGGTTCTGGTAAGAAAATGGATAATTTTTGACAAAACTCTAATAAACTGATCTTTTGTCTGCCAAAAATTTTATGTAGATAAAATTATGTGTTGATTAAGCCCTAAAAATAAACTGTCTTAATTCAATTTTTTGTCCTTGCCATTAAAGAAGTTTTCAGGTGGCAGGATTTGTCTTTGAAATATACCACCGCAAAGTTGAAGGAATACCATTACTCAAACTAGGTATAGAAGGAAGAGCAGTTACAACAGAAGAAAGATTGTTCTTATTAAAGAAGGGATTAACTGCTGAGAGTCAGGATGATAAAGGTATAGCCCTCCAAATTTTTGAAGGCTAATTTTAATTTTTTATTATTGTAAGTAGTTGTCCATAATTTATGATGAGACTCTTTTTGTTGTTTGTTTCATACATGAAGTTTTCAACTATGCATCTTTGATGTCTTGGCATACTGTATTTTTAGAGACTTGAACACACCTAAAAACTTAAATTTGTACAAAAATTTAAGTGAAAGATAATGCCCAGGTAGTAAAGCAAAAGGGGGTAGGGGAAAGAGTATTATTGCCTGTTTTATGATCATATTTAATATTCATTTTTGTTGATGATATATGAAAGTTTGATTGAAATTGATTAGCACAGTACCTCAAACAATGTGCTTTCCTCCTCTCCCACCTTTACATACCTTTACACACACACAGAGTAAGCACTAGTTTGCTTGATATTTCAAAAGCTATTTTAATATTTTTTAAATTTCATATTTAGATTTGGTTGCAATTAGAACTGATAGTCTTGTTGAACTTATGATGGATAAATTTCCTGAAAAATACAAGGTGAATATGCAGAAAATCTGTTCTTGGAAATATTTTAGAAAGCTCTTGTATCCCTATGGTGTATACATTTGATTTCATGTTGTATTATTTTCACACATTCTGGAATTCATGTATTTTATGTTTGGGTGCAAATTTTTCATTCATGTAATTTTATATTTTTATACACAAATAGCATATATATTAGTGCATGAAGTTCAAAGTCTCCTTGATAGTCTTATTCCATTTTCACACTGAGTGTCCTTTTGTTGGGCAAGATATATCCCTGGTGCTTTAGATTGTTTGAATTTTTGCACCCTGTTTTTAAAGGATATTGGCCATTTTAATGTATTGAATTCAAGACACTCATTTTCAAGACCACACTGATATACTCTGGTCCACATCCACTTGGTGGCTCTGTATCTCATCTTTAAACTAGTTTATGGACTGTGTTCAGATAAATTTTTCCACTGCTGGCTTTTTGTTTGTTTGTTTGTTTACTTTATTTTGAGTAGGCTGACTGTGAAGTCTGCCATATTGTGTGGCACTGTAGCTATCTCTGTACTCCAGAAGTAATTGTTCGGAAAATGGTATATACCATTTTCCTATATAGGACACTTGCAAGATCTAATGGGCTATGAAACTGATAGAAAGAAAAGAACAGTTTTTGTTTGATGTGGATCTTATAGTTTTAACTTATACAAAACAAACATCAGAGGCCTACATTTAACATAAACTAGAAGTTGTACATGAGCAAGATAGTATGAACTATATATACTTATGCAATGAGTTTGTGCATAGAGACAAGAAAGGCAAGTGATTGACACTTTATAATTGAGGCGTTGGCCAAGAAAGATTGGGCATTTTCAAAGCTTATTATAACCATGGGGATAGAAATAGAGGCTTTTTCGTCAAGTATAGATTCGATAGGATCACCAGTACTTAGTGCCATAAAGATTTTCATATCAAAAGCATGCGACAAGATTTTCAATAATATGAGAGAGTACCTCAATATGCCAGCAAGAATTTAGTCTTGTTGACTTATAATGTAACAAAACGTCTTACATTCAAAAAATCCAACCAAGAATACTGTAATTTTTATCATTTTATAAGTATATACTTTCCTTTTTTCAATGTGCATGGACCACCTTTCCCATGCAATCTATTTTTTATGTAGTACATGATTTCATGCAGTCTACAGTATGCAAAAAATGTGACTAGGTTACATATACCCATGGCAGGACAATCTGCTTGTTTCATCTAAAAAGGGTAATTAAAGTCTGAAAGATAATCCCAGCTGCAAATTGAAACAGAAGCTGCATTGACATATTTGACCTTTTCTGGAAGTCCTTTGAATATGTTAATGATAGCATCTTCCATTGCTGTTCTCTGCCTTTTCTTTTTAGCATCTCTTCCAAAACTAGTTTATTTCATATATAGAAAGCTATCAATGATCTTTTGATTTGTTAGCAACTGCCTTGTTTTTACTAAGCACTTTTCATTTAGGAATCTTTCAAAAAATATTGAATGAGTAGCATTTGCACAGTCAGTCTTATGTTCAAACATCCTTGCTTTTCACAACTGTAGGAGTACTTGCAGTTTGCACATGAAAGGGACAGAAGGAAGATCATCGAGAATCATTGTTCTCAGATGGTGGTTAAGAATATGGGGAAAACTGCATCATATATCAAGAAAGCAATAAAAGATGCATCAGAATATAATTTACATTTGAATCAAGACAGAAAAGAGGAAAGGTCTGCCTATTTTGATATGCAAACTCAGGTAATGCATGAAAAAAAGTAGAATGGCAAACAGCATTAAAATGAAGATAATTTATGCTGATAAATTAAATAGACATTATTAGATCATCAAATTTGAGTATGCTACTTAATGTTTGATCATAGTTCTGGATATTTTGCTAAATGGTACTTTTTGTATTAGTTGCTTTGGGATTCTCTGTAAAATATCTGCATACTCAACTGTAGTATATTGATCAGTCAAAATATAGAGCACACATTTAAAGATGATTCGATAGAAAAATTGAAGGAAATAGGTAAGGGTGTTATGGGTTACCAGCAACAGTATTATTGAATTTCACAAACACTACATCTTTAATAAGGATGGAGTTGATTTCGATATTTTGTATGATTTTCAGTAGTATTTGGCAGTTAGTTATTTAGATTCCAGCCTATCCTCAATTCAACATACAAAACATAGGATTAATTGCTGGATGCTCAAACTTGGACTGATACAATTCCATGCTTACAAACTAATTATTTGCTAAACTCTCTTATAACTTTTTACTTATAAAAAGTGAAATAAATAAGCTCATAAATTTTCTGGGAATGTTAACTTCTGAATTAATCAAAAGTTACTGGATATCCATTTACCAAATGATCAATGAAATCCTCTGAAATTGCATGATTTCTCTTTACAATTAATTTCATATTTTGAATTTTCGAGGAAGCGGTGCCGTCAAAGGTGCTTTCATGCTGCCTCGTCTAAAACTCGGACGTCTCATGAATATGTGCTCTCTTTCACTTACACTGCATATGATTGGGCTCTCTTCTATTTCATCTCCTTTCCATTTGATAATTACCATGTAGCTACCTGGATTTAACGGCACAAAAGAAACTCCATACAGGCCGTCTCTGATCGTATAATGCTTTATTTTGCATCTCGATGGCCCAAGAACATTAATTTTGAGCAGCGACAGATCTTCACTTTTTGTTGCGAAGTGGAATTCTATGGCTTTCCCAGCTACAAACTTCTGTTGATTATTGAAAATTAGGTAGAAATTCTCATCTTTACAGACAGCAGATGTATGATTTGGTAGTGAATTTGCCATCTTCATGGTAGTTCGTTTGCTGAAGATAGCTGAATTCTCTTAGACATAATCCGACTTTAATAGAATTTAATACTTATATAGGCAGCTTTAGGACAAGGTAAGATGAGCTGCAGATCTTAGCTTTTTAACAGTGATTATAAACAAGGTCTTATGACCATAAAAGTGAACATTATAATTAATCTTTTATGATGCATATGAAGAGACCTTATATTGAATTATCTAGGTTTGTTTGGGTATTGAACCAACGAAACAGTTACTCATTGGCTACCCTTACTTATTGCTGGATTGCGCATCCCTGGCATTTTGGCAGTACTTAAGAAATGACTTCGTTCTTCTGGGATGAGGATACTGTTTTGCATTCCTGATATGGAAAACGTTATTACTTAATCAAGTTTGAAATATTAACATTTCTGTTTTTGCAAATGTTGAGTGAAATTCTGCAAAGATTCATTTTTCCTTGCGTCATAGTTCAAACGTCGTACTTAAAAATTCAATTCTTTTTTCCATGATTCAGATCATTCAAATCCCACGCAAAGTTCAGCGCATTGTTCCACCAGAAAAAAGAAAGCGAAATTTGTATCCTGTTGCATTAATGCCTGGCCAGTTTCAAGACTACTTTAAAATGTAAGAATGGGTTGCCTCTTTCGATAATCCTTTTCATCTTAAAGCTTGTATAAATTAACTGTTTCTTTAAGTTATTGTTGAAATTATCGGTCTTTACGAGAAATATTTTAATGGTATTTTCCTTTCGTTGTCACATCTTACATAAATTTCCATGTCTGTAGAACTTTATGAATTTTTAAGTTAACTAAGTGTTATTGGAAAAAATACGGCACAATATATTGTACAGCGACGTTAATTTGATTGTACAATGGAATTTCCACGAAAACATGCTATATATTGTTGTGCTATCAAATGCTAAGATGTTGTTTTGCTGAACTCTCGTATCCTACTAGCAATTGTTTATTCATTTCTTTGACATGAAAATTAAAGATTCAACCTGTTGAACGCCAAGAGTAGATGATCCCAAGCTGTCTTTTATGAAGCCTTTTGAATAATTTATTTATGGATATGCCACAAGCCGATAGCAAATAGTAATCAAACTTTCAATTTAAGAACTTTCTTTCGCCATTTTTCTATGTTCAAGTTACTTTTTTCGCGGGAGTGTTCATTTTGTATTTACGATTCCCTTGAATCATGTGGATAGTATTGCCACTATGAAGGCGCAGAATTCTAGGCAAATGATCCATTATTATTGAGAGGCATTGTGGTTAATCTAGCTTTATGTAGATCCAGTTTTCATCCTTTGCTACCTCTGACTACTTGAGAGAGGTGGTTAGTAATTCTCTTATTGGGGCATTCCTGCTATATGTGATCCACTGCTGGAAGTCAAAGCCTCAGAATTCCTTTACTTTTTGCTGAGCAGAAGTATTCAATATAACTAGAAAATCCTGAGAATTAAAAACAGTTCATACTAAGAGGCTGAAATTTTCAGGATTTCCTTATTATATTGAATAAAGGAAAACTCAGCGAATAATATATACGAATGGCTCAGCAAAAAATAAAGGAATTCTGAGCATTTGATTTTCAGCAGTGAACTACATTTAGCTGGAATGACCCTATTATCAATTCTTTGCTGGTTTATGTCATCAATTCTTTGAAGTTTGTTAATGTGCTATTCTGCAGATATTCAAAAGAAGAGTTGAATTGCTTGCCTCTCTCAACAATAATGAGCTTATGGTCAAATGACGTAGCCAAAAGACCGCAATTGGACAAGGAAGATACTCAAAATGTAAGGAATACTTCACAGTTCTAAAGCATGATTACGTCTTTTACAGGCGAATGGCTAGAAAGGACCAGGACATTCAACTGAATTTATTGATTTAATCAGATTTGTGTTAACATGTTTCAAAGTCAGCTAGGAAAGGTGAGGTATAAGAAAAGGATAGACGGACCTCGGCTAGTCAAGGTGCGGAAGAGTAATGGAATCTTCTTGGCCAGCCCTGATCACATGAAATTGAAATGGGGTGTAAATGCATTCACAAATACCACACTTTTTGTTTTGGTTTGGTACACAAAGCAACTTTCACGTAGCACTTAGGAAGGACTGCTTTTCACTTTTGATATCATGTTGTACTGAGAATTTTCTTCACGCTGGGTTGTTGATAAAAATTACTAAACCTTTCTCAATTGTGGTGTAAGGAGCAAACTCTTCCTCTGGCTCACAGCCGTGGGTCTTTGACATTTTCTGAACTGTATATAAACAGACCCAAAGTATCATAAATGCCAGCTAACTATATTCAAATAAAATATTATGTTGGTTATCACCATGAGTGTGCCTTACGATCATATCATTAGTGAAATCGGAATTTGTGATGCTGCTACAACCTCTTTGTCCGTAAAAGCTCACGCCAACTTTAATGTATGATTAAAAAAAGAAAAGAGATCATTGCAATACGCATCCCGCACACGCACGCACTCACTCACGTACACGCGTGCAAAACACATACACATGTACTACAGTTCTGTCACTGCTTAAAAAAGACAATGAAATATGGTTAGAATGCACTAACTTTTTTCTCCAGATGATATGGAACCTGGAAACGACATTTCCTTCAAATGATAGGAATTCTGTAGTTTTTCATCCATATTCTATTTTCTTTAGTTTCTTTCTCAGTCTTATCCAAGCTTTTTGATCTGCAAGAATATGATATCATGTAGGATCGTGTAATAATAGGAAAATGAGTGAAATGTTTATATAGGAATGGTTATTGCACTTTGCATCAATTCATTCAATCTTCCTCTATTTAGAATTCAGACAACACATCGAATGCACAAAGTAGCAGTGATGATGAGAGCAGATCTTCAGGTGATGATTCAGACACCGAAGGACCATCCAACAAAAGAGTTTTGAGGGACACCAATAGTGCTTATAGGCATCGGAATAAAGTTGGAATAAAAAACGATTCGTTTTGCGGAATTTGTCTCAAAGGAGAAGAATCAAACAAAAAAGGAACAGCTGAGAGTTTCGTTCATTGCTCTTTTTGTGAAAATAGCGGTAGGTTGAAATTGGTTGTCATTTCGCTTTTTATTTTTATCTTGTAGCAATCATTCGAAATGACATAAGCCCACAATTAAATAACAACCTCATTTTCAATGTAACATCTCTTATCCTTTTTTTACTAAGAAACTTGAACGGTTCCAAAACCGACAAGGTTGCTCCTTCCAGTTCTATTTCAACAACTTTAGTTAGATTGTTGCAAACTTCAAATTTTTGCATGTTGAATTCAAGAATATGAGATTAATTACCATATCTGATGCTGATAAACTGTTTTATCTTACGAATTTATGTCTGGTTAGGACACCCGTCGTGTTTGGAGATGAACAGACAACTAGTTGAAGTTATAAAAACGTACGCATGGCAATGTATGGAATGTAAGACATGTACCCTTTGCAGTAATCCACATGACGAGGTCTGTCTGGGCTTGTTTCTTATCAATGTTCATCTTATTAATGTCAATAACAGTATTCAACTACGGTACAGCGACTAGTATTTGTATTGTGAATTGTCCACTGTCGACTGCAAGAATTTCTAAACTAGATTAGATGGGATGATTTCTAAATGATTAGATGGGCACCAGTTGATTGTTTCTATTTAGCAAAAGCTATTGTATTAACTCTAGTGTATTACCAATACAAAGAACCCTGTTTATACTTATGATATTATGAAAATCCTTTGTGTCAGTACACTAGCAAAGCTTCATATGTTACGTGAGTGTAACTTTATTTGCTACATAACAGAAATCATTATAAATGTAACTTTGGGGTTTTTCCAATCCAGGAACATATGATGTTTTGTGATAACTGTGATCGTGGTTACCATAGCTACTGTGCTGGTTTACGGACCATCCCGGACGGTATGTTCCATTGTAATTTAGTAATGCCGGATGATGCAAGTCCGGATGAGCCTGCTTAGCTGATATGGCATTTAGGAGAATTTAAATGATTTTAAGTTTGGAAGGTCTTCTATGTCTTGTGATTGGTAAGAGAGTTTCTTGCATGAATGCATATGTGGAATATATGTATTAAGAAAATAAGACGTTTTTAATGGTAGTTGTGTTTGTCTATATTAGATGTGTTCATTTTGTAAAGTATTGGTAAGGGAAGAGATTTCTAAGTTTATAATTCATAAGATATATTTTATTCGACATTATTACATGTTTTGTAATGTCAAGTTTCGTTATGAAAAAACTAAGAGCAGCATGTGATTACAAAACAGGGAGATGGATTTGTGAGAAATGTGGCAAATGTGCATCTTGCCTCACGAGATTCCCATGCCCTGATGGTACTCCTGGCAAATGGCGAGAAGAGGTTGGTTGTTCAGGATAAGATCAAAAGTTAAAACAGCTCCATAATGTCTATTTTACCTCTTGACAGTAAATTGTTTAGTTTTATAACATAAAGTCACTTGAGCAAGCATGTTTCTCTGTTCTGAGTATTTATATTTGCAACCAGTGGGTTGTTCTTCACTTGTTTTCCCTTACTTCCATTTTTATTAAGGAGATCATGTCCATGCATGCATTATAGATATAATTAATTTCTCTTTTCTGAGGTTTGACTACTCTGATAGTATTTATACAGATTGAACGAGATTTAGCCTGATTGTTTTTTCTGTCTATAGTTCAAGAAATCAAAAGATGGAAGGGAGGCAGAGTTTTTGCAGATTCATTGTCATAAATGTTCCAAGTGAGCTTATTTTTAGTGATTCAATATTGAAACCAACTCTTTTAATTTGCTCAATATTGTACTGCAAAGACATGGAGACGCTAAAACAGTTTTTCTTATCTTCAAGGCTTTTTCGTGCCGGCAATTTCTGTCCAGTATGTCTCAAGGTTTATCGCAGTGATGAAAAAGATTTACCAATGGTGTGCTGTGACTCATGTGATCGATGGATTCACACTGGTATGCATTCATTTTTTCTTTCTGTTTGATTACGTTGGTTTTAAGTAATCTTAAATACAAAATTAAAGATTTGACTGCCTTTCAACTTAAATTGTAAATTCACTTACAGGTGATATGGTTTTTATATACGTAAAATCAATTTGATAAAATTGAAATTTAATGGTTTTGACTAGACTAGATAAGGTACAGTGAGAAACATAGATAAAGACTTTACTTCGAATGCTTTGAGCATTTGTAGGTCAGGGTCGATAAGTAAAAGAGTAAGTATGAAATATTTCACAAATGATAACGATAATAAAACTAAGAGAAATGATACAATTACTAATGAAAGCACCAATATAAATGATGATAATGTTAACAATCATTTTGATACATATGATATAGTATACATCCATATCTCTCTAAAAATCTAACCGATATTTGGCTTGATTTGTTTGGAAATAATTATCTTGTAAATAGCGATTTTTACAACAAGCATTAAACAAGTAGTTTAACTCTTTTTGCTGTAGATTGTGATGGAATTGATGATAAGAGATACCAAGAGTTATCGAAAGACAGCTCGGCACAGTATAAATGTGTAATATGCCGTGGCGAGAAGGAAGAAAGAATGGACGCATTTCATAAAAACTGTAGAAACTGAACATGTTTATTTGTCTTCGCATTCAGATTGACTGCTGTTTTCTTTAACCCTTTGTAGTGAGATTATTGTAATTGAGGCCTGCTACTCCAGTTTTGGAGAGAAAGTTAAGACTCTTTTATATAAGAAACTCTGTTCCTTAGATTGTCATGTTTAATGAGATCTTGTTTATCGGGCATGGCAGCCTCTTCAGAAAATAGTAAGCAAATCATCAGCAGAAGTGAAGGCTATTGAAATCCTGGGAGAAATTTTAGCCCGGTAAATGTGCTATCTCCTGTCCATATGTACAAATCTTAAAACAGATTCGCTGGCACTCGCTTCCATGGTGATTGCTGCGCATCTGTCTCCAAAGTGAAATATTCAGCTAATGTACTCTATAGTGTATAGTCTATTTGATCTTTCTGTGCCTGGGCTATGTATCTGAAGTTAATTTGTAAATAATGTAGGTGTTCATAGGTAAGTGTGCCTATATTTATATTAATGAAAGTTGAATTATTTCGTTGTGGAATAGAAAAGGTAATAACAACTGAAAGCCTGAAAGCTGAGCCAGCCTCATTGTCATTTCATATTTGTCAGGTTGAGCAGGACTTGTTGCTAGAAGGTCTAAGGGAGCTTAAGATTAAATTCCATTTGAAATGGTAGTGGTTTTACGGAGAGAATTAAAATAGATATGAAAGCATTTTTGAAATTTACCGTTATCGTACAAGAATAAAGTTCTGAAAAAGTCGGAGGAAAGTTAAATTAACCGAAAAGAAACAGTGAAGTGAGAAGGTGAAGCATTTTCAGCATTTTATGAAATTACTAAGAGAGAAAATTTGGAGTAAATATGAGAAAGGTTTATAGGATATTTTACTGCGGTAATTAAAATTTGTTTTAGGAATTTTTGCAAGCATTGATAGTCTAATTTTGCGAAACATTCATTGCAACTTGTTTGTTCGCCAAAATGAATGCACAATGGCCAAAGGTACAACCTGCAAAATGCGGTATGAAATTAATGAATGGAAGGGCAAAGCAAATAAGTGCTTTTTTATGAGACATTGTTTTATCAGAAAGTAGTGCACAACTATTTACAAAGTTCAATACTCGAGTTTGAGACCTAATTGTACAGTGCCCGTGTCTAACACTGTAGTGCTATACAAATTCAAAAATCTTTTACAAAGAAAGTCTAAACGAAGCTTTTACATTATTAGATTCGGGACATGAAAAGAGCAACGTCTGACTTGGACCTAAGAAATTGTCACTACTGGGCGAAAAAATTATTTAAAAACGTGCACAGATAATGCTTATATTCTGCAGAGTGACCCAAGTTACTATAGCAGTTGATTGCGGCATGCTCATCCTTGGTTCAGGGTATTCGAGTTGTAAGATTCACACTGTCATAGTAATAAACCGCAATGTACTTGGTAAGTGGCACCTGTCACGATATTTCATCAGTTAATTACTCATTGCTATTCTTAAACCACTATATCCTATAGGCTCTGTGGGACATAGCGCAGTCGGTATACATAACCGTATGCTTGTTGCCTTGTCAACACTTCGTCCACTTCTCTTCCGGGCATGTTATTAATTATTAAACATATGGTAGCTTGTGGTGGTGTAGCTATTCCGTGAGAGTGGAAGGTCACAATTGCCGATATTAACGATTGAAACCAGAGAACGATGCAGATTCTCGGTCTAAGAGACCCAATTTTCGTGTTCTAATGTCAGGGAAATTAGTATAACTGAAACAGACATGAATTAAGGATGGAAACAAAACACCTTTGGTATCTCACAGTGAGTTATAACTTTTTCACTTACTAAAAATCTATAAAATGCTGAATTTTTATAGTAGATTGCTTCAATGTGGATTCTATTTACGTCATTGGAAGGCGCTCAACCATGTCATCAGGTGACAGCCCATTCTGCAAGAAAGGTACCAAGAGTGCATGTCGAGTCTAGGCTTGCAAGCTGAGAGGTGAGAGATCCGAACCTCCTATAGAATCTTTTACCGTTTTGAATTGAGTTTACAGGGCAGATGAACGGCGAGATCTCGCAAAAAGGTATGGCTTTCTGTCGTACGAGAAAAAATGAATATTGTGTGAGAAAAAGATTGGAAAAATGGAGAGGTTTGACTCAAAGAAGAATACAGTATAATCTCGTTATAACGTACTTGGTTTTAACGTACCTTCGGATATAACGTACCATAGTGGCCGGTCCCGGCAGAAGGTTCATACAAACCGTTATAACAATACTCCGGTTATAATGTATTCGTATATTACATACTTTCGGCTTTAGCGTACTCGTTATGTGGTACCTCGAGACAATTCCTCTGGTTATAACGTACCATATAGGTTTTTTTGGCTATTTAATTTTTGCAGCTCCGTCACCCTCAGTCCTTGGTAGTAGCTTTATTACTAAACAAGGATTCACTGATTACTATGGGAGGCACACCCGTGTGCCATAGCTAGACATAAAACAGATTTAGCAATCACATATCTGCGTTAGTTCTTATATGTAACATCTTAGTATTGACAGAGCCTTAGCAAATTTAAAACGGGATATAGAGATACTTATACAGTCAAAAATCAAGAACTCACTGACATTACCTGTCCAAAAGCATGCTATGGGCTTCATTAGGCTTTGACGTAGCTAATGGTGGAAATTCTAATTAAAAAGTGCACTATCATCGATGTGTTTTAACTTCCTAAATTCTCTAATATTGCACAGAGAAACTTATTCGAGTCTTTAGTTTAAGTTTTTCTGCCTCAAATAGCGGTAAAAGCGGCAAAAAACATATATCAGTCAGTTGATAGTAGTCTAGTATAGTAATCTGAACGATTTCTGTTTCCTCCGGTTATAACGTACTTCGGATATAACGTACCAAATCTGCCTGTCCCTTTAAGTACGTTACAACCGGATTTTACTGTATTAGGAGATCGTTGTAAAAATTTGATACTAACTCCTCTCAGAAATAAACCACGAATAGTTGAATACATATTGCCAAAAGGCATGAACGTCAAGATTGAAAGCCCATATTGTAATCTAGTATGAACGTTAGTTGGTCATTACTGAAAACAGATTGAAGCATCAATGGCTACTGCAGCAGTATAAGAAACTATTTCCAGCGACAATGATTCACTATATACAAGTGATAGTTCATACTTTGACTATGAAGAGGGCATTCGAAACTCATCCACCAAACATAGGATCATAACGAATAGTCCACTACAACAGAGAAATTCACCAGTGTCCGGGCAGCAGTACTTCATGGGACAGCGATTTATACCACCTTTCTTAATTTTTTATTCAGAAGGAAGGAAATAAGGGTACTCCCGTCTTGATCCGACAAACTATAGTCACGTGACCAACGCGAAACTTATTCGTTCGTCAGGGTTGCTTTCGATTGTGGTGTAATACTTTTGATCAGAAAAAGCTAAACACGCTATTTGAACATTCCAAAACCACAGACAGATAATAAGTTTTGGAATACTGCGTGCCGGAGATTCTTTATTTAAGTGAGCTTATCAATGACGCAGTATTAAACAAGCTATTTCGAAGATGATCAAAAAGAACGGGTGTAACTTTAAGTTTCTATGCTTCAACAGTAACTGAAGCGCATGAGTTTAGAAACTCAATTTTTCTCATAGAAATTGAAACGTAATGGTAGACAATGCGTTCAACTGTGCTTTAAGAACAAACAATTGTGTTCGCTGTCACAGTTGAAGTATAGAATTTTTAGTTACACATATTAATTTCAATTATGCTACAATCATCCGAATGGAAAACAATCATTGAGTGGGCTACAAATATGTTGCATACGAAATTGCAGAAATATCACAGTGATATTACGATGACGTCAAGAAGATGGCTTTCCTACTCAAAAAAGTTTTTTGAGTTGACGCCCTGTTTACAACCTCACCATTTGCTTTACTGAAAGTGAAGCAATAAGACTGATTTGAATTTGTGTACGACTGAAATACGCCACCCATTATGGGTGACCTTTTAGTTTCAAGGCAGAAATATGGATAGTGAAGACGAACGAATTGCAGGACAAATTTATCCAAATCGATAAAATGAAAAATGAATTGGATGCATTTAATTAAATTTTGTCCAGCATCTTTCTATTTTTCTTTAATGTGATGTCGACACATGTCGTCTTAATTAGCAAAAACGAAAAAGGAAGTACAGCATCATAAAACTTCTCTCAGTTGATTCTCGTCAATTGATTGACCTGAGGTACATTAACATGATCTCAGACCAGTGAGCCTCGAGAGATAATCAAATGAGCCATGGAAGATTTCATTGAGGTTTCATACTGAGAAATAAAATTTCCACTACATGTTCATATCTAAATATACGTTTTGTGAACTTTCGAAATAATGACTAGCCAGAAGGTACTACAAGGAGCTGTTATGGAACTGCCTTCATTTTCTTCTATACCTGGAATATTTTCCTGATTGTGCATTGATAACTTTCTAACGTAAAAAGCATGATGTGGCACAAAATGAATCAGTATATTTCTTTGCTTATGTTGTCATTGTTTAAATATAATGCTGCAATAAAGAAACCCGTAGAAGTACATGCTTTGACTGAGTCAGAGACAAAATGCGACGCATTGCTCAAATACAATCGAATTTGATCGGGAGGGTAAAGTAAAAAAGCATCCCATCTTAGGGATTTTCAATTATTCACATTCCTGTAATTCGCTAATGTATTGCGAGGTATATGTTCTCCTGTTTGAAAGAGAGCCATGAAATGTGGGATATCTAAAAGAAACCTTTTTTTTTTTTTTTATTCAATCAAAAAACTTAAACAAAATACAACTTAATTTATTTGCACCATGCAGTGGGAAAGGACATATAGTCATCTGGTCCCTACTGCAATGGTGCTCACAATTCAACAAAACTTAAATAGCCAATAATAAGTTAGTCACACATTAGATGTCTGAAAAATAACAATTTAAAGAAACCTGATATAAGCTTCAATTTTCTCATTTTATTTGTTGTAGATCAGCATATTTGTGGTTCAAGTTCAGGCGCAATGTCAAAGTGAAAGTGAGTTAGATTCTGTTTCAGTAGGGATTCTAGTCATGGCTACTTGAATGGCTATGACAGAATGCGTAATTACTTTCCAAGTTGTATCACTATTGTTGCCACATGTTGCTATCATACAGAATTTGCAGCGTTATCATAAATATTGTTGACGCAAATAGGTTCAATATCTATGGTTTGAATTTCATTCCATCACCCACAAATGTAAAGAAGAGATATAATACACAGCGACTATTTCAGAAAGAAACCTTATCATGTGTTTGAAAAACAGTGTTTTCAAAGTAAACGACGGTCTGCTGTAGTAGACAGAAAAATTTTAGAAATTCTTTCGAAGTTTCTAAGCACTATCAAAGCAATATTGTTTGAGGGAAAAGTAATCCACTCTACAGAAAGGGTCAGAAAGCATCCAGAAAGGCTACAGCTGTCATATGTTAAAAAGGAAAACAACTGGCTTTTGTTGTCCTCCACAGCTACTTCTTTTAGCTCTTGGCTACTGCGGAATCTGAGAAAGTACAAATATTATTTAAACCTGTATTCAAAAATATCATCGAAGTTCGTGAAGTATGGGTTTAAAGGCCTTATTATTAAAATCAAGCCTTTTGCTAGTACTCTGGTACTAAATAAGGTAGAATACTCTTAGTAAGATAGGAGTTGAAAGAACCAAATCTCCTTGTATGTCACTGTAAAAATACGACAAATGATACAATTGAGACAACATCAGTAGGACCATATCGTTGATGATATATGAATTAAGCTATATGAAACAGGATTTTGTCAATAAGGCTATATCATTGAAGCCACATCAGTGGGAAGAGGCCTTCGAAGTTATATCATTTTGCATATCGTTTTCATAAGTGAGCACATTTCTTATTGTGATTGTGATAAAATTTCTAACTGTATGTATCCAAGTATTTCAGCAAATTGGAACTCAGTTATAACGCCTGTCTTAATTCTCGTAGCAAAATGCGAATGTTTTCTTGCTGCTGTATCAGTTAAATCCTCATCATCAATGCTCTCGGAGTCATTTTCTGCTAACCAATCAGCTCTCGAAAATTCATTCAACTCAACTATAATTAATGGCACAGAAATAATCATAAATGGTGGCTCGTGGCAGCCATCGATTAATGACACAGCTCCATATATGGTAATGGACTTCGGTTCTGACAAAACAATACGGCTTATCATAACAAAAGGAAGCCCGTACTTTAACTACTGGGTTAAAGAATACAATGTTTATAGAAAGAAAAATGATGATTCTGGTTTCACATTCTATAAGGTATGTAAGTTCATAATTATAAATTTACCACGGAAAGCATCATCATAACTTAAGGACTTCCAACCAGAGTACCCCATTTATTCATTCATTCATTCATTCATTTATTCATTGATTTATTCATTGATTTATTGACTCACTCACTCACTCACTCACTCACTCATTCATTCACTCACTCACTCATTCATTCATTCATTCATTCATTCATTCATTCATTCATTCATTCATTCATTCATTCATATATTCTCATTCACTCATTCGTAATAATCCACTGATTTGTTATAGCATGACATCATATTCCATCACAATCTTCACCGCCACATTGCATTTAGCTTAAGTCTTCCTGTGTTTAAATAAATTGCTTTGTATAATACAATACGCAGAATTCCAATGAAAATCGAAGCTAACTTTTGAGCTCTTTCTACTTTAGAAATTGTCAGGTAACACGGACGCAAACTCACCAAAACAACACTCATTGAATCCAGTGATTAGCGCAAGATATCTCAAAATTGTTCCGTTAACTTTTGAAAATAATGTTTCATTAAGAATAGACATTCAAGGCTGCGACAAAGGTATGAAAATTACAGAAGCTAATTGATTGATTTTTGTTTGATTGGATGATATTCAAATGAACGACCGATTATCCAGCATACACTGAACTGATTACTAAAGCGATAAGCTGATCATCGATTCTGGCATTGAATAGCAGAATATTGACTAAATCTACTTTAAATCAATGTAATCAATGATACCTCTCATTTAGATACTATTCATTCTATATCTCATTTAAAAATATGCGGTTAAGAATACTGACAAACTGACAACCATTGCTTTTATTGATACCATGAGCTGTATCTTATGAGATCTAAAACATATGATACCTGAAGAGGTGATAAAGGCAATCACTTGCAATCATGTGCCTCGATCGGTTAATCACTTGCAATCTTCAACTTTTATGATGAGATTTAATTCTTAGAGTGAAGCTGTCCTATACACGTAAGCACGTTTTGTAAGTAACTTGTAACTGATAGACTGTCATATACTTTTCCCAACACAAAATCAAATCCGTTAACTAGTCTGGATCCCTGTGGCAGCAATCTGGACAATGAATTTAAGATATTTATGAATTACACATTATTGGAAAACAAAATAAATACTTGAGATGAGAAATTTAACAAGAAGAGGTTTCATGATAAATTTCAAATGATTTTTTAAGTTGATGGAGGTTGGACGCCATGGGAAGCTTGGAGAAAATGTAGACGACCGTGTGGCTATGGTGTTCAATATCGTTATCGTTCTTGCAAAAATCCAGTACCAAAGTTTCTCGGAGATAACTGCATTGGAAGTACTTACAGTCAACAGGAGTGTAATAATCACACATGCCCAGGTATCTTCAATAATCTTTGTCATATCAAGCAAGTTTAGCAGTAGAAAGCACTGCTCTAATTAAAAAACGAATATACCATCACTATTGATAATTCAGGATGAGAGGGTAACTAGAAGGCAATGAGGCATAAACGAGAGGGCAATGAGAGGCAGGAACTATCAGGTTAAAATGAACGGCAAAGAGAAGGCAGGACCTGCCAGGTTACAGTAAGTAAGTTCGAGAAAGGAAATGAACTGACTGCATTCCTGAGCAGGGAAGCAGATATTGATTATAGAACACTGATTAATTCTCGGATTGAAATATAAGTCTTGTCATCATCACATGGTACTTGATAGGTTGTTGCTAGTCCGTGTTGATAGGCAGTTGCTTGTCCATGATGAATGCATACACGAATGGTTAGAGGGAGTTGCTGTCTATGGTTGAGAAGATGAGGTAATAAGTATAATAAGAGGATTATTCCCTACAGTATATTGTAGTTGTTAACAAAATGTTTACTCTTTATTCTGTTGTAGATGCTGATATGACTCTTGAGCTTTTGCTGCCATCAGAAACGTGGAATAACGATCTACTAATATCTCCATCGACAAAGGAAACCTGCTTGAATTTGAAATCTAATGTAGGCCATTATTCATTATTAATATTTTCATTTCAATCTAATCATATGTATGAACAATTTATGTCATTCAAGCGGCCCTTAGGATACATGTGAAGTGCATAATAAGGTGTTCTACTGAAATTAAGCAAACATGGAAACTAACTAAGTGCATAACTCTTGCTTAAAGTTCACTAAAATCTAAACATCAAGTCGGAGGTGGATCGCATTCTGCACAATGTGTTTTCGCAACTCTAGTGGTAAGCTAACTTCGGTTGGCAGTCAGCGGGCGAAAAATAGTCATTCATTAGGTGAAGTGCCCAGAAATAGTAAACTTTCGTCAGTTAATTCATAAGTATTGGCATAATGGCTGGAATCGTTCTGCGAATGTTATATCAAAAAGAGTGAGTTGAAAGAAAGGAGAGATGCTTTGAAACCCACAGTATCATAATCTATGTTGTAATATCTTTGTTTTTGAAAATACAAGATGGGCTGGAGCTAATCTGTTTCACAAAAATTACAAGCGAATGATGCCAGTAAAAAGGTATAAAATATACTGATATTGATTTCAAGCGGCAGGCTTTGAATAAGAGTAACAGCAATGAAAGATAGAAAATTTTCAATTATAAATCAAGACCCATCTCTACCATTCGACCAACTGTACAATAGCCCCATTATTTGATTGGTCGATATTTTCTGATGAATTATTATCAACATTGCTTTATAGCTCTCTGAAGTGTACAAACCGGTCAACTTAGATCCATTTTTGCTGATAGTCGATTGTACTTTCTTCCCAATGTAAGTGTTTACAACAAAGTCCACTTTCACTCTCAATCGTAATAATTACCTAACTTGCTTATTTATATCAGTAATTATGATAACGATACGAGTATTGATACTGGATAAATACTTTAGCGAGATACTCGCTGTTACCAATGTTTGTCCTCTAAATATTACATACAATATTTCTAAAGTAAAAATGTACTGTTTACAGGTGGCTGTTTGAATATGATCTCACTAATTGCTGTACTATATCAGTGGTATTGGCATCTTATCTGCGAATAATTTCCTGGAGTACACTCTCAAAGTTGAAAATATGATGCCACCTTTGACCTTTTGGCCTATGATAACTTTTAAATATAACCTCAATAATTGCTTTGCTTTTTAGTGATAATACCGAGGTCGGAGTCCTTGCAAATTTAACTTTCAATACTTCAGATGCTATATACATTCTAAAACTTCAAGACGGTTTAAATTACAGTCAAAGAATACACATAATGCCTGCTGTTCTTAGGAAATTCATGTCAAACCTTGGTGAGTATTTGTCGTTACTCTAGACATCATCACAACATATTGAAAATCATAAAATACTATACTTCTGGATTGTAATTCTTACACGATGTCACGTGGTAATCGAAAGCACAACAGATCTATTGGGAACAAAAAGAGATGGCCTGAAAGCAGCATCATTGATAGTGAGTTGTGCTGTGGAGAGGGGAAGACCTAATCCACGTACCAACACTATTTGTTTAAATCTGTGTCAGATAATTGGGAGAGGTTCATAATGTAGAAAATTTTTCATGTCTGAAATTAATAATGAAACTTGGTTCTATTGGTGAGCTTTCCAAGGTAATTCAATAAATATTTTATACTGCAGTGCCGTACGCTCCAACTATTTTGAGATACGTGTCTGAGAAGTGGTCAAAATTCAAAGTCGAACGATCCGCATCTATGGTTGGGCCAGCTACAGGTGGATTTGACATGTTCTATCGTCTTGAGACAACGGACCCGGACGGCGAATGGAGTTTCATTGATTTCAATCAACCAACAGGCTCATGTGATTTTTCAATATCGTGGTGTGAGACATGGGGAACGAAAGCTTTTCATAACTACACTGTTCGTATCATGGCATTCAATACAGAAGGTTATGGCCTTGCAACTGACCCATACAGAGTGACAACAAAAGAAAATAGTAATGCATACATAATTTTGTTAAATTGTCGGTTCTGGTTCTATTTTTGGGCTGTCATCTTTTTCGAACATCGCGTATGATAAGCTAGACACGTAATAATATCCTTTAGAAATCTAACGGAAGAACTGTGATCTACTTACAGAAATTAATCAATTGCAACTCACTTTTAGCAAAAGATTTGGCAACCATAAGGCTTAAAAGTTTTCATTAAAATTTTACTTCTGTATGGGAAATTTGGTATTGCGCATTAATATTTGGTAGGCCCTAAACTAAAGTTTTCCTCCTTTGTAACAGCTCCTTCTAGACCCTCAACTCTGAGCGGAGCAATGAATTCATCAAAAAGCATAGACATCTATTGGTCCCCTGTGCCACTTATCAACATGAATGGTAATAGCGAGGGATATCAAATTCGATACAGGCGAAGTGATGGTGGAAATTGGCAGAGTATTCGCATATTAGATCATTGGACACAGGATTTCCAAATCAGTGGATTAGACGAGTATGTCCAATACAGAATACAGATAAGGTCAAGGAATACTAGATATTGGTCAAGCTACACATCAGAGGTTCGCATTCGCACTGATGAAGATAGTGAGTAATTCAATTCAATTAACATATAGTGATACATTCAATTCAATTAATATCTAACGATACATTGGCAACTGAAATATGTGTATAAAAGAAAGACCGGCAGGCACTCTGCAAATTCTCGAATCTCAAAGACAGAGCTATGGCATGTTCTTCACTGGTATTAAAAGGTATGCTTTTGGTTATCATTAAAAGGTATTAAAAGGTACGTTTCGACTTTCATCTTCTCCAGTAATCCACTTGGGGATTACTGAAGAAGACAAAAGTCGACAGGTTTAACAAGTTGAAATCTTTCCTGAATTCTATGAAATGTTTTAAATTTCTTGGCGGGTATAGCTTATTGACTCTGTATGTATGTATGTATGTATGTATGTATATATATATATATATATATATATATTTATATATATATATATATATATATATATATATATATATATATATATAGATATATATATATATATATATATATATATATATATATATATATATATATATATATATATATATATATATATATATAGATATATATCAGAAAGGAACAAGTATTTTTCTGTTTAAATCTTGGGAATCTTGGAACTAAGTTACAATATTTTAGTTGTGTGCTATTCGAATGATGAGACAAATAAAAATAACATTGATTATGAAACTAAATCGTCGAAAGGATGCCGTAATTCCCGGAAAAGTTCTAATATGGTTTGTGATGTTGCCTATCGGTTGCGGGCGTCGCAGGCTGCCCTCCGATGAATGTGTCCATTTTGGGAGGGCTGCGTGTGATATATTGGTGGTTGATGGTGCATCGCGGGTGGCCGTCCGGCCCCTACGATTATATTGAAACAAGATTTAATTTGAAGAATATCCCAGCGGTTCCCCAACCCCATTAAGTTATTTTTATTTGTCATGTTCTTAATTTTGAAATGTAAGAACCATTTACAATTGGGACCAGATGACTTGCGTCCTTCCTTCTGTAGGTGGTGCAGAGAAGAGAAAGTAATTTGATTAATGTTTTTGATATCAAAAAAGTTATCGAGATTTGAATATAGTCATGTTTTTCTACTAATATGAAATAAGCTGGATTTATTGTAGAAAACATAGTCCAAAGTAGAGATCAATTGGCTCAAATTGTCATATTTTAGTGTTTCATTTTACAGTTCCATCATCCCCACCAACTGATGTTGGAGCTGCAGCCGCCAGCTCAACGTCCCTTGAACTGAACTGGTCCCAAGTTCCCCAAGCGGACAAAAATGGTGTGATTATCAACTATAAGATCAATATCTCCTTGGGATTCTCTATAACTGCAGCAGACAGTTCAATTATTACAGTCAACGATGGTAATGCAATGAGCACTGTAATACCAAACTTAATGAAATGGTCTCATTACACAATGCAAATTGCAGCAAGCACCATAAAGGGAACCAGTCACTATTCACTTCCTGTTACACAACGTACATCAGAAGATAGTAAGTAAACAACTTGTCCCATAACCTAAAAACTGACCCATAAACCTCTTTGCAATCATACTTTGTTTTTTCATTTATAACGTGTTATATGACTCAAATTCTAATGATATTCATAAAACTTTTTAACTTTTCCTACAAAGGACCAGATACAGCTCCGAGCAATTTCCGTGGGAATGCAACATCGTCAACTGAGATCCATTTATACTGGGATATGATACCACTTTCTTCAAGACATGGTATACTAACACAGTACCACGTCCAATTTCATCCTGTTTCCAATCCGGCCAGTGTTGGCAATAAATATTTCAATGGAGAGACAACACTTCAAGGGGCTATAACTGGCCTGTTGTTCTGGTCAGATTACAATATAGACATAGCAGCAAAAACTACAGTTGGCTATGGTCCTCGAAGTTCTACAATAATGATTCGTACTCAAGAACATGGTAAGTGAAGCGTATAGCGAGTGCGTATAGCGAGTGCGTATAGCGTAAGCGTATAGCGAGTGCAACTATGAAATGATAAATAATAGAGGTAAGCTGAAAAACCGGGCAGATTCTCTGACTCTTTGTTTGATTATACATTCTATCAAAAGAGAAATCTTGTGTTGCTAAAGGAAATGATGGGGCTGTTTCACTGAAAGGTGTTGTGAATTGATAGGAAGAATTTTAAAGCATTGAAAGATGTTGTAAAACTACAGTTGAATGTTATTAAAGTATTATCAAAAGTTGTCAAGTGTCATAATTTGTTTTGAAATCTGGTTTTGTCTAAATATTGCGAGGTGTCTTACAATGCTTTGAAGTACTGTGAAGTGCTATGTTGCAAAGCGCTGTATGTAAAGTTCTGTGATCAAATCCTGCATTTCGAAATGATTTAAACCTGGACTATGTGATTCATATGCACTAAGTTTTACATAATTATGTTGCTCTATTTAGCTCCTACGCAACCACCGGAAAGTATCATTGGTGTGAACACGAGTTCCTATAGTTTGAAAATCGAATGGAACAATGTTGCAATGTCAGATCGCCATGGTGTTATACTTGGGTACACTATTCAATACACACCAACAGGTGATGTTCAATGGCAAGCAATTGCAAACAATGGGAAGAATAATAAAAGTGTTGAAATCTTTGGGTTGAAGAATTATACAACATATGACGTCAAAGTTTCAGCATTCAATTCAAAAGGAAATGGGCCTGAAGGTAGTATCCAAGTGAGAACAGAAGAAGCAAGTAAGTTTCTTGTTAGCTTCATTAATATAACTTCACTATAGCACGAAAAAGCGGGAACATTGCTTTAGCATACTGAAAGCTTTTTTCGTCCGACACTCGTCAGAGTATGAAACGTCGGATAGCGACCGAAAGGTGAAACGAAATATATAGCCAGATGCGGGTACACGTGATATGATGAATAATGCGTCTATTTGGCTCTATGATTGGCCAATTAGCACCTATTCACCATTGTTTACTTGAAGAGTCCAAGTGAAAAAACGAACTCTTTTTGTTTACACAAGACTGGGTTTTGAGTCTTGATGTAAACCAATTCCAAAACACCTGAATCGTCCTTTCATTTAAGTGTTTTGGAATCGGTTTACATCAAGACTCAAAACCCAGTCTTGTGTAAACAAAAAGAGTTCGTTTTTTCACTTGGACTCTTCAAGTAAACAATGGTGAATAGGTGCTAATTGGCCAATCATAGAGCCAAATAGACGCATTATTCATCATATCACGTGTACCCGCATCTGGCTATATATTTCGTTTCACCTTTCGGTCGCTATCCGACGTTTCATACTCTGACGAGTGTCGGACGAAAAAAGCTTTCAGTATGCTAAAGCAATGTTCCCGCTTTTTCGTGCTATAGTGAAGTTCTGTAGTACCAACAGACTTTTCATTAATATAAATGGACTTATCGCTACTGATGGATTCACTGTGTGTACATATACTTGAACAAACCTTTAAATACATTTAGCAGTGGCCTCTCTTACATTCTACCTGCCTGCTTATTTTTAACATAAAACATTTAATAGCACACCATGACGCTCAATACAAGTCTTCATACGCTCTATACAAGTCTTCATACGCTCAATACAAGTCTTCATACGCTCAATACAAGTCTTCATACGCTCAATACAAGTCTTCATACGCTCAATACAAGTCTTCATACGATCAATACAAGTCTTCATACGCTCAATACAAGTCTTCATACGCTCAATACAAGTCTTCATACGCTCAATACAAGTCTTCATACGCTCAATACAAGTCTTCATACACTTGGGAAATTTGCTCATTTTGCATTTAGAATGGTACGGTGGGAGTGGGGAGGGTTAGAGCCCCCTATGTATTTTCCTGGAACAGCTTCGAGGTCGCGGATTTCTTCATTGTTTGGCATTACCAATTCATTTTGTAAGAATCTGTGGTCCTTCTAACTTATGATGTGTTTGTATATCTTTCAATGTATGGCAGAGCTGGGAAAATGCGTATTAAAAGGTGCATTTGCTTAATAATTCTACTAGATATGATTCCATTTAATTAGTGATAAGGTTTCAAGTCCATTGAAACTCAGACAATATCCAAAGTCAAATGTTACTTTCCCGGTCTTAAACAAGCTCCTAAGATCTTTCCGTAAATAGCACTTTGAACAATTTACTCTAACTCACAAATGAACTGTTTTGCTCTCCTTCAAAGGACCATCCAGACCCCCATCTTCATTGCTATCTTACAATACAAGCTCGTCAAGCCTTTGGGTTGAGTGGACAACAATACCAAAAGTATCTCAACGCGGCACCATTCTTGGCTATTCTTTGATTTACCATGATACTGCATTTAACATAACTAGGGAGCTGACAATCGATGGCGAAAATACGATGAGCTACAACTTAACTGGACTGGAAGAATTCAGAGAATACAGAATAAGTGTTGCAGGAATGAACAAGATGGGCATTGGCCCATATATTACAACAACAGCAGTTACCGATGACGATGGTAAGTACCACAAGAAACCACTTATCGATGAATAAAATTAAGTATTTTCAATGCGATTCACTGAAATGTATTACTATGTACTTCACCACAAAGGCATCGTCAAAAAATTACTTCTCCCCTTATGAGTTAGATGATCAAGTCTACCTCACTCTTTTACATTTTCAAGCTTTTAATATGCTAAAATAGAATGCTCATAAGAGTTCTTGGAACACGAACAAAACTTTTGACTGAGAGAGAACTCCCCAATTTCAAACAGAACTAGGTTCAGTTATGCAGGTTTTGCTCATAGGGCACAATTCAATTTACTATAACGTAATTCTCGAGCAGTCAAGCCTTTATCTCAAAATTGTTATAGGGGAATGTTCCTCTTAATTTTAACCAGAAAATCGCAATTTTCAGATAAAATGCATCATCTAGCTGGCTAAGAAACATTTTGAAGTGATTGTAGAGGAGAAAGTTTGGTGATTGTAGAGGAGAAAGTTTGGTGACAGAGGTGGGACGGAGCTACTAGGAAATGGCGGTGGCAGTGCCATGTCAATTAGTTCAAGAACTTGTGTTAGCTTAGTATTCATTCAATTCTTCAGATTTAGTTGGGAAGTCCTTACTCCTTAAGCTTTGCACAGGTCACCATCATTCAAGTCAACAATTCAAAAACTTTAATGTCGAAGAACATGATGAATAACTTTGCGATTATGCCAAATCAAGGTTTATGATCAAGTGTCTACTTCATCTCCATTTCTTGGGAGTCTCTGCCTTAATTAATTTCCTAGCACCTCAGAGGGGTTGACTCCACTAAATTTTCAGAATGGTATTGAGGATAGTTGATTATGACCCCTTCAGCCGAAGTCTCATTCAGATGGCTGGCACCATCTATGTACTCACTCCATGTTCAATTGGATCGACAGTAAAGGAAAGGCTGGTTTTAACCTGTAATGATTTTAATTAAATATTCAATCAGAATTTTTCTTGTTGTTTTAGTTCCAACCGCTGCACCCCAAAATATATCGGGGCACTTTGTATCATCTTCAGAAATAAAAATATCATGGTCACAGCCCCCCACTGAACAGATGAATGGCCAACTGACAGCAATCAATGTTTTTTATAAAGTGAATATTCAAACAGCACCAACACGAGCTTGGGATGGTCTACAGTATTTGAATTCATTCCAGTCATCAAACGAAAGAAACAAGACACACGAATCAAGGCACAGAAGAGCCATACTAGTCTTAAATAAACACATAGTTTATCATTCTAATGACAGGAACCTCTACGATCAAAAGGGCATTTATGACAACGAAGACTCTACTGCTACAAAAGGCGTGTTCAGTTGCAAAAGATTCATTTCTTCATCCGAAAATGAGTCAACAAACGAAGGAAAGAATTCGCTACATGCAAGATCACGGAGAGAAGTTCCAGATGTTTCTGGGTATTCTACATTGGTAATAAATGCAAACGAATCGAGTGTTGCATTGTATTCTCTAAAACCTTTCATGAACTATACAATTTTACTACAAGCAAGAACGAACAAGGGATCTGGACCATTGAGCCAACCCATTTTTGTACAAACAGGAGAAGATGGTGCGTTTTGCTACTTTGAACATTTATATTCAGAACAGTTCTATGTAAATTGTCATCTATCTAATTATCGATATTTTCTTTATATACATACATATATATATATATATATATATATATATATATATATATATATATATATATATATATATATATATATATATATATATATATATATATATATATATATATATACTAAGTCATGAGTGGGCTACCACAATTGGAAAATTTATTTTGGCCCCAGTGCGGATTCGAACTCACGATGTTTAGATCAGAAGACTCCTGTGCTAATCAATTGCGCCATCCAGGCACTAAATATATATATATATATATGTATGTATGTATGTATGTATGTATGTATGTATGTATGTATGTATGTATGTATGTATGTATGTATGTATGTATGTATGTATGTATGTATGTATGTATGTATGTATGTATGTATGTATGTATGTATGTATGTATGTATGTATGTATGTATGTATGTATGTATGTATGTATGTATGTATGTATGTATGTATGTATGTATGTATGTATGTATGTATTTATATACTTTCATATTTTGAAATATGCATATACATAAAAATTATTTTTTAACGGGATTCTGAAATTCTGATTCTTTTGATACTATGATACTAAAAGGACAGTAATTGACGGTAATATTTGAGGGTGTTTCAATCCTAAGAACTAATTACTTTCTATTTCTCATTACTTTCTATTTCTGGCTATAAATACTACAATAAAATTACACTATTTGCAGTTCCAAGTGCTCCTCCACAAAATATTTCTACCGCTTTCACTTCATCTACAAGCATAGTAGTAACTTGGTCACCAGTGCCATCAGCTGATGCCAATGGTATCATATACGCTTATATTGTATCAACTAAACGAGCGAGTAGCACAGATGAATGGATGAACTATACACAATATGAACCAAACTTGAGTTACGAGTTGACTGATCTCATGAAATACGTCGTGTACAGCATAAAAGTACGTGCAGTTACAATAAAAGGCACTGGTCCATTTAGCGAAACAGTGTATCAACGATCTGATGAAGACAGTAAGTTTACTTAAATACCTTAGTAATGTAAAGGTAATTTAGCTTCTTATTGAATAATAATTAAAGAAATATTTGGGTATTATTGAAAATGAAATCCCATGCGAAACATAACGGATTAAGTTTGGTTCTGAACACAAAGCCATGATCAGTATCTGTTTGATTTAAGTTAAATACGAATGAATTAATGAATTAAGTCAAGTGCTGAATTAATTTGTGGGCTTCAAACACTTACAGATATGTGAATGTCTCTTTCATTGAAAAATTCACCGAATTGCGTAGTAAGAAGAGTGACTATGAAAACTTTCGAACAACACCCTATTAGCAAATCAGGCAAAATTCCTACTTATCCAGCATAAGTGAATCAAAAGCAAAACAAGAAGCATGGAAACATGGAAAGGAAATACGCAAAATGAGAATCTGATATTGCATATGAGGAATTGTAATCGAAGCATTCTTATATATTTGATCTGCTATGAATTTGATTGGTTTTAGTCCCAAGTGCAAGTCCTGCTAACTTCAGTGGTGAAGCATTCTCATCTACTGGGATATTCATCAAATGGAGACCTGTTCCAGAGAATGGCGAGCCTTCTTGTTGTCTCCATGGTATTCTGACCAGCTACAAAGTATCATATGCCAAAAAATATCCAACACCAGGTACAGTTTTGAAACATGATAATGGAAAATGATGATATTATGTTGTGATGTTCTAATATTAATAATTGTTTGCTTAGCTTAACAGTCAAGCCCGTTCTCTCTATCATGTTTAACTTTACTCCGTCACGTTTTAGGATACATTTTTTATAATTTGATTTTGGATATATAATTACACAAATCGTAAAGCATTGCACGAATATTGCTATATTTTAAATTTCTAGTTGATGCTGTTAAGATGGAGGCTCTTCCTGCTAGCCAAATTTCTCTCAATATTTGGAACCTCGAAACCTTTACCCCATATACGATCAACGTTGGTGCATCTACAGTCAAAGGAACAGGCCCAATATCACAAATTTATATTTGGACACTTGAAGCCAGTACGTTGAGAATTTTCATCAACAGCTCTAAAATTGAGAATAACCGTTGGTTATTTTATAAATATACATTTTTGTTATTAATTTAATTTTAAATAATTTAAGTTTCTGCTGAATATAATACTTATTTTTAAACAAACAAACTTTGGGATTTATCTTTACAATCAAATACATGCCAATTCCTTCCAGAGAAAATAGCGCAAAATGTAAATTCAATTTAACTGTTTTCCTGAGCATTCCTTTGGATACTTTCATGCATACAACTATGTTATCTTGACACAACCATATAGGCCTATTATTACTGACTACTTTTACCCTATTATATATATCGCTAACTTCTCATATCTTCCATGTCTACAGGGCCAGCATTAGCACCTCAAAACGAGACTGTGAGGAACAAATCATCAACAGCATTGCATATCGAATGGAATGAAATGCCATATATGCAACGTAAGGGTAAAATACGAGGATACGCTGTCTATTACAGGATAACCAAGTCGAATCATCCATTTTCTGTGAAATGGCTAGACATGTATCATTTCACTGAGAATTACACAATCATATACCAGCCTCGTGTACAGGTTGAAAATGATGCCATCATTAGACGGCTATGGTATGTGTTGGAGGGATTGTATAAACATATGGAATACACAATACATTTGACTGCCTATACCAAGAAAGGCACTGGACCTTGGACATACGCAAAAGTCTCCATGACTGATGAAGATGGTAGAGTTCTTCTACTTCTTTGGCTATTATAAATCATTTTACACACTCTTGCAACAGAACTTAAATACAAACTAACGTGAAAAGTCTGTTGGTACTGCAGAACTTCGCTATAGCATGAAAAAGCGGGAACATTCTTTTAGCATACTGAAAGCTTTTTTCGTCCGACACTCGTCAGACACCTTTCGGTTGTTATCCGACGTTTCATACTCTGACGAGTGTCGGACGAAAAAAGCTTTCAGTATGCTAAAAGAATGTTCCCGATTTTTCGCGCTATAACACACTAACGTCTAAGAGTATTTACAAGAGAATGATTTTATAATTCATTGCCCATTCCTTCGACGTGACGCCTACGGTAGATTCACTTAGGGAGAGAGGGTCGTGGACCTAAATAGCTATGCCGATAGTACTTTATCATTACTGATTCAAATTTCCTGGCCAAAATTTTTTGCTGCATTACCGTCTTTCTTCCAAAAATATATTTCAGGAATTGCAATCGAATAGGTGTAATATGAAACGAGATTCAAAATAAATTAAACGAGGGACTTTTGTTTTCTTCACTCCAAGGTAAGAGTGTGCTCTCTGAAGGAGGGAGTATGCTCTTTGAAGGTGAGAGTGTGCTCTTCGAAGGTGAGGGTGTGCTCTATGAAGGTCGTGGTGTGCTCTCTGAAGGTAAATTTAACATCTGCATATCAGGATATATAAATGGTAACCTAAATCAGAATGAAACTGTTGACAGAAAATGCCTAACTGAGTTTCAATGGCAGTTCATCTAGTTTATACCCATGAAAAGATCTTTAATCTAGAAGATCTAGAATGATTAGTCTGGAATATTAATTTCTGTCCGGATATTGAAAATAACGCTCTAAAAAACAGAAGCCAATCTCTTGATACGGGAAACATTCCATTCACTTTCTCTACAGTATTTGCTTGGACTTCCCTTCAACGATCCTCTTTGTTCCTAAATAAGCCCAGCTTATCTTTCGCTCGTCTATCAGCATTAGACTGTACCTTTTCTTCAAGCACCTGACCTTTTACGAGATTTCCTAGACAAACTGCTTTCTATTCTAGAATAACGCAAAATCTAACTACTTAGCATGTGGTATGTACATCTTACTAAAATGGACAGCTCGGACTTTCCAAATAAGATTTCTAAATTGAGAAGCTGATTCCAACATAACCAAAATATCGATTGCTTCCAAATGTATTCTTGTTATCTGCTCATACTTATTAGCTATAAATAATCTCCTGACATTTATTGAAGATCGTGTAACCCTTAAATATTCGATTCAAAGACACTGCTTTCTTTTCTAGTTCCTAGCGAGGCAGCTACCAATGTAACTGGACATTTTCTCAACTCCACTGCCATCCTTGTGTCGTGGGATCCAATACGAAATATTTATGACCCTTCCATTGAAGATCCAATATGTTGTGTACATGGAAATCTCACTGGCTACACAATATTTTACTCACGGGTTACCAAGGATAAAATTTATAACATTAGCATTGACTTGTCCTATTTCCATGGAAACGATATGCGCAATAACAATACGGACAACGTGACGTCACTTAATGAAACACACGAAATGCCGTCTACGAAGATGCACTTTGTACTAACTGGACTAGACTCACATAAAAACTACTCCATTTATGTTGCTGGAAATACAAAAAAAGGACATGGGGAATGGGGTAGACCAATATTTGTTCAGACAGATGAAGATGGTAAATGTTATTTTTAGTATTTATTATAGTTATTAGAAGTTGAAAGGACACTTAACCGTCAGGATGCACTGGTGGTAATATTCTAAAGAAATGGAACCTTATCTAGTCAAAAAACAACGTAAAAATTAAATTTTACTTTTATTTCTTTGTAAGTGCCAAAGTCTCATTATCCTACTTAACACATATTTAAAGGTTTGAAATATTTGCAAATATTGCACAATTTGATTTTCAGAATTCAATACTCATGAAACCTAGAAAGCACAATGAAGATTTTACGAAAGTTAAAATGTAATCCTGCTCTGACTTTTCCTAATTTCCACTATAGCTTCTGTTCTTCGAGTGTATTACCTTTTAATGAATTAAAAAGAGCAAAAGCAATTGGATACAATTTAATTTAGGCTAAAATTTTCATTCCAAAATGGCAATCTTTAAATGTTATTTTAAATTCACTGTTATTCCTTAGTACCAGCAGGAGAACCACTTGGAATTAGAGCATGGAATATTAGTTCTACTAGTGTAGGTGTTCAATGGAATCCTATAATCTGGGAGTATCGTAATGGTATAATCATATATTATACCATATACTACAGGTAATAGTCATTTAGCATATTGAATAAGTTCATGTATCCTATCAATGCATGGCTAGGCAATTCACGTGACTTTACCAGAATGCAATGCACCTGGATGATGTTATTCTACTATAAACAATGTTATGTTGCATTGTCAGTGAAATTACATAATTAAATACTACGTATTGCCTATTGCTTTAGGTATTTTTGTAATGTAATTTCTTGTTTGTTGACATTAGCACATACTTCAACATCTTAATTCCACAATTAGATTTTTCAATATAATACATTGAGCTTGTGCTAAATCTGTCATTTAACATTGAACCTGTTGATTCAAGGGAAACATTGAAGCCATGGCAAGAAGATCAATCTTTCAATATTTCAGCCGAATTCAATTCGACTGTGATAGAAGGCCTAAAGAAGTGGACGTTTTATGACATACGAGTGTATGGTTCAACTGTTAAAGGCCAAGGGATTCTTAGTGCAAATGTGACAATTCAAACGGATACTGATGGTAAGATTTTTTTCAAATTGCAACTATACTCTCTTGCAAACCATTTATTAGCAATGAAAATAAGGCCATAGGAGAAATATATATCACAAAATTTATAGGGATCAACATTTTAAATTTGATTACCTCTGAGCTAAAATAAGACAACAAAGCAACAAGTGAAAGACGAACCAAAAAATTTCCGCTTACATCTTCAGTTGCTTTCTATTTCATATATGTTTATTATTCATTATTAACCTTCCAAGTTATTCTTACGCATAAACACATATTTGGAGGTAATTATGGTAAGTTCACTAGATGGATATGAAGATGAAGATATATGCATATGACGTTGTATTGTTTGGTAATAGTATACAAGAACCAAGGCCATAAAGATTGTTAGAAGTTCAGTGCTAAATGAAGAAGACCATATAAATATCAGTGGACAAGAGATTGAAATTATGAACAACTTTGTTCACCTTGGAGCAACGATTACAGACAATTAAGATGATTTTAGGGAAATTACCAGACACCCTGCTATCGCAAAAGTACCATGATTGCACTTACTAACATTTGGAAGGATAGGGCAACTTCAATAAATACCAAGAAAAGACTTTTAAGATTTTTAGTCTTTAGAGTACTTCTCCCTATTGATCTAAATGCTGGGTACTGACATCAATAGATAATGAGCTTTTCGTTAGTTGATGATGATTATACATAAACAAATGAAGATGCAAACTTAGGACTTTTGTATTTCTTTCATTCGTGTCAAATCTAACTTTAAATTATCGAGGAGTCTTGGGAAAGCTGATCGAAAGACCATTTGCATCCTTTGCTTCAATTGTCGGCATGATTCTGTTGAATGTTATTGTTGTCATACGCCATTTATCTAATTGCGTATTATTATCATAATACATAAGTTATATGTTCATTCATTAATTTCTAGTGCCGACAATGTCTCCATTGAGCTTTACTGCTGTTGACCACACTGGTCCATATTCAATTTTCACAAAATGGCTGCCCATTCCAGCCGAGCATAGGCATGGAATAATACTGTACTACAAAATTTCATTTTTCAAATATTCTGAGGCTGATAGGGTTCAATGGAAGGGGGCTACTTATGAAAAAATCGTAGCAGCGGATCATCTCTCGACCTATTTGGAAGATCTCTCGACGTATTGTACATACGAAATAACAATTCTTGGAATGACAAACAAGGGAGGTGGTGTCTCTTCTCAGCCAATTAGAGCAAGTAAGCAAAACTCCTGTCGACATTCAACATTCTGTTAAATGTTTCACTGTTTTACACCTTTACGGAACTTCAATTATATAAATCGGGTTAACTCTCTTATAATGGTGTTAACTATGCATTGATCACCGTTTTAAGAGGACAGTTGGTGTTTGGTTACCTCGAATTATTGATCCATCAAAGCCAAGTAACAATTGTATGATTCTAAATAAAACAGTCAATTTTAATACGTGGCATTCACGGCGGAAAAATACACAAGTTCATCTGGTCGCCATCGTGAATTACATTAACAATTTAATCTGTATATCAAACATAGGCAACTTTCAATGGCAGAAGAAGAAGACACGAATGAAAATATTGCTCATGAAATGGAAGAATGTTAATCTACAAAATTTATATCTGCTAAGAGAGTTCTAGTTGAGGATTCCCTGGAATTCAATGTAAATTTATATTTAATTCTAGAAACATGTCGTTGCGTTAAAAATTTGTACACAAATTGGTGGCAGCTACCTCCTTACACATTCGAGGTTGGTATTGATGGAAGGAAACCAAATGTCAATGCAGTGTCAAACCTTTCTTATATACCAAAGGGACTTTTTCCTAAATTTTTGAGAGATATGGCAGTATGGTCTTGTCAGAATTGCAACGGACCAAGAGGACATGGCTTCTCAGTTGTCCATTTTGATAATGAAAGAAGTGGAGAAAGGAGCATGAAGGACTCAAAATCTGAGAGCATGCAAAATGCTGATGAATTTGTCGACTTTACGTTTCCTGTTCAGGGTGATACATTGCAGTATAAATTCATAAGTGATGGCAAATTTTTGCCTTTTATCGATCACCCCTCTTCAGCTATGATTGTTGTGAAAAAACTAAAGATCATTGGCAAAAGTGAAGCAGTGATGTCAAGTATCTTTAGTCTCTGGCCTGTTTTACTCATCAATTTCCTATTTGCAATCATTACTGGATTAATCTATTGGTTTTTGGTAAGGGATTCATCTACTTACTGTAGTATGACTGAATAGGCTAAATAGACCTTGCAATTAAACATAATATCAATTCATCTCTGAATTCTAACTATTTGCAAACTACTTCTCATCTGCAAACACATATATTTATATACAGTTCTCTACCACAGTTCAGAAAATTTGAGAAGTTTTCCTCTTCTGAAAAGGACAATTTACAAATAACCTCCATTCTAACTCTAATTCGACTGCAGATTGTATCCGTGCTTCGAATTCAAGGATTCTGATTGGTCAAGTATTTTTTAGGACCACAACTCTAATCCAGATGAGCTTGCACAGTCATTCTCTAAAGGTTCTGTGAATGGTTTTTGGTGGGCCTATGTAACTATGACAACTGTGGGGTAAGGCGATAATTTTTACCATCAATACATTTTTCCTATACTGGCAGATGACACAGAGGTCTTTGATACCTTGAGATGATTTGATAAGTAACCAGATATAATACTTTTCTTTCTTTATTTTCAGATACGGAGACATCACACCACGCTCAATTCTGGCCAAGATTTTTTCTGTTATTTGGATGCTCACTGGGCTGATTCTATTTGCAATCCTCGGCAGTGGTTTGATCTCTTCACTTAGTGCAAAAGAACAAATACTCATGCAACCGGTTAAATTATATAACAATAAAGTGAGTTTGAATTGTTTTTTCTTTATCATATTCTTATTTTACACCAGAAAAATTTTTGAAAGAGTTTCATTTAAAAAACCATTTCTACTTCAACTATTTATTTCAGAAACTAAGTTAGTCTATCATTAATGATCATGGCGAGCAACTATCTTTAATTATTTCTTTTTCATCAGATAATAATCATATTGTGTGTACATTTTCTGATATAATACTGTCATGTAACAACCAGAGTGAATTATAGGTTGCCGTTGTGAACGGAACGACTGAAGAAAGAATTGCCATGGTAAAGTCTGCTAGGCCGATTCCTAGTAAGTTTTTCACTTCCTTCAACAGTTTTCTTTCATTAATATAAATTTCACCAACTTATGGTAGATCTCTGAGAAGAAGGCTCTTTCTCCTAATATTTTTCTGATGCTTCAAAAACTAAGCCTGGATGAGAGCATTCAAAATACCATTTGACGTTTAGTCCTATTACATCCCACTTCCAAGAATTGCACTGCAAATCAGTATCATTTTGTTTTAGAGAACAGTGTAGAAGAAGTTTTAGAAACGATCAAGCAAGGAGGCACTGATGCTGCCCTTGTTGACACGCTTGTGTTGTCGTTGTACAATGATTACTTTGAAAGGGATTCTTTGTTTGTTCAAGAAGTAATCACCATGTCATCCTTCAATCTCGGCATTGGGCTCTATGGTAACATAACCAAATTAAGGAGTGTATTCATCGATTTTATTCATTCTAACCAAGAAGAGCTAGTCGCAGCCATGGTACAATATGTCAGCATCAAAGATAAGGTTTTGCTTCACTTTTTAATACTAGAAGTATTCAAGCCCTCTCTACATTTCCATCCTTAATGACAATGATGTATCAGCTGCAGCTACCTATTCTCTTTTCCCATCCATTGTTTGTATAATGGTTCTCAACATATAGTTGGCTTTCTCGTTTTACATCGTTAGTAGAAGTAGTAGCCCTCCTTCGGTAGGGTTCGACCATTGGTACTCCACTCTCAAAAGTTTGTGGTGCTGAGGTTAGGCAAGCCTCATCTCTTCTGACTGGTGAACTCAGTGCACAAGTAGAAGTCTCTTTCGCACAAGAAGCAGATGTAGATGGTTAGAAAGGGCATTACATCGTTAGATTTATCATTGATACTATAATGAATTAATGAATTAATGAACTAATAAATATAGAATGCAATCCAAGCATTTAGAGGTATTGCCTTCTTTCTCTTTTCACAACTTCTTTTCTTCAGTGAGAAGAGTACAAAACCATTACATTCACAATGCGTATTAATGTTCTATTTAGGGCGAATCACTTGCGACAGTTAAAGGTGAAGATGAAGAATCACCTGGTCTGTTCCAACCAAACTCTCCAATATATAGAAAAGCATTGTACACCATGTCCGTAACGGCCACTTCACTTGTCATACTGTCAATTATTGCAACGATTTTCATATCCAAGATCAAGAAACGGAATAAAAAGATGGAAACAGACATAGGTAAAACTACGCTCTCTTTTTGCTCCTTCCTAGCAATAAAGTATAAGAAAATCTTCAAATATGATTTCAGGAATTATCTGCATGCTGGGACATGGAGCTGCAGTAAATGCACTTCTATTCACCTTCTCCTTCTACTTTCCAAAAATCTTGAGTGGAAAATCTCCTGTCTCTTCACTTTCACACGCTACTTTCCCCTCTTTCTTTTCCTCCATAGTCAAGTATGACAGTGTTGATACGCGTATGCACTAATGAACAATAGCATATATTTATCTGCGGCCTTGAAGCGAACAGATTTCACGAATAATAGAGTTCCAAATTAAAAAACCTGACTAGGCATTCATCGCTTTCTCGTTTGCATTTTTTGATCGTTGATTTGAAAATACTCATTAAAGACATCAATTTTATTATCTCGATTGTACTTCCATATTTCTTTTTATTATAGATCAAATGAGAAATTCTAATAGTACATATAGTGCTTGCGAAAAGCTTTTTAAGGAGGCAGACGAAGCTTGGAGCAATTTTGCAGAAAAAGTGGAAACAAAACTGCAAAATCTCGAGCAGAAGCATAAGGAAGAGCACGAATGGCTTATATACCTACACAAATTTATTAATCGCTGTGAAAAGGAGGCAATAGATCCAAGGCCTTTTTTTAACAGGCAAAATATATCGATTAGAAATTGGGAAAAAGTGTCAAGAGAAGGAAATAAATTGAAGTCCCACTCGCAGAAGATAGCAGATGGATTGCCAATGCTACAAGAACACAAGAAGAGGAGCATATCGGAAATAAGACATAAAGCGAGTAAAGATTCCTCAAATTTTCCAAAATATCCAAACAGAAACGAAGCGAGTCCGATAACAAATACAGCAATATACCTGAGAACAAGTACGCAGATTTCTCGAAATTTGACAGAAAGCACTTTTGCTTAAAATCTAACTCTATTCTGTAATACATTCATCTTTCCAACAGCATACGGTATACCATACATTCTATGGACAACAAATGGCATTTGTGTGATATGCATATTTTCTATCTGTATGTATATAGTGACAGATAATATAGAAATAGTAGAGAATTGATTAGATAATATAAGTCAAATAAAACAAATAAATTACTAGACTATTTCTGTAATAAAGTCGCATTTTGTAAATATTTTATATGCTGTAAAATAAAGGATAATAAATGATGCTTCAAAGAACACGTTGCCTTTTCTCTCATTGCCCTTTAGAGTTAGACAGTTCTATCATCATAAACTCGAACAGCAATTTCTTGCATACCACACATCATCTTATCGAGTATTTAATTTATTAATATGATTCAATACATCTTTATCCACCACAGCGTTATTTGTAGGTTTGAAGAGAAGGTAATACAAACAAAATATTTTCAAAAACTCATTGTCTTTTTGAAAGTAAAAATTGTGTTTGTTGCTTTCTGCTTTGAGAAAAGTGCAATGATAACTTAATTCTGATAGAATATATCCGTCCAGCGTTTAAATGTACCATCACATATTCTGTATCAGGGCATTCTTACTACCACAATCAAAGCTAGTCTAAATGTAAACAATTCTCATATGTAAGACTCTTTAAACTCATCTTTCGAACATATATATTTCATAAGAAAATGTTCCTTTTTGCAATGGTCGTCATGTACGTAGCTGGTAAGTACTGCCAACAAACAATTTATCTGATCTTTAAGATATCTTGTTAACATTGAATAATTCAGAAATTCTAGAAATCTAAATTACTGAGAACGATTCGAAATTTGTTGAAATCATCTACTTTATGTAGAATGAGCTCTGTATGCAGATAGTTTGTTGCTGCACCTCTATTTCCATATTGGCCACCTGTACTGGGAAGCTGTATTGCTGTGACTCTGATGAAAATTCATCATGAATGGTGAAGTAAACAAATGCTAGGTCAAAGTACTTGCAATTGAGAAAATGTTGTATGAATCAAGTTGATCGTGAACCGACAATTTTGGTATAGCAGCCCATTTCTGGTATAATAGCCCATTTGGTATGAAAATGCGTTCGATAAATAAAAGGATAAGAATTTCATGTCCTCTTCAAGTACTTTCTGTTATTCACTGCGATTTTTAGCAAAGTTTATTAGTACTATCGTTGTCTGTTACTGCTTACCATAGTAAAAAATCAAAGTTGCAAATAATAACAATCAACCAAATATAAGAATAATGTAATTCATAATATTTAGAGTCACATGTTTCTCAGAGCTAAGATGAATCTAAATTATCTTTTAAAAATTAACAAGTAATATAATATATAAAAGGGTAATGCAATACATGAAAGGTTAATAGTTAGTATGGAAAAGCTCCCATGACGACTAGGGAGCTTAAAGGAAGTTAACAAAAAAGTATAAGAGAAGAGCAGGCACATGAAGTAGTGTCATCTTCATATATCCATTATCGATTCTCTTATATTCTTCTTTATTACTCAACTCAGCTTATTTTTTCTGACAAAATACAAAAATATTTACTTCAATGAAAGTAACATTGAATTTTTTGCAGACAATGCGAAAATTGTCTTATAGCTGTTCACATTTCCACTTTTCATACTCGCATGACATAATTAATTTTCTGAAATTTGCTTTAACCCAACATATTGTACGTGTGCAATCATACAGCTCATGATATAAAGAAAAGTAGCGACTGTTAATTGTCCATTCGTATATAGTCGGCAGCAACCAATTGTGGGCATACGAGACAACCTCGTGTTCTACTATTGTACTCATCTCAGTTTCACTTTCAATTATATATATATATATATATATATATATATATATATATATATATATATATATATATATATATATATATATATATATATATATATATATATATATATATATATATATATATACATACAGATATATATCTTGCTTAGATTATCATTAGAGTTTCATAAAGACAATCATCTAAGGAATACTATACTTATCAGGGTTATAGCACTTACTCCCAAAGCAGAGAGCAGATTGGAAGACGTTCAAAAACAGAAAGCAAATTAAACCGATATCTTCAGTAGCTCACCGAATTTTCCTACACAGAAGCAGATCACTGTATGAAGGGAACCTAGTTAAATTATGCAGATAGTCTTGTGAATACGTGTTTGTCCACTAGCATATGTTCAACGAAGAGGAGCCAAGCAACAACAGCATCATAAGTAAAAAGCTCTGATAATACATGCCATAAAAGAATCACCGATAAAACCCGCTGGTCATTTGTCATAAATGATTGACATACAGTTGGTCAATTCACAGCTTAGCGAGATTCCCTTGGTTTAAGACTTTTAAAAGCTTCCTATCAACCATAGAGACTATGATCGATTTAAAACACAGCCCGAGTTCCCACGTATATTAACACAAATACAAGCTTGGATAGCCATGGCAAACACATATACAACTAAATGCGCACAATTGTCATAGTTAAAGTTGAAAAAATTTCTTAGTATAAATATCATCAAAAAAAACTGTCGTAGTAATTTTCCTAGTTCTAGAGTTATCACTGTCTAATAAATACGAGAACCAGACCACTCCAATGCAGAAAATCTTTCATTTGTTAATTCCATTAAACGTAGTAAATGCTCAAATTCCTGCTATATTTCTGGTATGTTCCATTACAGGATTTCAACATGAATGGTTTATATTACCGAACTACTATGACCAAAATCATTTGGCGCATTTCATTATACTAATGAGCATTAGTAGACATGATAGAACCAATCAATCACCTTGAAGGTGACAAACGTTTATAATTTATTCTTCGCATGGAAAAGAGATTGCTCTGTAAGAAAGTTAGGCTGCCATTCAAGAGATAGAGCCTTGCAGATCTGGAAAAAGCAACAGAAAAATGAAGCCAGATACTACTATAAGCTTCCTTGAATCTCTGATAAAATAATACGTTTATTTATGTTTAAACGTTACAAAATGATTGGACCATTTCTAAGTCATAGCAGAAGATTGTATGAAGAGATTTTAATATGGTGGCGTCGATACCGAATATCCAATGTGTAACAGTTCGCAATTTCAAGTCTCCGTTAACTGCAATGATTTGAATCATGATAGTGTAGGCAGGCCACTTCAAACTGGTGACCTCTAACAATTACTCATAGTTAGATACCAATGTTGCTGTATGACTGAAGCTATATACACATGATAAACTATATATATATGCCATACTCTATTTACATATGATATAATTGTTATATACCACTGACTAATGCTTATAATTCATAGAAAAGATACTGTAACAAAATGAACCAGAACTGAAAATTGAGGAAGGAATCGCGTGTAAAAATAAGTTTACAGACATATCTACTAAACTTTTCCTTGTGTATGATGGTTTTACAATTGTATACTAAAGGTTTGTTGAATGAAACAAATCATTTGAACATAAAATAGTCATAAGTTATCCCTCTTTCAAATCCATAACTGTCGTGATTAAGTTCTCAACACCATCTTACGAAAAAGACTTATGATAAAACGAGAGTAACAAAGGTGTAAGATTCTACAGTGTAAAATACGTTCACAAAAATATTGCTAGTATCTAAAATATAATAAAAAAAATATCACCGATACAGATGCCAGTATTAATTCAATTACAATATTATGGACACTAGCAGAAAGTGTCAACCTAAATGCAATCATATTTAAAATGTCATAACGAGTTGCTCGTTTCCTATGAATCGCCTTATAATTCAATTATGCTTTTTATTAAATTACATATGACATGTTTCGTATTGTGCAATGTTGAAATGGCCCAAATAGGATTTAACTCAACTCCAATGGATTCCACAAGGATTACCAATGACGGCAGCAAAGCTGCTTCGATCTACAACAAAGATATGGAGTCACTTGGTTTCAAAGATGTTCTCCTATCAATCTAAATGTCGTCCGCGGTTGGAATATCAGCACGAGAACATTTTGATGACTGTATTCAACTTGTTTTGAAGAAACTACACGACCACCCTAGACAACTTCAAATTGTTTGCAGATAATGTCTCTATAACTTGCTATAGGTATCTGGCTATAGAATAATACTACACTAATAGTCTTTCTAGACTTGAATGCATAAATGGTAGATAAAATATAATCACTAATTTGTTCTAGATATTTGATTATATTTATGTTCCACGATGATTTTACAGAATGAAACTCAGCATGATACCTTTCGCATGATGCTTAACCGTTGAACATACTTTTGCCAGCTGTTGTACTTTTCATCTTTCGAATATGACAAAACTTTTAACATAAAACAGTAATCCTCGCCAACACCAAAAAGTTCTGTTGCAAATTCAAATAGAGAATGACTCGATTGTGAAAGGGTCTCCGAGATGGTGCCTACCGATCAAGACTAAAGTGCTTGTCTTTAAAAAATTGTTAGAAAATACTAAGAATTGAAGTCAGTTAAGAAGCATACTTAACAGACTGTTTTTGTATTTCATTAGAGTGATGATAAATGTCTTTTGTGGGATCTGCAAGAAATAAGTATCTAAAGATCAAAAACTGCAGTCATTGATCTTAAGGAAAATTAAGAACTAATCGCAATTGCTCTCTAAACTTTTCCATTTCAATTGTGAGAATCCAAAAAAGAACCCAAACAGTAAACAAAATAGCAAGGGCTATTTTTGGCGACAAAAACAGAATACGTGTCCACTTTTCAACTGAATACGAAACGGTAGTAAAACACATGCTGCAAAAGCTGCAAAAACATGCTTCCTTCTTGCTAAAGGACACTTAATCTATACACAAAATTCAATAGAACATAATATAAAGATATATATGCTAGTCTTTTCAACTCATAATTACTAATTAATTAATCGATGCTCATCTATAATTAATAGGAATTCAATATCAAAATCTAATCAATTCAAGCATATCCAATTAAGCTCCCCATTCAACGTAATGAGCTTACCTTAGAATGGAAACTTTCGGTTTACCCATTTTCAATGGGAACTTATGTTATCTGAGCCCACTTCTATACAATGGTCCTTGTAAATGACTCGTGCTATCAACAAGCATTATTACCGAATAGATAAAATCAATGTCTAATTCAATTTAATTCCAGTCTTTAACTATCAATTATCCAAATACCTTTGTTATATTGAATATGCAGCTAAGATAAATCTATCATCTATATCAAATATATAAAGGCAACAAAAGCAAACGATTCAAAAATTTCCAAATGGAAAAGTGCGTCTTTAAATGGCTTAGCTATAACGGGCCTAATTCACATATATTCTGAAATATCTAATTTACAAAAATTTCTTAACCAAAGCCACGAGCAAACAAAGCGTATTCCACAAACAAGAGAGACAATGACGAAAGCTGTATTTTCAAGTAAAAGGTTCTTTAATTCTGTCATTCATTTCTAAGCGCATTTTACATTAACTAGTAAATCAACACTCTTACACCAAAGACAAGATTTGATATTCGACTCCTCTCATTCCATTTCAACGAAGACATATATTTATAATCACTTGCCATATAGTCTTAATCACCTACTATGCAGTGAAAATCAGCTTCAATACGGTCACAATAACTCATAATATATTTTCATCTCTTACAGGACAGTCCCATATCAACCACTTAAAAAGTGCACACACCTTATAAAAAATTATGATTCATACAATGCAACTACGAAAAATGTTCTCGCTGCAAGATCTAGCTATATCTAAAACTTTAATGAAAACAAAATTAAGTGAAATCTTGCAGTCACGTGAATATGATTATTACGTAAGTAAATAAAATCCTACAAAATCAAAAAATAAAACATGTAGGAAGAACGTCAGGCGCAATGCCAACCTTTTGCCAACCTAATTTAAGCTTGAAATTCAACTAGCTAAGAAATGCGGGTGGCAAAGTTATGAGAGAAGAATTTTGATTTGATGATCAAAAACACAAGATCCAAAATAAAGTCCCAAATGGAACATTAAATGCTAAAACAGAAAATATAGTTTTGGTGTTCTACGTATTTCAGAGCAACTTGACCTTCCTGATAGAATCCAATCCAGTTTTTCCTTAAAATCAAATTTGCAATTTCAAAAACTAAGTTATGACCTCGGTTCCATTTTGAAATCAGATGGCGAGAGGAAAGACATTCTCCTAAAACTGAGAAATTTTAGAAAACAACTCGCTCGATGACGGGAAAATGCGGTAAACTCATGCAAGACGTGATGTTAAATTTAAGTTATGCTCACAATAAAAGCAGAACAGCCTAACGACATCTCAATGGGATATAGAGAAGTAAGAGGCTTATGCAGCAAATTTGCTCTAATCGCTCAAAACTGAGGCCACGGCAGAGGGATAATGCTAGAGCTTAGAACCAAGGTTGCTAAATTATTAATAATGCGCGCAATTGGAAAAGCTTCTGACATGAGGACAAATATGATCCATTTACTTTCAAGACACAAAATAGTACGAAATTTCTTAAATCATACGAAAACACCATGTCGTCTTCTTCTCCAATGATCATGAGAATGCTTATTTAGTTCCAGGCACTTTTAAACATTCTGTTGGTTGTCGGTCACAATACAGTCTCTTTCCTCTCAGTTTGAGCTTATCGCGGGATTAAAATTGAATTTTCTGATTAACAACAAAATTTTGAAAAAATATTCACTCTTAAATCTAATCGTACATAAAAAGGTAAAAAAATTACCAAATTGCTTGCTAATAATCTGAAGTTAAGAGATGGGTCGTCTCCTAGAGGTCACATCGTTATGTTATTTCATCAAATCTCAAAATACGTCTTAAGCCTGAAGGACATCATCTTCATAGACTTTAGTGCATCCATGTACGCGAAAAAAGCTGATAAAGTAATGCATAAAGAGGTGCTTTCCAGAGAAAATTGACACTACATGTACCAGTTTCCTTTAAAATTCCTCATCTGCTAATGAGCAGAAGTGTAATGGATATTAAGAAGCAGGGAAAAATGTCAAGAAGTTTGACACTCGAATTGAAACGCATGCATCCGTCTTAGTACTTATAAGCAATTGATTAACATTTTCACGAGAGCCCAGGTAATTTCTTAATATGAAGTGCCCTTTAAATATAGTATCTGTTTACAGACTAGAGAAAAGCAATTCTGTTTGAAAGGCTCCTTGCTTCAATCAAGTTTCTAATATATCAAAGTAATCGATTGGCTGCCATAGAATTTCATCAAATGTCAAATATCAAAAATACATTAAGTCTTACTTTTACAAAATATTCAAACACTACAAAGTATTAATTGAAAGTGATCGTTACAGGAAGATTAATATTAGGTAATGCTAGTAATGCCAAAAGCTTCATATGTTAATATCTGTTACAAATAAACCTATTTTTACTTTATTGTATATACACCAACCTGATAGCAATTGGACAAAAGCTCATTCTAGGAAACATCCTTCAAATGTCCTGTTATAGTCACTCAATGCAATCATGCAGTTCGCAAAGTTGGTTTTATTGTTGTCGTATGATATTTGGAGCAGCCCATCCCTGAACACTTTACCTTCCAAATAAAATGATAAGTTAATGGCTTCGAAAACTCTTTAATGTTGCCAAATGTCGTTTATAGATTCTAAGGCGATCAGTGGAGTTTGGTTTTATTTTGCAAAGATAATCTGGCTCTTACATCTAAAACCCGTGTCATTCAACTTAGTAGACTGGAAATTAAACCTGTCAAATACAAGTGACTAATAACTGCAATCAAAGGGCTAGCTAGATAGAATAAACAGATCTTAGTTTTTATCTCATAAACTTTGTTGCAATTCGTGGACATTCATTACATTGCTGTGCATCGCATTGTATACTTGATAGTAAAATTGAAAATTGTTCACAAATAATTCTAGCATGCGAACCAGGGGATTTTCATCATTGAGGAATTGCCATCGTTACATTAGGTGCTCAGCTTCCATACTCCATTATCAGTCTTAAAAAGAAGGTACGGTATGTAAAAGAAGTTATTAGCCTGTAATATACAGCATGTATTCTAGGCAGCAAAATACGCTGTGTCAACAGAAAACAGTTCAATTTCCGTCTAGCTAGTTGCAATAATTTCAGTCAACATGACACATGAATAATAGCTATATATGTAATGTTAAGAACTTCAAGTTACTGGCGAAGTTAAAAAGTTGCTAAACTATCTTTGATTATCACAGTAAATCACCGAATAATAACATGAGACAGAGAAACAGCTCATCTTTCAAAAAATAAAACTTTACTTAGGAAAATTCCCATTGAGATCAGTTGCTTGGAGTCAAACCTATTGCAACATCTATATGATCTGTCGTCTCAAGAAGTAGTTGAGGTTCAATAAGCTATTTATGTTCACTTCTTTTTGTATTCCTAGCATCTTAATGACAGAATTCTTAGACAGATTACGTTCCAGACAAACTTTTGCGAATCAGTTGAGATTTAGACTTTAGGTTGGATTATGGAAAACAGTCTGAGCTACAAGAGAAATAGAAGAGAAAAAGTCAAAATTCCCTTCTGCTGGCTGTAAAGCACCCGGGGGAATAGGGTAAATAAACAGGTTTCAACATGAAATACAGAAAACTAAACGACGTACGTACAATAAAGTTATGATGGGATACAAGAGTCCAAACTCATCTGGAATTGTCAAAAAACAATTCAAGTTTAATTTGCAACACGCTTCATTAATTTACAAAGTATGAAAACATAGCAGAAAGACAAAAGAAAACTCTAAAGTAGAATACATGAAATAATTAAACTAAAAACAATAAAGATCAGGACCTTTGAATTATGAGAGATCAAAATATGCATTTAGAATGATGAAAAACCGCCAGGATTTGTAATGAAAATGAAGGATAAGATTCTTAATTTCGTGTTATCTGCTCTTTGATTGAGAATTCTAAGAATTGCCAAATTTTGAAAAATAGGATCATAGCTAGAATACCAACAAAAATTTCAGATTAAATGGATTTTAATGAGCTGCTTTTAAAATATGAGATGAAGTCGTAAAAGGAAATTGGAGGTATTTGATGATTTATAAAAGACAACAGTGTAAAGATAAAAACAAAATCGTTAGACTTATCACTATCATAATGTCGAAGAGTTTAGATTATTGAATGCGTATAATTGGACTAAAGATCTATCAGGATCAAAATGGAAAGATAACTTTAAGAAGACTATCTCTATTCAGATACAATGAACAACAAAAAGTCAAAGGGAAGAAAAATGTGCAAACAGATGAACTGCGCATTTGGTGCAAATCTCGAATAGATATGAGAAGACTTAAATTGATTGGTAATTAATACTGATCATAACTTTAATTAGTTAGATTGGCTATTTGAAAGCAACGATTGTGCCAACAGATATTCCCGGGGACTCAGATAAGGTCAGTTGATCTTGAATATTGGAATAAGCGGTTCTTTGATATGATACTTTATTCAAACTACTGCACAAGAAATGAATACAATACAGGTGACATGCATGTCCTAGACAGTCCCATGCCACAGGTGCCCGGCAAGGAGTTATCCATAAACAGTTTATGCAAATGCCCTGTACAAAATTTCTCAGCTTTTAGGGGTACGTTGTAAATCGTTCAAAACAGGAGGAGTGAACAGACACAAATGATTCTCCTTTCTACTTAGGACAGATGTTCATAGTCGAAGCGCAGGAAACGAAATGCGTCTATACTATCACTATACAATTCCTTTCACAGTCCTTGCAAAACAATACAGATATGGCTTTCCCATAAACTGAAGTTCGCTTGCATAGTACATTTTTGTCATGGCCGTCCGGATGTATTCGCAAGTAAAACCAACTCCCGTGGTGCAATGCAAAAGGACTCAAAATCTATAAGACGCACGATAATGTCTCTTATCCAAAATTTGAGATATAGCGTACATGCACAACAGCACCAAAGGGACCGGCCACTAATTCTTCCAGGGGAGGGAGTGGAAAACATCTAGGAGGGATAACAAATACAGAGCATTTTAAAAGACAGAGTAAGGAGTTTCTTCTGAAGTCCTAGAGTGGGGGCCAAAATCTTTACATAAATCTGAGAGTGGGAAGAAGTTCCATCAAATATATGAGAATATCTTCCACCCTCTCCCCACAAGTAATTAATGACCCGTCCCTAATGACCAGCAGATTTAAATGTTAAATTCAGCAAATTAAGATGACACATTTTCAATACTAAACTTGAATTATCTGTTAACCTGATTTATTCATGACCATGCTTATCAAGGTTTCATAATATCAAGTAACATCAGCAATCAAATTGATAAACCATGTTTGGTTGGGTTGAGAAGAGAGTTTAAGTTGATCTTCACGATTGAGACTGCCATTCTAATATTCATAAAGTATTGAATTTTCGGGAAATAAGAAGGTGGAAAATACTTAGTGAGAAATTTATACTTTTTAAACAGGCAAAAAATCTCGAAGGATATCGAGTGATTATTAGATAGGGATCTATGTGTTGTAACAATTCTGAAGCAAGCACATGTTTATACTTTCAAAAAAGACCTATTGCCTCATTATAGTATATAAGCAAATAAGGAAAGCCAACTTCCGAAGTAAACACTTTCGGGGCTTTGGTTTCGAAACATGTATCACACAAGGATATGCTACGAAAGAGATAAATACTATCTTCACTTTCAGCAATCCAAGTGTAAGTTGAAAATAAATAATTCTATAACAAGACACCTCAAACAATCATCTACCAAGGCAAATCATCCAAAGAGGCTTTTCAGACTTGCTAATCACTAGGTTGTTCAAACAATACTGCCAGATTGGTCAAGCAAAAGTAAGATTCCAGGACACCTTCCAACAAAAACATACTTACATAACAGTGAAATTTCCCTATCAAAGACAATTCCGCCGTAAATTTAACACCTCAAATTGAAAAGCGAAAATAAAAAAGGTTCTAATAAGAAGCTTGCAAGAGAGTGTATCCTGAATCACAAACACGATGCGCGATTTATGCGAAAGCATCTAATCGTCAGTCAAGCCCAGGATAGATCTTGTAATCTCTTCTTAGATGTTATTTCCCAACAAAAGAATACCCTTTTAGAAGAGTCAAAAGACCAATCAGGGTCTATTCATTTCTGTTGAACAAAGAATCAGATCGTGGCCGAAGGCCATCAAGCAGAAGCAATGAATGGGCTGTCATAAATGTCAAGGTGACAATAGTTAAGATTACAGAAATACTCTGTATTAGTGTTCTTGTGGAGAATAATATTGTATTTGAGCAGTAATTATCATGTTAAATGAAAAAGTGAATATTATGGTGAAATTCAAGAGACTGGTAAAATTAATACAAAAATAAAAATTGTCAAATTACAAACATATCGAGCAAAATTAAACCTCTTTACAAAGGTAAATAAATTACAATAGGCTGTACGTATGTGCACCTTTGGGAGTATATCGGAGTTCTCATGGCCAAAAAGGTGGAAAAAAAGAAAAGAAACACATTAGAATCGACTTATTTGATCAAAACCTAATTAACTTTTTGAGATTAACTTTTTGAGAATACTCTAGCCCAATTTAGATATTCACTGACATATAACTAATAGTTAACGCAATGTGGATCAGAAAGTTCATGCAAGCTTGATTTTAAAGCTTTCCGTCTAAGCAGAGATCAAACTCTTATGGCAAATCAGTTGAAAAAACTGCTCAAAGGATGGCTTTTTATATTTTCATAACGGAAACAAAAGAAGAAAATTTACAACATTTAAAGAAATGAATAGTTTAGAAAGAGAACGCGAGTCAAAGAGAGGATCTCTGCTAACCATATTGTCTTTAGACTGATTCAATTCGGAAAGATAGAACTTGGAAGCTGAACAAAATTGGATTAGTTGAAGACCGTTATGCCACATCTTGAATTGGCAAGGGAAAGCGACGAGACTTGCGTAAGGCGATTTATGGATTTGGGTGACAAAAATCTTTTAAAGTTTTAACTCTTAATACAGCTTGCCATGGCAATATATAAAATGGAAACTGTCATTTATTAAATTAATGTTTGTCCTTTAATTTCACAGTTTTATTTACTGCAAATTGTATATATGTGGTAAGGGAGGGTCCTCCAAAGAGGATAAGGAATATCGCCCAAGGAATGGCCAACAACCACTGTATGGTGAAACAGAATTGACAAAATCAATTCATAAAAATTTGCAATTGTGACCAACTACTGATATTTTGCAACACGGGAGGCTAAGTACGAATGGTAGACCACCCACGTGGATACGTATTACGTTATCAATGTTAAACTTGATAAACGTGAAATCATCACACATATATCAGCTTTTCCATTGGCCGAAATAAGTTGCCCTTGATTTGCAGACATGTGGCTAGGAAGAGGCATTTTAGTAGGTTGAATTTCAACCGTAGCAGGGTATTGCAGATAAATCTGCTGATATAAAGCAAGTCCAATAATGAGAGAAACATGAAAGCTCATATGCAAATAAGCAGGGTAACGGCAAAACCACGTGATCATCATGTATAAATTCATCATAATCATAATTATCATCATGAAGGACGAATTTCCGAAGCAGAGCTATCTGGTTGAAAAATATCATGTCAAAAATGAGTGACAAAAATATCAAGAGGTGTAGCAGATGAGACATCAAGCTAATTCCGAGAGAGAGCCTAAGACAAAGTCTTTATATTGAAGTGGAAATTGTCTTACAACAGATACGAAGAAATTAGGTAATGATTATATTAAAGTTAAATGTGTGCATAACTTGTGATAAAGTAGAAATATCAATGAGGTATCTCTGACCAAGAGGGTTTCAAAGGGAAATAGGTATAGCCATAAAGAACTAAAAGTAACTTTTTTTTATCTTTTGATCTTTTGTGTTTGTATCATCGTCCTTTTTCCCTATTTTCTCTCATTCCATTTACTCTATCAATACCTCATTCTGTTTGGAGTTGCTCCATCTCATAAACATACCACATTACTATTCTCTTGAACTTCTAATTGGGCAAGTTAGCAATCTGTAACAATCAGTCAATCAACCTAAGATTCCACGCTGAATTCCAACTCTAATTACATGCAACACTTGCGTTATTTCTCTAGACTAAAATTATATCCATCGCAAAGAATGAAGAAACACAAAAACGTATAAAGTTCAAACTTCCCACACAATAACTATAAAAATTCATCAATAGAGTACCATTCTAGAAGAATGGGAAACTTAAACGAATAGCTCGCTTCACAGTAGAGGAATATTGACAACCATGTGCAACAGTTCAGTTGATATAATTAAATTAGACAAATTAATTTCATTCATTTGGCTTCGGATTCTGCTCATTGTGAATAAACTGCAACAATGCATTCAAGCTTTCGAGAGTTTGTGCCTCGAGATGAAAATAACTTCAAGGTATTTTGGTGATACGAAACCGGTTTCAAGAAAATAAACGCTAAACATCCACAGTCCAAGAATCCTGTCCCTTTCTGCCATAAATAATAATTCTACTGCAAAGCTAATAAAACAGCATATAGTTACAAGAATACTTTCTCTATAAGCTTGGTGAATTTTGCATGCAGGGAATAAAAACGTGGAATCTGCTGTCTAGACTTAAATAGCACAAGTCCTAATGAAAGTCTATTGTTTTAAGTTGTTCGGTTTGTGAGTGCAGCTCAATATCATAAAGCTGTTCCTAAAGCGCTTATGTCAGTCGAAATCTAGTTTTAATGGAATTATTTCAGGTCTTTGTGATTCAAAGTGCGTATACAACGGCCGACTATATCGACACAGGCATTGCGTCCTAAATATGGTATTCTTCAATGACATAGCGCTACATATGCCCAAACAATTAGATGGTAATTTCCTTACACGATTGTTTATATTGAGCTTGAGGGTGTGCCATATGGAAGGGCAACAAAATCCTTTTTACAAAACCGGGCTTCCTTCCGAAGACGAACGGCCTAGTAGCTGATACTTTTATGACGTTTTATTATAACATTTTCTACACTGCAAAGCTTAAACATATGTAAGAGCAAAAGCATTAATTCAAGGAAAATCCTTGGTCCCAGATGCAGTAGCTATAACTGATATTTCTAGGGTATAATCCATGATTTAATGGAAAGGACTGTTGAATGATGACTTAAGAAGCTAAGGTCGTACCCTCGTGAATGCACTGAAAATCTTATCAACATTCAGGATCAAGTAGATGAGGAATTTGCATGCAACTTTATGTGCAATAAAACATCTGCCATTCCTTTTGATACAATAAATTCAGTGCAAAACATTTAGCATATGGTTCCTACACTACAAAGCATTAAGACACAATTCAATACATTCCACTTTGAAATGGATCCTTGAGAATACAAATTGCTTTTAAAGCAACGTACGAATAATTGACGCTGTAAATGAGCCTATCAATAGCACACATGAGTTTAGCTCAGATTAGCAGTAAGAAGGTGTAGGTTTGTACACAACGTTATGATGAGGAGGAAATCTCGCAGGTTTTTTTCAGGTGAGTAAGATATTAGGGTACCTATAACACGTCCCATGGTGATATGTTAGCGTGTAGATTCTGAAGTACATTGACCAGGCTCTTTCACAGAAATTTGTGTCACCAAGCAATTAACCGTATGACAGAGATTGGTACTATTCAACTTTAATATACAAATAGAAAACGCATCTTCATAATGGTTGTTTCTTCACATAAGATAATCAATTGATGTCATAGTTGGTGAAGGGGCAATAACCTAGATTTGTATTCAAGTGTACTTTCATGAACAGTGACTCAGATTAAATAACATGTAATACAAAATAACATGTAATATTGCACTGTGAAACATCGAATTGGTTTGAACACAGGTACAATGCTAGTATGAAAAAAGAACAATGATAGTAGCAGGCTTAACTCATTTCCTATGGTACAAGAAGAGTTAAGGCTTTTGATGAACTCGACTTCAATTAATAGCATAAACTCAAAAGGTCAAGATCTCTTTTTAGACATGCTTTTCATATCATCTACATAACAGACTAAAATGCCTTAGTGTGGTCATTTGCAAGCGGCTGTGAATAGCTTACAGTGGCATTAGCGAAGATCCATCTTAAGGGCAATTGAAACACTCAAATGGAATGTGATTAGCAAAGATAAAACACGTAGTGACCTCTAGGTTCAGCATATCCTTTCCAAATTAATAATTAATCTTAAAGACAACTCGTAACATATATCCTTCTAGTGAGTAATTAAATGCTGCTAAAGGAACAACGGAAACTACTACAATCACAGTGGAAAACTACCGAGGTTCGCAAGAAGTTTTTAGAAAAAAGTGTTTCAACCAATATGCCTTTTAGCAATATCATCATATTTTGAACAACGCCAGTTTCTAAATCGTGTTTTCGTTCGAGAAATGAAATATGCCTGTTCTATCCTTCCACTATATTTGCGAGCAATTCTTCTACAGTTTTTGAGGAGTATATTATTGCCTTGCAAATCGCGGGCAACTGACAATTTCCGCGCAAAAACTCAATTGATATTCTGAATCACGTGGTAATTTGACATGTATTGAAATAAGGATTTGCATATTGGAGCACAATAGATGGCAATTAAGATGCTACAACTGTAAGTTAGAAAAGTTCACCCTTACAGCAAAAGCACAGTGTAAGACAAAATACTTTACGATATAAATGTTTAACTAGGGTATTAATGATCACAATTTAGAAACTAAAAATGTCTCTGTAGAAAACAAATGGTTTTATGATAAGAAAGATACAGTTTAATGAATAAGCCTAGTAGTAAATAGTACGCTTAGGAAGGAATTTGAAAGTTCGACCTCGATGGAACTAAGCAAAATGTGCATGTCTTTGGAAAATTACGAAAATCATAAATGCCCCTGAAAATTCCTAAACTTATAAAAAAGCTCCCTGTCTTCCTGAATGGTAACAATAGAAAAAGATTTACAAACATTTTAAATGATGCAAAAGAACACTAGTGCGATAGATCTTATTTTAGTATCCCATGAGCTTCATATAGTTTTGGACCTGTTGCAAAGAGCTAAAAATGCATAAACCCACGCATAAAGGATCAAATTGACCTTCCATGATTATTTGAATTACAAGCGACCGTTTCTTAACGCTGAAAGTGGCACAAATTTTTTACAGAAGTCTTAATGATAGCTTTAATTCATGAAACACTACTTACTAATAAGAATTCAAACACATACTGGTAAATATGTTAATAGATGCAACGAAGCCGGGGTCCATTTAGTTCGGTTGTAAGGTACGTCACATAAATTGCATTAACAGATCTTGGGGTCTCCCGATCAATGTCCTGCTAATCGTGGAAAGCTTAGTATAAGTTCACTTAGATGCGGTACGATTTGCACAATAAAACTCGCTTTGTCCGCTAGGAAAAGGTCCGTATTGTTAGATTTAAGTAAGACGGCTTAGGATATATCATTGACGGAATGTCTTTGAATTCGCAAAATTCTGAGAGAGAGCCCGGCGCACGGCCAGTTTTTCCGCACCAACTGAAAACATGAGAAATCCCTATGGCTACACAAACTAAACCAGATCGGACCAACGACACATCAGATGCAGTAGTAGGCGCGTGACCACTGCAGAACAATACGCTGAACAATTGGAATGATCGTTTCTCTTTATGATGCTAATTTTTTCCATTGTCTTTTAAATGATGTGTCTCTTCGAATGTTCATTGCACGAAGCGTAATAGGATTGAACATCATTTCATCCGTTTCCATTATGTCTTTGACTGCCATTGCCGACAAGCCAATGGCGTTCAATGACAGAAACAGATGCAAAACGAGGCTTGTATAAAATGCTTTACTCTTGACCCCCTATTTTACTTACGAGATTGAAACAGTCAAGTTGGCTCGCTGAAATCAACACCTAATCACTCATCGGTAAGTAGATTATTCCTTATTTTCCTAAGATTTATTTTCATTTAGCAACTACCTATCTGCACATTCAAACGATAAGCTTTTCCTAATATCAAAAGAAATATAAATTTTTTACTGTAAATTTTTTAAAGTAAAAAAAGCAGTTATCCATCGATGATACAAAGTTTTCTACAACTATGCAAGGAAAGTCTATTTCTCAACTTTCAGTATACTGGTGACAGCTAGGCTTTAATGTTTGAAAGATATAAAGGAGAAGTCCTGCCAACGGTAGCCACTTGTAAGCTTAAACGCTCAGGCAGATCTGACATTAAAGCGCTCTCGAGAATAAGATTACGTTCTACATGCTTAATCGTGGCTTAGTCAAATCCAAACTTTCTGCTTCTGAGCGGCACTTGAGATTCATCCTCTCAAGCTTTTAGCTCTTACTCTGTAATCAGATAAAAGTGCTATGCTGGCTTGTATGCATCTCGAAGGTCAAGGGATGTAGATGTAGTGTTTCATAACCGGCAAATGGGAAGAATTATGGACCTTATTGCAGTGTAAGTATGCCACAAAATCCAAAACATTGTAACTGCATATTACGGTGAAGAACGAAACCATCTACAAAGCGAAGACTCGGATAGAACGTCAAATCTAAGTTGAAATCTCAAACTCTTCCAAATGTAAAGAATAAAAAATTCACTTACTTGGCGCAAAAAGCAAAGTGTTAAATTGAAGAAGGGCATTTGCACCAGATTTTATCTACAAAGTAGAGAAAAATTTAGAAATCATGGACAATAAAGTCACTGGAAGTAAACAGAAATAATGTTTGTAAAGGCATTTTTGATTTTAACAGCAGCCGCGCTCCATTTTATTGCTTAAATGATCTACCAACAATGCTAACTCATTTGATACGGATGGATTGTAAATATATGTAACATATTATTAGTGAATAGCATTCAGATAAAGACGGTAAACATAACAACCACAGGAAAGTTCAAAGTCAGGTATGCAATGTCCCTCCATGCCAGGTTTATCATACAATTTATGTGCTCCCATAACAATCTTGTTCACGACTTGTTGAAAATTGTCTTTGTCCTTCTAAATCAGCTATAATAACATCTTTTAAATCGCCTTACAGAGTATAGATTACGCTAAGTAATTCACGGTATTATAGAAAACCAAGACGATGGTTTCTAAGCGCAAGTACGGCCTTAAAGAATTCTTGAGTTGGAGTAATAAAAACAGTCGTAAAATGATAAATATGGACAACTTTTCGACCAAATAGATCATGCTTAACACAAGAATATATTGTCAAAAAGGGGAAACTTGTGTAGACGATAATTTTCTGACAAATATGTAATTCAATTAATGGAGATTTTTAAAGGTAATTCTGCATTCTATTTGTGCACACAGTACCATCTTCATTCCATATTAAAGTACTGTCCTCGTCTATTTGCAGGTGAAGTAAGTTTCTTTTAAGAATGTGTGAATTAAGTGATTTATATAAAAGTATAAAACCTTGGCAGTGACAATATATTCTACTGAAGAGGATGAACGAAAACTCTGATTATTTAACATATATATCATCAAAAACTATTATACAAGAGGATATTTTTGTACAAGCCATGCACCTTATCAAGTCTTGTTCATTTGCAAAACACTACTAAGTTATCCGACTTAAAGTCTACAACTTCAGCTGATATTCAAAACCATCCTTAAGCCTGTATTGATGGCGGTGTAGAATTAGCTATATAAGAAAATTGATCAAAAGGAGAAAACAGTTTCAAAAGTAAAAATCGACTATGATATTTCAGCTACTTGCAGAGCAAAGGCTTTCGTAGAAATAAGTTTAAGAATGCAAACAGTTATATGACTATTGATGAATCGAGCAAGTAGCAGAACATGATGAAATCACAAACAGACGGTAACTCAATATGAGTTACAACTAGTTTGGAAGCTATACTGACTTCAATTGTATTTTTTGATTCATTAAGCAAGATGCCCCTCTTTTCTAACATTTAGCTGCTAAGCAATGTGCTCATAAATGAAAAAAGAAACAAAGATTACTTGCACAAAAACAGAGAACCTGACCGTAGCATTCACACACAACAGCTTTTAGTGCTTAAAAGCAACCTGCAAACTTTCATAGTAAAAAGATGCAGTTTAGTAAACCTACGCAAAATTCGAACAAATTCAACAACTAACAAGTAGGCAAAACATTCTTCTTATGTCTTGATACTTTCCTCTTCACCAGAATTCATAATTTAGGGCAGCATTGAAAAGATCGAATTAGTTGAATAAGTTTAATTACGCTGAGTTTTATTTGCTATATAATTCTCCTATGGTATGATGAAGAAATGCTCCAAGCTTTCTCCGACTGCAAAAATGTGAAACGAAGTAGGTAAATTCGCTGTGATTCAGAAATTTTACATAATTACTGTTGTAAACAGCAAATCACTATAAAAAAGATTCATCGATGCATCTGAACAAAAACTGGCCTTAGCTATCCTACACTTTCCAAAATGCTCTGTTTGGAAGATTACTGAGTCATTGAAATTGGTCAAAAACTACAGGAAATGAAAAAGTGTGCAGGATGAACAGGATAATTGCCATGCTAAGTTAGTAAATCATCACCATCAACACACCACTATCATCATCACAATCATCATCATCACCAACACCACAACCTCCACCATCACCACCGCTGAAAAAATCCTAAAAAAGTGTATAAAGGCACTTCCTTCTGGGCAGGTGACATTTAGATCGCTGAGACAAATAGATGGTGGACGATGCATTTATAAATACGAGTAAGAAAGAAAGCTGCGTATCCTTTCCACTGCGAAGGATTGTAAAGGAAGAAAGTAAAGTACACGAACAAATGAAAAGAAAAGAAACATTTGAAAAATTTACATTTGTTGACATGATGAAATCAATAACACATAAATGGTAAGGCTTGAAAGATTGCCACAAATCATACACAAACCAGCGCATCATCATAATTAATGCGTACGCTAGATTTGGTTCTGCCTTCATTTCCTGATTATTGGGTGTCATATGGTATCCAATTTATAGATGAATTGAAACGTCAAAACTGTTTGTTAGATTTTGCCTAAGTGAGTCGTCAAAAGGAACAACAGGCGAAATGATTAAAGAAAGTGATCTTTGATGAGATGTTGAACTAAGACAGATAATGACAAAATGGGAAAATGGTTGTTGTGGTTAATGTTTGTTGTTATTGGTATCAAAACGATTTATCATGATTAAGTAAGGTATGAATGAATAAGCAAAATAATGCCGATGGTGGTAGTTGATGATAATGAGAAATGTAATTATGGAAGATGAAGATATTTGATGATAATAGTGACGATGATAAGGATGACTGAAAGTACTCGTAATGATGATGATTATGATCATTATGATGATGATGATGATGATGATGATGATGATGATGATGATGATGATGATGATGATGATGATGATGATGATGATGATGATGATGATGATGATGATGACGATGATGATGATGGTAATGATGATAATGATGATGATGATGATGATGATGATGATGATGATGATGATGATGATGATGATAATGATAATGACAATGACTATGATGATAATGACAATGACGATGATGATAATGACAATGACGATGATGATATGACCAGTCTCAGCTCCCATGAGGGGCATAACGAGAAAGAAGAAGAAGAAAAAGATGATGACGATGATGATAATAGCAATGATGAAGATGGTGATACTGGTGATGACAAAGGTGATGATAATAATGATGATGATGATGATGATGATGATGATGATGATGATGAAGATGGTGATGATGATGATGATAATGATGATAAATATTGATGTTTTTGATCATGGCTGACGATGACTATGATGGCAATTATGATATTGCTGATAAGGTGATAGTGATCATTAGCCATGGTAACAATGAAGCGAACGACTGACGATAAAGTTACCATATCCTACTCGCTTTACGACTACAAGATACGGATATTATTTTAGTCTAAAAATATCGTTCTAAAAGGGGATGTCTTCGCTAAGTAATACATGTTTCCATTATTCAATCCGAACAAATGACATGTCCATTAACAGATGAGTCAACAGTTAATCCTCAGCTATCCAATGAAGGGTATGCCTAAGTTCATTGGCTACAAAGCTGGTTATAAAGTAACGAAAGTGATAGTTTAACGGATAGTAGGACGCTCTATTGCTACTTTGGTAATGTTCATAATGCAAGACAAATTTCTTATCGTTGCTCAATTTCCAATTCTGATGAATGGATAGCTACATGTGTGTGCACAGTTTGATTTTACTGATAACGTCATAAGCTTCCAGGTTGTAGCGAAATGGCTCCAAGCCGTTCGTTTGAAACCTGACCGTGCAGAGGTCTCTTGGTGAACAGAATGAATGAAAATATCATTTAAAGCAATATCGTATGGCATCTTGATGGCAGTATAGAATACATTCATACACATCAATTGCGCCTCTTGGGTGATAGGAATTCAAGCCAAAGACCTGGGGGATCATAGTGCATTAATCCATGATCAGTCAATACATCAATATAAAAGTTATATGTTATCAAGCACAAGAGATTGCTTCCCTTCCCCCCCCCCCGAATAGTCAATCGTACATACCGTCGCAACAATTATTTTAGAAAGATATACATCAATGTATATGGTTTGGTACACGCATCCACTAAGTATCAATTTGAATTTCTCGTCCCTCTTCTCTCCAAACATGTGCACAAAGATAAATAAGATAAGTATAACAAACAAACACACACACATAAAAACATAAATATATAAACATAAATATTTATATATATATATATATATATATATATATATATATATATATATATATATATATATATATATATATATATATATATATATATATATATATATATATATATATATATTAAGTCATGAGTGGGCTACCACAATTGGAAAATTTATTTTGGCCCCAGTGCGGATTCGAACTCACGATGTTTAGATCAGAAGACTCCTGTGCTAATCAATTGCGCCATCCAGGCACAATTGATTAGCACAGGAGTCTTCTGATCTAAACATCGTGAGTTCGAATCCGCACTGGGGCCAAAATAAATTTTCCAATTGTGGTAGCCCACTCATGACTTAGTATTTACCTATGTCAGCCTTAGCCGAATTAATATATATATATATATATATATATATATATATATATATATATATATATATATATATATATATATATATATATATATATATATATATATATATATATATATATATATATATATATTTATATGTAAACGTGTATATGTACTAACCATTGTCCTATTATGCTCCAATAAGCTGTACTGATGAGCTATAAATGGTGAGACTATGCACGAGCTCCGTATTATATATTACGTATAATTTTTCATAGTATATATTTCATCATTGGACTTTTGTAAAAAGAGGTTGTCTTTATCAAGAAAATGAAACTCCTAACAACCAAAATTACATTGACTAAAGAAGAAAATCAGGAAAGTTGCTTTATAAATTTTAAAACTATGTTAGTTGCAAGTAATCAACGGCCAATTTGTACGGAAAAAACTCGAAGAGGAATATATCAAAGAGGAAATTCAATGTAAAAATGGAGGAAATTCCAGGATATCTGAGCTGGAAATTCAAATATCCAAGAAAATTTTTTATCAACAAATTATATATGAGCTTAAGTGTTTTGTCACCGAGTAATAAGACGTTTGCTGACGTATTCGAGAAAGACCTCAATCCGGAATAATTCCATGTAGCCTGATTGTTATACTCGAAATAAGCGTCAAAACTTCTAGAAATAACAGGCCGGCAGGATATTAGATGATATATGTTGAATTTGATACAGTCTGAACCAGGTTCATCTTTTATGATCGGATTTATGATCATCATGTCATTAAACCATGCTAGCTAACCAAGTGACAGAATCCACGCGCGTATTAAGGAAACTCAAGCCACATCCTTTTGGCATAAGGAACTTCGATTTGCTCTGCTACTAGAGATCTCATTCTTTCTCGGCATTTCTGTTTACCAACTATTGTCTTTCGGGTAAAGCACTCAAATACACCGATTATAAAAGCATTTTAAAACATTTTTCAAAGGAATAGCATCCAAGCAATCGCATTTGTTTTCATCTTTCTATCCTATATCACAAACAATACTTACCGGATGACAATAAAGCCAAAACGGGTTGTTGAGTTAAGCAAATGATAAGCTCATGTCGTGCTACGAACGATTTCCTATTCTGGATGTTCCGTGATTTCCTTCATTGTCAATATATCAGTTTGCATTATCGCTATTTTCGGAGGTAAATCTCCTGAGTTCAGAAGTATCCTTGCATAGATACCAAAAACTGGATAAGCTTGGAGTACGAATGTATTTTAACAAACCACATCAGTACTGGCCGCCTTCATTGAATATGATACATATCTGGTGAAAGGGTTATCACCTATGTGAACGTAATCTAGACCACTGAGAAGTATCTTAAATTTGGTGGATCAAACAGACAAAAGGAGGTAACTATAATTTCTAATGTTTGATCTAATGCAAGAATAAAATGCATATTCAACTGTACTAAACTTAAGCACCAACTTTTTGGTCCTAACATTTCTAACTTTCGAAATATTTCCTGAAATTGCAGCAAGCTAACTTTGAGTGGATGAATAGAATCACATATGACGGAAATTGCATTCTATTTCCAAGCAAATCACATCCATAAGATCAGCATTAGTGCAATTAATTCTATTGCAGCAGTGGCCTATACTATACTAGATGTAGCTGCAGTCAAACTGTCTTCAATTTATTCATTCATATATTGGTTTACTTAATCAATTAATCTAATCAATGAATGAATAGTATAAAACAGCTATAAAAACAAACCTATGCCAAAATACATATACATACAAACAAACATACATACATATAAATATATATATATATATATATATATATTTATATACATATATATATATATATACATATACATTTATACGCGTACATATATATAAATATATATATATATATAAATATATATATATATATATATATATATATATATATATATATATATATATATATATATATATATATATATATATATATATATATATGTACACACACACACACTTATATATGTATTGCATATTTTTACAAATATATATATATATATATATATATATATATATATATATATATATATATATATATATATATATATATATATATATATATATATATATATATATATATATATATATATATATATTCATGTATATATGTATTTTGGAATAGGTCTGTTTCTATGCGTTTTTTACGCTTCGATTTCTATAGTTTCCACTACTGAAGAAAATGCGAATCGAAGGTAGTTTTGTCCGTAATACATAGATACATACCTACATACACATACACACATACATATACATATACATATACATAGACATATACATAGACATATACATACACATATACATATAAGTATATATAAGTATATATATATATATATATATATATATATATATATATATATATATATATATATATATATATATATATATATACACACACTTCCATAAGAAGTGCTTGAAAATTTTAGATTCTTCCCAGCAGCACGACTAAGAATTTTTGAGGGCAACGTTCTAATCAGCAAAAAGGGGCACAACAAAGACTTTCTAAAGAGAATGAATCTCGCAATCATACTTTTCAGATTTAGAAACAAAAGAAATCGTACGTAAAGAATTTCGATACTACTACTTCAATGTATAACAATGTAAATCTACTTAGCAAAAATACAATAAAATCATCAAAATCCTCCAAGAATATGGGAACATTTACTTCCGTGAGGAAAAGGGCAAGAGTTAATACCTCATTGACACATTCCATAGTTGCGCACCTGCATCCCTTTATAATACATATTCATAAATTGTTCAACTATGCGCAGTACACAAATCTAACAATGTGCATCATCCTTTGACAACATGCAACAACCTCTACCTTTCTTACGAGACATTTATCTCGTTCAGTCGTATTGCAAACATCCAATAGTATGCCAGATTTTTTCAAAATAATTGACAATATGCACGCTGTATATACATAAATAGATACATACATACATACATACATACATACATACATACATATATATATATATATATATATATATATATATATATATATATATATATATATATATATATATATATATATATATATATATATATATATATATATATATATATATATATATATATATATATGCGATGATTTATGCAAATTATGAGTACAACTTAGACTGTGCCAATTATGCTAAAATATTCTGATGTATTTTATATGTTATGAATGGAAATTGAAAAGATAGATAGGTTTTGCCCACACTAATAATTTGAGTGAACGGAACACTGTCTATTGAAAGCCAAAGCTTGTCAAGTTCCAATTCATTTTAATTAAACCATGCTCGAGAATAGAACCTAATCTTCAAAGAGTACTAAAACCACATAGAAAACGAAAGGCCAAATGGGCTTTCAAATTGTCTTATCCCTCATTGTGGGCTACGCTTTATTGTGTTTTCACCCGCTTCTTTCCCATGCCATTCACGATAAAAATGCGATACTCGAGCGCCAATAACAAGATAGAGAAAAGGGTGGATTTCCCATTCAGATTCAGCCTCTAATTCACTTTTAGTTGAACATGCGCCTATTTAATGCGGGATATTCAAAAGGGCTTCGGTCTAGACACATAGCCTCATCTGGTTACTAAGGCATCGCGAGTCCAATCACAACCGCAACAATGAGTAGCAAGCGTAGAAGAAAAGTCTTGCAACATTAGTTAAAGTAGATACAACAGTGCGCAACGTGCATGATAACGCATCAAATAGACGTGCATGATGATGTATCAAATAGACATGAGAAGATTGGCGTTCTTTGATGCTAGATATATTAATGATGCCAATTGTCACAGCTAAAGAGCCCAATCAGATAGAGAGCTAATAGAAAGGAAATCATGTCGATAACCTTGCGACCTTTCGTACATCTGGAAAACGTCCATTTTTCTATAAGAACCAGGGACAATGTGAATACCTTAAGACTTTGAAAAAACCACTGAAACCTCAAAGCAATGAACTTCTGAATACATTGGAATTAGCCAAGTTATTAGAAGAACTAATAACATTAACTTGGAAAACTTTCCTACAATGGAATGTCACGGTTTTCTATTGTGGAGGACCACTCGTAATGCAAAGAGGTACCAAACACGCTGATTCTAACATAGGAACGAACAGGAATGTTTTGAGATAACGCAATATAACAAAGAGATAAGTTAATCAGCGATCTAATGAAATTCTCCAGTCCAAGATAACTATTGTCGCAAAGGTATCTTCGCTTGGAGTCGAACACAAGACCATCAGACGGCCAATCACTATGATGCCATGAAAATTACAAATGAAATCGAGATCGATTGTTTTGAAACAAAAGCAAAGAATATGCCGACAACACAGCAAATAATATCTGACTCCAATTCAGATGAAAAGGAGCTAAAGGCACATGGGCAGTACATATTGGTCAATTTCGAAGGCGCATAAACAATTTCTTACAATTCAACTCATTTAAAACTCTTATCAACAGTGCATTAATCCATGTTCGAAGTAGAAAGTAACATTGCATTTCCGGTTCGATTGGGAAATTGTACAGGATCTCTAGAGAATTTAGGGTGTACATATCATCACATAGACGGTTGTACGCACATGAATGGTAGAAACTCTCACAATCTGATACTTTTATTCTATCAGAAATATATTATATGCAAAATCAAAACTTATGGCCACTGAGAAGCAATGACATACGTTTGAAGCGGCAAACTCTCAAATCAAAGTGAACTTCCCCTTCTACCTTAGATTATTGTTCTAAGAATAAATTCGACAGACAGGATTTTCTTCTTTAAAGATTAGATGCATGAATCGATTTTATCACCGGTTTTTTGTGGCTTCTGCACAATTAAACAAAAACACAATTGATTTAAACACTCACATTCTCTTCTACTAACTTCTGCTCACGAAATGAGAATGAGTGACGTCATAGAACAAAAGACAAGCAAAACCCCGCGGAAGATGAACATGAACTATCAGAAAAAGCTTTGAGCAAAGAAAAAAAAAGAAGAATCTATGGTACATATTCAAAAGTGAATAATTCAATTCACTCATGTAAAAGTCATAATGTGGCCAAATTTGCATAAAACAGATTGTTGTCAAGCAACTCATACTAGGCCAATAAAGACAGATCATGAACGTAAGAATGCACTAGAGCATTTCCCTATAAATGACAACATTTGGCCCGCTTATTTTAATACAGAAAACCAACCAACAAATGTCTGGTATTATTTCGAAACAATAGTACAATTTTTAAAGAATTCTTTTTAAAACTATATGCATGTATTTGTAAACTTTGAGACAACAAAGCTCTGTTTTTTCTAAACTATTATCATCAGATCGAGCACTGGCCGCCTTTTATTACTTCAAACAAGTTATATACAGCAATTGTTAACAGTGTAACTAGCATTTTGAATAAATTCCATGAGAGAATCCATCAGGTCACCGAAAACTCAATTGTTATTTGTACAAATGCCTTCCAGTTGCTATAGCCAGGAGCATTGTACATTCAGTTATGAATGAGAAAAGATCGCCTTTCAGACAACCGTTCATCGCAAGCCGATAAATTATGGTTTACTGTTGTCTTCTGAATATTCAAAACGAAACGAGCAAAGTAAGAAAACCACGAATATTGAATGAAAAAATGCGAACTATAAACTTGCGAATATCTGCAAACAATCAGATAATTTTTCTGCTGTCTTCTTAATTCGATGCAACTTGAGTTGATAGCAAATCAATATGGTAGTTCTGAGTAACTGTTTAGTAGAGGCTGGTAGACCGAAATCAAATGTGAAGTAATATAATAAAACAAAAATAAGAAATAGCTAAAATAAGAACATTGAAAAAGAGAACTTCACGTATTGTCCAGTCATCATATATCCGAATGGAAGGCATATATTATCCAGTATAAATTCTTAAATTGTTACACCTAGAAAAACTAAATACTCCATTATAAATTAAATAGGCTCAACACTTCAGTAGAGTGATATTGCTTTCAAAAAACAATAACCTTCCTTCCAAGTTGTAATTCACCCGATGAAACTGAATGAATCAATAGAATGTCACTCAAGAGAGTACAATGCTGTATGTCCTAGAGGTTTGAAGGCTCCAAACAAGCTGCTTAGAAATGAAGAAATGTTCTGCCCACACACAAGCCATTGAAATTACTGCATAATTTTATGATAAAGAAAAAACAATTTTCGCAGAAAAACTAAAAGCAAATAAGCACCATTCTACTTAGAAAATAGCCCGATAAACAGTTATCGTTAGAAACACTGAAGCGAACGCAAACACCTTTAGCTAGGTCATATCAAGACGTTTGTGTCTATAAAACGATATGAACAGTGCATCAATCGTGCTAATGAAACGAGATATATCGAAGTGTATATTGATTGCAAAGAACCTACTCACATATGCACACTCCGCAGAGCTGGGAAAATACATGATTAAACATATCCTAAGTTCAACAGTGAGGTACAATATGAATAACAAGCAAGAAGAGAGTTTTTGACCATACTCAGTAATGTGAAAACCATTGGCCTTCTGTTTTGAGCATGACTGTAACAACGTACTGAGTTGCTAAAAATGAATTGCATTGTGTGTAAACAATGCAAGATTAGGGGGTGCACATGTGCTGTAAGGATTCCATCATCACGTAATCAAACTTGTACAAGAAAATCACAACAACTGTGCACAGAAGAAAGAATAGAAACACACTTCATGCATTCTTCCAGTTTGCTCCGTGCTTCGTTTCGTTGTCACGTGATACATGATATTTAAAGTGCTTGTTTGAATAGAGCTTGGCCTCCTATGGACTTAATACTGGCAGCATGGCTTCCATTATGACAAGGAGGTTGAGCAAGAGAAAGTTTAAAAAGTAAACAAAGACAGTATCTTCCCTTTCCATAAGCGGCTCATCTATAGCAAAAACGCAACTGTTATTTCTGGCATCGATAACAAGAGAAATGCATTTCAACCGAGCGATTATTAATGCAACACAGTAAAAACTATGGACGATATTCTGCCCCTAAAAGTTTCCTCAAAGATGACAAGATGAAACATAAAACTCATAGAACACATATTTTCTAAAAAGAACAACTGAAGGATAAACTTATGAAAGTCAATCTTGTCAAGACATTGTCCATGAAACTTCAAAGAAGTTGACATCAGTTGCGCAAAGGATATCTGATAATCTTGACTATTGTAAAATTCCATACCAGAATGGTTTGAGAGATTGCATTGATGTGGCATTACCATAGGGTTTCAAAATCAATTGAACATCATGTCGCTCAAAATGGAATTCGAATATAATTAGAAATCAATTGGGCTTAACTGGAGCTGTGCTAAAGCTATGACCGACTGAATTCAAACTGACTATACCATTAGATTGAATTTGAAGTTGTACTATGAAACATTGAGGATACTACAAACAAGTTGTATCTGCTTCCAAGAAACGACACCAGGCAGCCTGCAACTCACAAGAAGGCAATAGAACCTGAGCAAGAATGATATATGGTCATAAAGATATGAAGTTTGCTGTGCAGACAATTTAAAGATACACTGATAAAATATAAAAAGAAAATAGGATGAGAGGCAGTGATAACTCAAAAATTGAAACGTACAAAGAACGACAAAAAATAAAGTACAGGGAAGATAATTTTACTTCATTCAAAGAAGAGAGAGTTTTGACATTCATTATTAAGTTTAATACTATATTTCATTCCGTCTGAAATTAATTATTTCAAAGGGAATAAGTTTTTTCATCTGTTTTCGAATTATCCTTTTGTGCATGCAAAATTATTTTGAGACATGCAATTTTGAGGCAGATATTTTCTATTTCAATTGCAACTGATCCTGTGAACAAATATGTAAACTTTCAATTACTGCCTGATTTATGGCCTTTTTAAAGATTTTAATCAGCACTATAGCTTGCCACGAGTTTTCAATGATTTTACGCTGCACAGATTGACAATAAGACGTCCGTAATCAGTTGTTAATTCTGTGCTCTATGCATTAATAAAACGCAAATGTTGTTGATGCTGAGAAAAAAGCGGCGGCTGTATGATAGAAGGGTATTCAATGAAAAGATGAATTGTAGGGTGAATTGAATGAGCTGGCTTAATTTTGATGATCCTACCATCTGTGGCTTGACAATTTACTGAAAGACGAGCAGTAATCATGAAAATTGATCAACACAGATCATTGTCCTTTATCTGCTATTATCATCCACCAATCAACTTGTTTCATTGTCAAAGTGATAGCTGTGGCTAAAAGAACAGATGATCACGTGCAAATGGCTTAAAAGGGCTACAAAACAGCAAGTACCAAATTACCAAAGAACACAATCAGAATGAAAACCCTAAAGCAAAATATAAAGAAAACTAGGCCGTCAAAGTACTCAAGATGACCTATATTTTCCAGGTAGAAGAAAACTTCCGTTGCTGTTGCTCCAACAGATTTTAAAAACTACTCTCTATCATGGATACCAGATTTTCCGGATTGTTTGCAGTCTGAGTTGAAACTACAACCAAACATAACCATCTTATTACAGTTAGTTTCTTTCTTACCACCAAACAATTACTTAACTGAAAGTAACTTAGCTGTAAATTGAGCTTAGCAAAGTGCGAAAAAAAGATCTTGATTCAAAATCCTCTTCTGCAACTGCAAATGATGCAAGTTCAGTAGGAAAGATCTCGCGCACAGCTTATACCAAATCATTTTCTACAGGACTACAGGCTGTTATTACTGAAATGTAGACTAACCCGAGAAGAACAAAGATCTAGATCAGCTGGTTTTTGACAAAAATGTGAATAGAACTAAAATGCGAAACAAAATGACACTCAGCTTTTTTACCTATCCTAAAAACAAATATTATAAAGAAAATAATATGCATCTTCATTTAGCATCTTTTATAATGATGTATGGAACTTAAACAAAATTGTTCCTAGACAACAATGAATAGAACTTTTAAAAATAAGCATGAATTCAAAACCCATGGATATGCGAAACTTTAAAAACTTATCTATCATCATTTACTTCAGAAAATCAAAGGCACTGATACAATCACTTTACTGAACCTCCAAATGTTGCAGTAAATTTGATGTTATCGAGCCATATAACACTGATTATGATTATTAATCTATGATGAGCAAACTAATACATAGATTAATTACTGCTGCCACTTTCACTATTCTTTGTGGTTGTGAACTGAACACAGTTGTCACAAGAAGTTGAAAGTTGAGTTGAAAAGGTAACACAGTTTTTCCAATGGTGTGCAAGCAAAGTCAAATTCAAATGAGAACATGCAAAAACTCTACTTTTCCTTTGCTTAAGACATTATTAAATTGAATACTGGTTTTTCTGAGACAACTTTTATGAGCATATAGTAAAGCAAAACTTTCAAATGGAAGCTTAGTACTCTCTACTGCTTGAACTAATATTAGCATATAAAAAATATCCATTTTTAACTTCAGACTGCATCATCTATTTTATTCAAGAATGAAATTAATATACTTATTCATTTTCTCTTTTTGGGTTTAACCAATAACCAATAACCATACAAATGAAAACTTCTCTTGATGAACATATTGTGAAACAGAAAACATTTGCCAAGTTACTTAGACTTTCTTAAGGTTGTTTAAAAGTGATATGATGCACTGTTCTACTGGATATTCGAGATAGTTTACCTCAAAGGCAAACCTCTCAATACAAACGTCTTTCAGATACAATGCAATAGTTTTTTGTTAATAACAATATTTAACAAGAGAAATAAAATATTCAATTGGTCACAAATTATATCAAATCATAAGATAATATCAAATAGGCATTATGGAAAAGGTATGATAAATCTAAAACTTTCGAGAACTTTGCGATACAAATTAAGTATCTAATAGCATATGTAAGGAGGGTTTTGAAGGTAGAAACAAATAACATAAAACATCTAAGCGACAACCACTAATTTGGAGTTGATATTTCAAACTGTGTGTCTTGTACTACTTGAAATGATTATCCTTTTGAAGATGCAAGCATCGCAGTCAAGTTTTACCTCTGTTACGAGGATCACGATTCGGAACCAAGCTATTCTGTTCTTATTTCAATTTCCATCCGATTGCTTCGAGGACCCGATGCTTTAATGAATCTTGCAACCATATAAATTACGGTAGTGTCAAATACCTAGATAAAATTATTGCTTATGTAATCCTTATGAGGTTCCTCCTATTAGCATATAACATGGCATCTAGCGACAAATCATATCACGAAAAGATTACCTAAAGCGACATAGAAATGAGCTTTTAGCATTAAAGTAGAAAGCCATAGTATTTAGTCCAGAATTAAAAGTTTGATCTTTATTATCATGGTAAACTTAGAGTGTCACGTGTCGAACATAAAATCTTCTACGTCAATATCAAACATGCATCTCCGGCCTTGCGTGAAATATCAATCTGCTCCAGTTAAGAAAATGGCGACTATTTCTAACTTTGACAACGCTATAAACCCTCATGGTATGCAGATGCTGCTTGTTTCGTTTTCTACTGAGATGTCGGTTCTATTTTATCATTGCAACAAAGTCCATCTGGCTACAAAAAGTCCTATGTCTTATTCCAGATTAAGAAGATATTCCTTTGACGCTATTGAAAATGAGAGCATAGTGACATACAAGACTTACATTAGTCGACCAACAGAGACCAGGGGGGACAACATCCACCCGTTTTAATGTTTCAAATGCAACATAAACACTAAAGTTGTAAATTTCATACCGATTACAGTCGGAAAGAGTAATGTTCTATCAGTTATTGAGTTGATAGCAATTATGAGAACAAAATCAAAGTATATTGATGATGTCTTACAACTACGGCCTTAACGGGTGATGTTACATACCCCCCGAGGCTAAGAGATCATTTTCATTTTAACAAAGACGCTCGAATTCGACAAAATAAAATAGCGCCTCAGAACCAATCAGGCGCCATTCAAGCTCTTACAAGATCACAGTGATAGATGCTAGAAAATTAGAGAGATCTGTTGGCTGTATGAGAAATTGATAGGAAAAGACGGCAAGAGAAGGGATCATTCGGTATTACGTTGTAGCCAAACAGGTTAAGCTGGAAGGTGAGTGGTGTGTGATCCTAAAATGCCTTGGATAAGCAATTAATATTATTTACCTACCTAAGCAGATATGCTAAGAGATTTAATATGTGGATCTCAATATTCGTAGGAATTATGCCTCAAGATATTTAAATACACAATAAGGAAACTTCATGCAACTAGATTTCATAGCTTCCACGAGGCAGATGAAAGATGTTAATTTAATTAGCAAGGTACTATGAGCATTAGATCATAAAGGTTAACAGTAACTATAGGCCATTGGAAAGACTAATGCTGTCAATAAGTACTTGACGAAAGAGCGCAAGGATTTTCGTCTCGAAAGGATTGTCTTCAGGCTGCCCTATGCGTTCTGTAAGCGGTTGTTTATGAGTCAACAAACCATCACATATCAAAGCAAACATGATGTTACAGGAGATTTGAGGAATTATTTTCAACGGAAAATACTGAGCATTGCCTATTTGTGTAACAGATGATGAACCTTGTTAAACTTCTTCTAAATAAGATGGAGAGTGGGGAAAAGAGTAATGAGTATATTCAAATGGTCAAGTAAAAAATATATCAAATATTTATATATATATATATATATATATATATATATATATATATATATATATATATATATATATATATATATATATATATATATATATATATATATATATATATATATATATATATATATATATATATATATATATGTATGTATGTATGTATGTATGTATGTATGTATCTATATATGTATATATATATTTCTGCCTGAATAGCATTGCAGCAAAGAACTACGCGTCAATCAACAAATAAGTTGCTCACTTATGAAAGCATTAGATTTTTGACTACATGTTTATTACGTATCTATTAAGAAGTCAACACACCAAAAAGTCAAAACGGAAACAAATAAGGAAATCAAATGTAGCTTGATAGATCTGTTCTAAAACCTATGTTACTATATATAAATAAGTATACAACTATACATATAAATATATATATATAATATATATATATATATATATATATATATATATATATATATATATATATATATATATATATATAAATTATGAATAAATATATGCATATATGCATATTTATTATTACCTAATGTTAATCTAACGCATTCAAGAGGGACGATTTGATTTGAAATAAAAGGACAAAGTCTTTAGTAATTAACAAACACATTCAGCAATTTCGTGCAGCACAACTCATAACAGTGAACTATAATACTTAGTATTTTAACAGTTTCAGACCTAAGCCATAGACTAGATACAGAAAAGTTGCAATTGCCAAAAGAATCATCCCATTCATTCATCTGCCACAGAAAGATAAAACAGTCCCATACCCCCAATTGGGTATACCAAACAACTTCCACGTGACTACATTTATGACTTTATTATTATCATGGCCAAAATACCCTTAATTTTCAAAGTGTACAAAGATTCAATGTCATTTCTTCTTTACTGATGAAATTATTTTTTAAAATAATTAGAAGAATGTAGAAAGAAATCCAAAGGTCCTCGATTCACATGTGATATATAGCTCATTAACTTTCTCCTCGTAGGGAAGACAATGTGTAGAGAGGAAATAAAATAGATCAATGCATGTAAATCTGAGGTAAAAATCTTTCTACAACCACGTGAAAGACCATTCTGCTAAAGCTTTAAAAATCAATTTAACTATATATAAGAAAATCAGGAGATTGAAAGTATGAAGTTGAACATTCTACTATAGGCATGCTAATTGGGTTAATAATACCGGTCACCAGTTGCTTGATAGCTTCAGTGCATTGCAGAAATAATTTGGAAACCCGTAAGTGTTTACAATGTTAACTGTTCAACAAAGCGATTAATGATACCTTACTACTTGTAATTCATTGTCTCAAAGAAAGTTGGGATAATATCTTTTTACACTGAGCTTCATTTGCACCTTTGGGTCAATGTTCAAGACTACATGAGGACTATTTTGATACAAAAAAATTGATCTCAGGAAACAAAAGAAAGTCAGTTCTGCAAGGAGATTTCAACTGTGAGATACAGTTCGATGAATCTGTTGAAAACTATGATTCAATATATAAACATAAATCTATATAGACAAATATTTATATATAAATAAAAGCATACACATAAAAAAGTATAAATAAATATATAAATATATAAATATATAAATATATATATATATATATATATATATAAATATATATACATATATATATATATTTATAAATATATAAATATATCTACATAAATTTATATGTATATCTATATTTATATATTTATATGTATGAGAATATACACAAGAGAATAAACTAGTTCTCACTTACTCGGAGTTTCGTGCTTGTGCACTCGTCAGACGGATCATTCTCCTACGCAAATGCTCTTACCCCTGTACATAGAGCATTTTGTGTCAGAATCGACCTTTACTTCAATTTTATATATATCCATATATATATATATATATATATATATATATATATATATATATATATATATATATATATATATATATATATATATATATATATATATATATATATATATATATATATATATATATATATATATATATATATATATATATATATATATGTACATATGCAATTACGCCCGACGATTGTAACACAGACATGATGAAATCTTGGTTCACCTCGTCTTATTTATTATGCACCAGAACAGTGTTCAGCACTATTAGTTATGTAGGAAAAGCAATATTTATGTAAACCTATATATCGATATATTTACATAAATAGGTATGCATATTTATGTGTAGATACAGTATATATAAAATGTACATTAAATATAATCAAAGAAACACACACACAGACGTGTAAATAAAACACAGGCAACATACCTGCAACACCATACTGAGACGTTGAAAATGCACTTCGTAGCTGTGCCACGGAAAGATCTGAAACATAAAATTCAGCACAATTAAGTACGCTTCTCCATAAGACGTTTTGAAAAACTCTATGAAGAATACCATAAGGTTTATATCACTGCGAAATGATACAAAGTATTAGTATTCTAAGGTATGCTGCATGAAAAGATGCGAATCTTTATCATGAATAATGGCCATGTTCAGAGCTATAATCCTTGTGTTTGATCATCAAACACATGTACATCTATTTCAAGTTTTAAGCAAACTTATGTTTAAAAACATCTGTTCGGCCGATGGATACGTATTGATATGTTCCAATATAGAAACTAAAATTGAAAAAGTGTGTACAGAAATTGAACTAAAATTAAAAATGTACGGAAATTGTGAAGAATAAACACTTATTCCCATTTATAACTATGTCCTGAAATATATCTTTACTTAGATATGCCATGATGGAATCACAGGTGGTTTGAACTTCCCCTTTAGAATCACAGATGCTTTGAAATTCCCCTTTATAAGCATGAAAAATTTTCGAATATGATTTTTTGTACCAAACTTTCATACTTAATAGGTGGTAGCTTGTTACTTAACCACTAAGATAACATAACGCACTTGCTCCTCAATAGATGGTACCGTTAGTTTCTCTCTTAATGGATAGTATTATCAAAATGCTGTAGCAAACAAAGTCAAGTAGGCCTGCTTTGAATTACAGTTAGAAATTAATTTACAACTAGACTGTGATGAATTTCATTCCATTAGATGATATGATAGACTTCATCATCACTTTTACATAAAGATTTATGGGCATCAGAGAAACAGAGATTCGCCAGATCTTTTCATGGAATATAAAAGAATTTAATCGACAATCAATCTTCACTAATATTGTACATAAACTTCAATATTATATTAGAAAACTCTTGAAAGAAGTGAAAGACCTTTCACAGGAGGTTTTCTGCCATTTTACATGAAGCAATCGCACGAGCAAAAACCGTAGAACAAACACAAAGCAGGTCTAAATTTTACGGATATCCTGACAACTCTACATCAAACCAAACAAAACAAAACAAGATTTTGATTCAAGGTCGAAAAATACGCTTCTCATTTGCGAATTTTCATATGTGTCCATTTAGAAGTTCAGAAATATTATGAAAGGAATTTCTCTGAATGAGTGCTGCAATATCTCTTACTAAGATACTGCCTTGCATCAAACTGAACATTTATTAACTTTAAGAGAGTAACGATTGGAATGAACATAAGTAAATGTTATTGTGATGATGATAATTTGGCAATACATCGATAAGGTGTAGGCCAATTACAAATTAAAGTCATATTTATTAAAGTTTGATACATCAGAAATTAGATTGAATGCAAGAACATTTGGGCATGTTTATGTCTAGTGAATTAAGAGCGCTGATAATAAATAGAAAGCAAGGACCGTTTATGAATTCTGCCGACACAATAGTATGGTTTCAGAACAGAACACCATATAACTGGATGATCAGTTAATAGTGTTATAACAGGTCAGAATAATTTGATATTTGGTGAAGCCGCCATTGAATAATAATGATAAAGGTGTAAACAAATCAAGAATATCGAGGGTATCTACTGTGCAAGAAATGACTACACCATAAGGTACTAGAATCAATTTATCTTCGAAAAGTCATGCACTTGTTACTTAACCACTAAGTTAAGAAACAAAATGCCAATTCCCTTATCAACAAAATGATTAAAACTCCACTTTTTAACTTATATGCATACAATCAGGGTGACGGGTGAAGAGTTATTAACACAAATGATTCCCACAATTGTCACCGGGAACAAGTTATGCAAATGGAGAATTTTCCAATATGCACAGAGGCAATGGATACAAACCAGCCATAATAATTTCGGATGGATTAATGCAAGAATTATTAGAAAAAACTAAGCAATAATTCTTCTGTCAACGACCAGGTCTGTCAGTGGCTATAGTATGTTCTATATAGTATTAATTACATACAAAGTATATGACAATATATCAGCATTGCTTTTCCTGAATTGTCGTATGAGAGAATGCTCTGATTAATCATCAATTTTACTATGTAACGTAGCAACATAAAAAGTTATGAAATAATATATGAGTTCTGTACATGAATAAAAAGTTCTACATCACCAAAACCACATTGAAAAGACATATGAACCTAAGAGAAAGGAGCTATGTTGATGAATAAATATTTGGTAATGTTGACAGATAAATCCCAATGATACTGCTAAATTTTTCTTTAACAAAACGCGTCTCTTACAGTGGCTGTTTTGATATTTCTGAAACTAAAGTATTCCATCTGATACTTTGAGTTTATAATTAATAATTCCAAGGCCTTTAAGATTTGAGTGGCTGTTATTAAATGCAGCAGGCGCTGAGAGCGTCAGTTCTCAATAAACGAGGTTTAAATTCCAAGGAGATATTAAAAAGAAATCCAATTGTTATCAGCATGATTCACTTAGATGTATAAATCATGTAGATCATATTGAAATCCTATGCCAAAAATGCTAAAACAAATTCGTAGCGAGTTTTAGAGAAGGACGATATATAGGCCAGCACTCCTGCTCAGGAGTTGATTTGTTTACAAAAGTCATCCATCAGCGTTCATAAATTGATCCAAACCTATTTTAACAAAGATGGCACTTATTTACGTCGGTTAATCTGTTACAGGGAAATATAAAGGAGACGTTGAGCTGGGACCAGACGAGTTCTGCTTACATGGGAGATAATGGGATAGTGTGCTCTTACTTAAATTTTGAACTGGTAACGTAACTTGATCAAAATCTGTTTGTGAGAAAAGGATGGAAAGATTTCGGAAAGACTTATCCATTGAAAGAGTGTAGCTTTAAGACCCGTCTAACAATGTCCTAATTCATATACTTTGCCCGTCTTCTAAAAGTAACGCAAATCCGGCTTTGGAATATTTCTCCTTTTCGTGTAAGCATTAGAACGAGATTTAGTCAAAACAACCCAATTCACAGCCTTGCTATTTTGTTTCTGTTAACAATTTGCAATAGGCTTATATAGCTAATCCATAAACTTTAAACTGCCGAAATCTCCATCGTCTATGTTGTAACAGCACCTCATATCAACATTGAAACGATCGACTAAAAGACCATTCGTCAATGAATAGACAAATAATAGAAGCAAATTTCATTACACATGGTCCAATTATAAGGAATTAAAAGATATGATACTTGTGAAATAATAAGAATGCAGAGAAATACACCGCTATGAAGCATTCTAAATCAAACTGGTTAAGTTCCAGGTCATATGGCATCTGTAGTGTGATTACAATGCTAGGAAAATAGCAACAGATATCAATTTATTTATGAATAACAACAAACAAACAACATACACAACCAAAACAAATAAATGAATTTAAATATACATACCTAAGTACAAAAGTACATACATGAATATATACATAGATATGTAATGGATGGATCTATTTGTAGTAAAGTAAAGTACAGTATATAATAATAATACAATATAGTATAGTATAGTATAGTATAGTATAGTATAGTATAGTATAGTATAGTATAGTATAGTATAGTATAGTATAGTATAGTATAGTATAGTGTAGTATAATATAGTATAGTATAGTGTAGTGTAGTATAGTATAATATAAAATAGTATTGTATTGCATAGTATAGTATAATATAGCATAGAATAGTATAGTTTAGTATACTTTAGAATAGTATAGTGTAGCATAGTATAGTATAGTACAGTACAGTAAAGTATAGGGTATAATAGTACAGTATAGTTTAGCATGGCACAGCATAGTAAAGTATAGTATAGTGAAATATAATAGATCATAGTATATTATGATATGCTATAATATATATACTTATACTCCACTAATTATATCTTCGTGGGTTATGATGTTGAATTGGGTAATGTGATAATCAAATTGAATACGATGGAAACTTTTCAAATTGAATACAAGACAGAAAATCTAATCTTCATGTGTCTACCACACTTACGGCAAAGAAACAAAAGAAATCATTTATGATCATTTCAACTATATGTTGGGTAACAGTTGGTAACTCTCAGACCTTTTCAACTATAAAATATAAACATTCATACAGTCGAAACTCAGATGGCCTATCTGCCAACATACAGTACATGAGAACAAACAAGTCACTAAAATTGAACGATAAAATAGCCGAGAATCGAAAGCCCACCCAAAGTTTCAAAACGATCAAAGTGAACGAGCCTTTGGATTAATTACTGTACCAGCCTGATCTACAAAGAACTTCACTAACAAATATGTTGCTATCGAATTTAAATCCAATATGAACTGTTCAATTAGGATCTAGGATATATTGTGTGGGTTGCTGAACATAAACATTAACTTAATGAATGAATTATTTCCAATGGTCTGAAAAATAATGGGGAAATATTGAGGTGACTATCGATTGATTTTTGAGATAAGTATATAATTACAAACTTAATCAGCCATATAACTATCCGCAAAGCGAAAAACAAGGGAAAAAGTGAATGATAAATAACAATTTTAAGATCGCAACGTCTGAAAATTATACATTGACATAATATGAAAGGTTTTCAGTTACAAAGCAGCCACGATAGCAACTAACAAATATTGTATAGATATAAACATGTATATATATGAACATATATATATATATATATATATATATATATATATATATATATATATATATATATATATATATATATATTATATATATATATATATATATATATATATATATATATATATATATATATATATATATATATATATATATATATATATATATATGTGTGTGTGTGTGTGTGTGTGTGTGTGTGTGTGTGTGTGTGTATGCATATAAATTTATGTGTATATACTTCTATGCATGCATGTATATAATTATTGCATATAATGGCTCGAAAGAAAAATGAAGCAGTAGTCGATATAGCAGTATATCCGTGAATCATTTCTTTCGATAAAAATACGAGCTCTTACACTGAACAATGGCAACAGTAAAATGACATGGAAAATCGAATGGTAACATTGCCGTGAAGTGAAATTTGTTATACGTTTGGAACAGTTTTTCACAGCGTCATAGGGAATTAGTATAGACTTCGTATACAGTCATAACTTCCAGACAAGATGGTGGATCATATAATGTTTTGTATGTATATAATTTGTCAAACAAAATATGTAGAGATAATGAATGAAAGGTATTTGAACTATAAATTTAGTTAAGCTGAACTAAAACTAAGTAAGGAAGACCAATCAGTAGAGTCGAACAAAAAAAGTAGAGAAAACTACAGAAAGTGAGATCAATTCAAAATGATTGAAATGAGCTCGTTGATTATGAAATAGGGGACAGCATATACCATTATCAAATACGAATCATTTTATGCAGGAAGTAGTTTGGTAGGAAATGGGAGATATTGTCTAATACCTGCAATTCAATTGTAGAGACGTTTGCCTTGTTGATGTTCTTGTGTCATAAACAGGAAAGCAAAACTTTAATTGCTTTTGTTCTGCTTATGAAAAAAGGGTGACACATCTTTCGAATCAAAATCTGAGGGTCTTATTAAAAATTATAAATTAGCTAGATTCATTGGATGAAAAGTGGAGTTACAATAATATTCTGGACAAAGTAATTACTTCATCAGTGAAGTCTAAACATGAGAAATCATTTGTCGAAAGCCACCTTTGAACTCAATTACTTTAAGGAAAATAGATTATAGAGAGAACCATTTAAATAAAGGAAAGGTTTTTGTGAACGATTTTCAGTACTTATATCTCAAATTCTGAGGAAGAGATGTAAGCGGAATATTGAAGAAATGGGGAAATTTTGATTAATGTTCGTCTTAGTCTGGCACTGCAATAAATCGAGATCAAGAAAGAAACTAAGCAAAAGTAAGAAAATCAACAGCTTGAAAACACAAACACACAAACATACAAACACACACAGAGAAACCAACGCAAGCTCAAACATACAAACACACAAACATACAAACATACAAACACACACAGAGAAACCAACGCAAGCTCAAACATACAAACACACACAGAGAAACCAACGCAAGCTCAAACATACAAACACACAAACATACAAACATACAAACACACACAGAGAAACCAACGCAAGCTCAAACATACAAACACACAAACATACAAACATACAAACACACACAAAGAAACCAACGCAAGCTCAAACATACAAACATACAAACATATAAACATACAAATATACAAATATACAAAACCAAAACAAATAGTACACAAGCAAAAAAATATAGGGACAACCATACCAACAAATATACGTATAAACATATTGCACACCAATTTGAATTCTAAACAATCAATAACTTTTATGATTACCAAACAAACGAAAGCAATTGAAATCGAAGAGCTGTACAAAAACAGCGATTAGAAGAATATCACCTCGGTTGAAAATGGCAAAGACACTCAAGCCTCACATCTACTGTAATAAAAACTGTACAAACTACTTGAGCAGAGGATTAAAAGTATGACAATAATCAGACAGAGAGAAACAATATTATGTCACCATTTGCATGAATCGTAACTTACGTTTTTCGCGTAAAAAGTTTGCGACAATAATAAGTGTCCGTTTTGTATGCAGTCAAAAAGCAAAAACGTTTTTAATTGTTTTCTAAATAACTAAACTGCCACTCTCCCTTGAAAACCAGAAAGTAATTTATAACCACAATTTATAAATCGGAGCAATATTATAGGTAATATCAACTTCTGCCTTCCTTGATATTACAAAAATATACGAAATAATGAAAAATATTTAACATTAGAACCGTAAAATAGGTATCTCTTGCACATTATAAGTTCAATATTATAAGTTTAATATTATAAGTTCAACCACCTTGAAAGATTCTGGAATTCTAAAGAGTGCTAAAGCTTTTCTGTATCATAGATAACACAGGACATCCTACTGTCTATAGAATTGCGAATTGTTTCTATCATTCTGAACAATGAACTTGTCAAAGTAAGAATTTCTCTAATCTGTAAAAATCCATTTACGTCATTATGTACCTAGCAAAAAAAACTCTTGTCAGGAAATTCCTATTCAAAGTTCTCACCTACAAACAACATTAGCAGGAGGCTTTCTTAGATATATGAATCCTCTAAAGCTGGTTTCATAAAGGTATCCTTACATCATCAAATTAATTGGCAGTGCAACACTTTCTAAACATCAATCAAAATATTGCACATGGACAAACAGGTTCATTGAACTGTCTCCTTATAATGTTGAAGACTAAAGCCATATAGTGTTAGCTAAGCGCTATCTGTTTACAGTGTTGTCATGAATCCAAGTTGACACATGATCATCTTGTTGTATTTTCTGAGCTTTGGTAAAGTACAGCTTACGATTAATGGAGAACACAATTAAAGAGATTAAAACGACTTTTTAGAAATGGTTGCCACATTCGACTTAGCGTAATAGTGACCCTCTTTGTTTTCATGACCTTTCAATTTGAGGATTAAAAATTGAAATAAAGAATGATGAATGTCATCCAATCATTCTGGAGTCGGAGCAAAATTCAACTGTAATTGCTGTAAAAATTTGTATTCAAGCTAGATTAATTTATTGTTTTGCCTTCCTTCACTGGGACGGGCCTCTATGAGTTGTGGGCACACTTCAATCATATCTTACAGGGCTTTACATAGCAGAGAATTCAAACAAAATCGTCATTAACTTTACGGCCCTGAAGCATGATCAGATAGACAAGTTAACTACCAGCATGCATTTCGAGCGATAATGAACAGAGCCAGAAGAAATGTAATATCTGTCGCGTAAGTGTGATAACCGGATTTGATGATAACTTTTTACTAGACTTTTACTATGAGGGATTCAACCAACTAAATGCTCAACAATCGGGTAACGTTCTACTTTCCCCCAGCTTTAACAATCTCTTTTATTCGTTCTTTCCCACTGGCTCCTTACAAATGGCACTTCTCAATGGCTACTTTGTAATTCTCACAGACAACCTGGAGGCAGCGTCTTCACAAATGTCAAGGAAGGAGGAATCTTGCTTGCATTGTGAACATCTGCGATTGAAGCATTAAAATGGATTTTGGCTAAAGTTTCGTCTCTTAACGACGTCTAGTTAAATGGCCTCACAATATAGTAAATACATAACCACTCTATGTGATTCTAGGGCGTTTATTGGATAGGATTACAGCACTAGTCGGCATATATCCAAGAACAGGTTGACAGCAGTTCATATCAAACTCAAACAATGCTATATGAATGATATCTATGCTTTTTAAACGCAAGACCATCTGATAGCTAGTATTTTTGATACAAGTTTTGGCGTTGTATAATTTAGATGATTAACTATGTCATTGGTTTAAATAAGAGGACAGCATGATTTTGAGGCGGAGAAGGTGTTGTTTTCAACTTTAATCGCACTGTTTACGTCTAGGCCACAAGTAAGCTGTCAAAAAAAGAATTAATGGTACAAATTGCGTTATCTTATCTATTGACACTTAAGACGGCTTCCAAAAGATCACATCAGTTTAGTCACAAGCTTATCAGCTTAAATCGTCCAGTAAAGAAAATGGCCACTTCTACCCAAAACTCATTGAAAACACAATGACTGTAAAATAATTCTCTTTCAACAGAAATTAATTGGTATATTGCTTGGGTTGATACATTTTAGATCTAATGCAAAAACCTCGCGGCTCTGTGTTTGAGTTTCTCTCTTTATAATCTCTTGCACACTCTACTTTTGCATATATTCTGTGTTGGAGTTGTAAAGTAGAACTACAGAGATAAGTTTGTTTTTGAGTTTTTGCATGGTTCTTAGCTATCCATGAAAAACTTGCGCATTTAGATATGGTTGTTGATCCCTTCTGCCGAGAGAAGATGAGAATGATGACGATGATGACGAAGAAGATGAGAAAGATGATGAAGATGATGATGACGTTCATGGTGGGGATAATGATGATGATGATGATGATGATGATGATGATGATGATGATGATGATGATGATGATGATGATGATGATGATGATGATGATGATGATGATGATGATGATGATGATGATGATAATGATGATGATGATGATGACGATGATGAAGATGATGATGATGATAGCGACGAAGATAATGATGGTGATGATGCTAATGATGGAGATAAAAATTATTGTTAATATTATAATTTTTGTGATGAAATCTAAGCTAAGAATGTCATAAATAGAAACTAATGGCACTTGCTTCTGAGCACCCTGTGTCCTATGCAAAGTATGAAAACCTCTAATAAGAGATTCGTATGCATTCATGCACTCGGTCTCTAATAATATTGCTCCGGTCTCTAATAGTATTGCTTCGGTCTCTAATAAACGGGCGAGACGATTATTACTTTTTGGAAATTTTCTAACCCCCTGGATCTTATTAGAACTCTCACGCATATTAATTATGGGAAACAGGACGTGAAAGACAACTAAGATGATGGTCAGAAACATTTCTACGAGTTCATTTGATGATGACTTTATTTGATGATGACTTTAAACTATTTTGAAGAGTCTAAAATGTGCATTGTTGCATTGACAATATTTCTATTACATTCTCATTTTACAACTAATCAGACGTTACTTTCAGAAAATTCCAGTCCCTCTTCGTTTATTCCAACCCCCCCTCCCCATTTATTAGGGTCAAAAGTATATGTGTGTATATACAGCTTTTTATAAGAAACAGGTTTATAAGAAACCTACTAGTAGACAGCCTCAAGTTTAAAAGAAACTTGTTTGAACTACAAGGAAAGAGTTTAGAACCTTTAGAACTTTCTGTACCATCTTTCACAGCTTCGGAAACACATTTTTCCTCCAAGGATCTAAAAGCATCCACTACAGTATATTTTATGTGCTTAAAAGCCATTAAGCCTTATGGAGACTAAAAAATACAATAATTTTTACGCTTTGCTTTCGTGTTTACTACAGGCCTTGAGCCAGGCTTCTTATAAAAAACCTGCATGTATGCATGTTTTTGTGCATATATAAATTTCTTTAAGATAACTAACAGGGTTAAGACAGAAACTTGTTTTCAGTCTGGTTCGCAAAAAACAGTCAACGGTTTCAATATAAAAAGTCAATTAGATTGGTAATAAACAGTAGAGATTGGTTAAGCTATAGAAAAACTTGTATTACCTTACAAGTGTGCACAACTCTATGAAAGAAGTGAATGGCAATATCAATAAAATTACTAAGTTCCAGATATCACAATCTTACTATGGTGAAACAATGAACCATGGTGAAACAATAAACAGGGCTGGCATTTCCCCCATCGCACTAAATGTCAATAATATAGCGTGAAACCAAGAGAATTTACGAAGTCATCACCATGTGAAAGGAAAGGAATAGATGTCCATCGTGTGTGAGGTGTAAATGAGCAAGTTTTTATCGCCAATGCAAAACATGTGCACAGTATTGAGCTGAGAGGCACCTGTTGAGTATACGAATATCCGAAAGTGGTCATTTAAGTGTCATCAATGGGCGGGAAAGAGACATATCAGTGGTGGAGCGGTGACAGTTGCCAAGCCTTCCGCTTAACAGTTCTCATATTTTACGTTTCTTTGCAGATTTTCCGAAGTGTCAACATTAAGTTGGTCTACAGAAGAGCAAGCAATCTCCACACACGAAGGATTAGACATACTTTCACAGTAAATCTTCAGCTAAGCCGAGTGTTTGTAACGTGGTGCATTTTCATTGATAAGAATGGCTTGGCCTTATAATAACATGCCAGCATATTCTCCTATGCCACCGAATTGTATGGGATATCCTGGCTACCCAAGTGTCAACCTTCACTATCCACTTGCACCAAGTTGTGGTAAGTCTAGTTTCCTTTATTTGCAGCAGTAATATTTTGCATTGTGAAGTTTATTCCATTATGTTCAATAGTGCCAAGAAAACGTAATACAAAGATCTACTGAATTTTCATCACTCATAATCCCTTAAGAACTGCCTTAGAGTCAACATAAAGGATCCTCGAATATTACACTACAATAATCATATTTACACTAGCAATACACATGGAAGATCGAAAACTATTTCTAATGACTTTGATTTATAAGCGACAAATATAGTATCTACTTATAACAAAACCTACTTTGAGAGCAATGTTAAAATTTTCCCAGAACATCTCATTCATAACTATACTTCTTGTCTGAAACGATATCTGCATGATATGGGTTATTTAACATACACGAGAGTCGTTTACTTCTTTCTGTTTCCATTTTTCCAACGATAGTCATGCACTGATGTCCCTCTATGGCTCAGAATTCAGAACTCAGTTATATAAAAATACGGAATATGATAGGTTTTACAAAAACAATTCAGCCCAAAAACTACAAATATTCTTCTGCCCTGACTCCTAATGTGAAGGACACGTTTGGTCATATGTTAAGATATAGTATAATTGCTCCAATTTATGTAAGAACTGAAGATGTCACAAATATCAGATTTGTGTCTGATCCTTGAAATGACAACAGCAACTTATGTCTGAGCTTCATGGACGGCAGCAATACAGAAGAAGTCTCGTAAAAATCGTTAACCCCCGTGCAGTCCGGGTGTGACAATGTTTGTATGGCACAAAAGTAAACTTTAAACTGTCATTCTCTTGATTCAAAACGGACGAGGACATTATTAAGCAAATCTATTGGTTTGTTCAAGCACAGCTCTTTTCTCACTGAGATCATAGAAAATGGTGGCAATAATTGTTGCTAAATTCTTTATAATGACGATTTCTTAGCATGTTTAAATTTCTAAATTGGTAATAAGATCATAGAGGAAATCACGTTCTGCTGGCCGAAGCATTAGTAGATAGGCCTATGTACCTTGTGTTCCTTGAACAAATATAATGGTATTTGACTGGATAAAACTCGGATTAAAATGCACATATTCGATATGATGAAAATCAGAATGCGAGAAAGATCCCTTTTCATATCAGATTAATTAAAATGAATCTGCTCATAAATTGTACCTCAAGCGTTTCAATCAATCGAAGTCAAGGATAACCAATCCTATGCAAGTGATAGTAATTATAGCCCTTCTATAAATTTACCCATTTTCTTGCTGTCTAAACAGTAATAAATGTTGTAGACTATTACTTACAATATTTTTTCATTTCTAATCTCCCTTATCTTGGCTCTTTATGGCTGACTAATCAATCCGGTTATAGGTAACAATTGCAGTATACACGACAATCAACCATGTCCGGTCTAGGTTTAGCCGCATTCCATCAATCCGAACATGTTTATGAATTCAATGTTGTCGATTCAGCACCGAAGCAGTCAGGCTATATTTTTTAGCTATCCGTAAAAAAATTGATTAGAAAGTTCAACTTAATGATAAAAGTAATAAGAGAGTATTAAATGGAATGAAAGTAGAGAATTGCATGTAATATAAAAAGCAGATGCAATTCTACATGCTACTTCTGAGAAGCTCTGATACACACATTTCTTAATCACCAGAAATGAATGTATGAATCACAGCAGTAACAAGTCATGATATGAGTACACGTCCAGAAATAAGATCACACCTCGATCATCAAATTTCTATGTAGAACAATAATGCAAACTTCTTGAAAGAAACATGATAGAGAGTTGAATTAGGAATAAGTTGATTAAATTCCATTTTTGTATCATGATATTCATCGAATTGTTTTTTAGCGTTTCCAAGAAAACAAAGACGCGAAAGAACAACATTCACTAAGGCACAACTTGAAATTTTGGAAGATTTGTTTTCAAAAACACACTACCCGGACATTTTCATGAGGGAAGAAGTTGCGAGAAAAATCAATCTGCCAGAGTCTCGAGTTCAAGTAAGTATCAACTCAAAAATTCAAAGATATTAATTCACACACTCACTCATTCACTCACTCACTCATTCGTTCACTCGCCCACTCATTTTGTGACACAAATGGTAACGGTTAAACCATTCATCATTCATTCATTTATTCATTAATTCGTTCATTAATTCATTCATACATTAATCAATTGGAGTACTCTGTTGGGCGAATTTCACGAAAAAGTTATAATATTCTTTAGGATACTGAAAGCACTTTTTAACATTCCACACCTGCACTAGAGTATGCAACGTCGGATAACGACCGAAACGCGAACAGAAATGTATAATAAGATGTGGGTGAATTCACGTGACAATAGAAAAGCTGCGTCTGATTGGTCAGTGTGTTAACGAATGCAAGTGACAAGAGAAATACTGACCAATCGGACACAGCATTCCTCTTGTCACGTGAATTCATCTTAATATATACGCATAGAATCACATTTCAGTCGCTACACTCTCCTTTTTATAAGAAAAATTGTATAATAACACGAGCCTCAAAATTGATAGGAAATTAAGAACAAATTAAGAACAAGCTGAGGCTGCAGCACTGTTTGAAAATGATTTGAAACTGATATAAGGCTTGTTATGCCCTAAAATTTTTGCCAAAAGTCCTTGAAACACCCTAAACATCAATTCATAGAAGGCGGCAAGTGTATCAAAACTTCTGGTAAGAATTATACATCTGTAAGAATGTATATCTTTTATCTTCTACTACTGTTATTAAAAATAGTACCTGTTTCATAAACACCCTATGTTGTCTTATATATAGTCTAATGTCTAACTTGCCTATATTGTCTAATTTAAAAAAAGACTAACAACAATTCAGCTTGAAAATTTTGGAAAAATTAAGAGCAGCCAGCCTAACCTCAATTTTACTGATTCTTATAAAATAAGGGTACATTCCGTGTTTCATGATGTGATCAGCGTGGAACTAAAATGGCGCTTGCAGTATGCTAAAAAACGTTCCCGCTTTTACGAGTACTAGTGGCATTTATCCATCTATCCGCTTATTGGCTCACTGAATAGGGTCAACTGATCCCTGTGGTACCAGATGGCACATTACTAGAGAATGATACAAATGTCACAATAAATCCATAGCTATGATCGTCCTAATTCAAATAGGTTGGCCTATATAGCGTTTTACAAATGTTGTTACTTTTCTGATCAGTGCTGTTGAGGTCCTTTAAAATGAAATCCCTTTATCAAATAACTAAGGAATACAAACAACAACTCCTATGATTGTCTATTTATTTGATGAAGAAAAAATTAAAGTGCTTTATGATGAATGGATTGCTAGCTTTATTAAAAATTGGAGATGCTACGAAACCACACATTCTTGCAATAGAAATTTGACTAGGCTAACGCTGTTAGGTAATGTCAGCTACAGATAGATATGAGAAAACCAACCTGGTAATGAAAACCTGGGCGCCTTATGCAACCAGGGAGACGCTAGACAAACAATCTTGGCAATTGATATTCATGGGACAATCATAAAAAGTTCTGCCATCGGTTAGCAATTACCTATACGAATTCATGACCCTTTTATTGTCATTCATTGTCACCAACTATCATTATTTAATTATCACTGAATATCATAGACAAAATACAGGGGATAAAAAGCGGTGGCCTTGGAATGTTTTGAAAGTATTGATGTTAGAATACGCGGGTACAGCACTTCTTGCAACAGAACAAGAAGATCTTGGAAGTCTAGTACACAGACAGAAAGGCATTTTCTAAAGGAAACTGGTGTGGTCCATGAAATTTTCCTTAGAACTCTGCTTATGGCCCTTTATTGTCTGCGAGATAGTGGTGTGGTAAATTTGCTGTATTTTATGCCCTGCAAAGATACCAAGCAAGCTCAATGCCTAATATATGACAAAGAAACACATAGGAATAAAAAATATCAAAATAACTAATGTAATTGAAATAAGTAACACTATTGATATTATTAGTAAACAAAACACAGAATGACTAGCAAGTAATTGAAAAACTTTAAAGGGCAACGAAAGTCTTAGGGAACGGACGGAATTAGTTACAAATGCTGGTAAAATTCTTTTATTTAACTAGGTTGCTCGAGGATAGACTTAGGTTGTAACTAAAGGCCACCTCAAGGAATATTCATAACCATAGTGCAAAGTACTCAATGCTTTTCTGACTTTCAATGATACAAAGCACATGCTGTCTCCTAAGTTTCTGCTTGGAGAAAGCGAGGAAATCTATATTGCAACCCTTTATCCAAAATAACAGCTCTATGACAAAAAGTGCGTGAGTCATGAATAGATATGACTTGATGCAAAATTTCCTTTATTTCAGTTGTGGATTCAGGGCTTAAAACTGAAATATCTCGAAATAAACGGTGTGGAGCGTCTCGGGTGGTCCTAGTAATCAGTGATGCATCCTTTGAAAAGGTGATATTGCATTATATTTCAAAGGATATTTTATTATATCCCTTAGGCACAGAGAGATACGGAATAGAGTGCAATATATTCGCACTGCTTCGGTTAGGATTACTCTTCAGACCACTTACACAATATCAAGGCAGTGTTTATTGATAAATCTCACTGATAACCTTCGATTTAGTTGATAATTAATGATTATATAGCAACCAGCTTGAAAGATATAGGATTTAGGAAGTGACTGAAAAGGCAGTGTCCCAATACACATTTCTGTAAGGCTACAAATATGAAAGTATATGTAAGAGAAATAGAACGAAAATTCATTAAATAAAGTAGATAAGAAGTATTTAACTAATTCCTCTGGAGTTTCTTTCAAACCAGAAATTAACATTAAAGAATCAAAAAAGACCACTCTAATCTTCCGAACAACATCTGTTCCATGTTCCATATTAAACTGTAGAGACACATTTGATAGGTTTCTAACCAGAAAGATGTATTTTTAGGTTTGGTTCAAGAATAGAAGGGCGAAGCATAGACAAAAAGCCAAGCAGGAAAAAGAGAAGAACAAGAAATCTAGTGTGTCAAACTCAAGCGACAAATTAAGCGATTCAGCATCAACAGGTACAGCCAGTCCGGTAAATACACCAAACACATCATCTTCATCATCATCCTCCACAAATTGCAAAGCCAATGTTTCATCCACAACAACGTCTAGCTCATCAAGCAGTATCTGGAGCCCTGCCACAACCAAGAGCAACACTTCATTACCTGATCAACAAAGAAGCTTCCAATCTTCTCCTGTACTCAGTCCTTGCGCAGCTGGCAATACGCAGTCATACCACACATACATGCCATCACAGACAGGCAGTTCCCAGCGGTACTGTGGCAGCAACCAAGACTACACTGCATACATGAACATGTCGGGTTTAAACGGGATGCAAGTTAATACCCACGTCCCTACTCATCCAACACCAGATATGTTGGAATTTCAAGATTATCACGCCCAAGCTGCAAACACATCATGGGGTTATGGAGCAACCATGTGAGAGGTTCCCTTATATCCCTCGTATCACTTTGTTTAATAATATACCTTGTGTCCAATCTTGTGTGAGTGACTACTTGTCAATACAATACGCCATCTCGACCAGACGTGTTTGTGTTAACTGTTTGGCTCTAGGCCCAGTTCAAGCAATGAAGCATGCCAAGGAAAAACGCAAACGAAGAGTCTAGGGAGGGGCGTTGAACAGTTGAAGACATTTTCTAATTAGAGACGATTATCTTGTTAGTAAAGTTATTTGGATTCGTTGCACAATTGAACTCTAAGTAGTCTTTCTTGATAGTAAACAATTTACAATTGTTGAAAATCAACCATCATTAATGCAGAATATGATGGGTAAAGAAGGTACATTATGAAGGAAAGTTAGGCCAAAGGTGAAATGAATTGAAACATAAGAAGAGACCGCGAAACGAAATATAAACATTGGAAATAATGCTAACATCCAACATTCATTACTTCATTGGAGTCTTCTTGCATTAAGCACAACCTGCAGGAAAAGCGCGAGAGGCTGGGAACTAAATATGCCCAGATTTAGTCCAACCATAAGTTCCTTCAAATTCCAAAGTAATCACGTGCCCTTAGTACCTACGTCATTATATGGTGAGCTAAGATTGTGCAGCGGACAACATGACTCCCAGTTCGCCCCCTTAGCTGTATTTGCTGTAGGATTTGATATTTGTCTAACTTATACAAGCATTTGTTGTTCGGTAATTTAGGCGTGTGAGTATTTGAAATTTTGCACAGTAGTGTCTTTGACCATTCTAAACAAATGGAATTGCTCAGCAGCATGCATTTTCAGATTTGCCAAGGGAAGAATGAAGAGTAGGGAGCTAACCATATTGTAAGAAAGATGTAAATGACTCTATCTAATTGCCCAAAGATTTAAGCCAAGGTCATAATAAGTTTACTTCATGGAAAGCTATGTATTACCGAGGGGCATATCACTCAACAAAATCTCGCACACTGTGCGAAAAAATCACAGAAAATCTAAAAATCTCGTAAATATTTCCACGAATGATACACCCCTCATGTGTTACGATTAAAAGATACAGGAGCGAGCAATGTGAAGATTAGTAGCGTGATGAATGCCTTTAAACATAAAGTCATTTTCTATCCAACAATGTGGACGATGCATTTAGTGAAAACTGAATGAAGTTTTGAATTATTCGAACAAATTACTGAAGGAGTGTTGGGAGTGATATGAATAGACTAGCATCACCCATGAGTGCCTCTATAATTCCTTAGTTTCGAAAGAAATGCTGCCATGTCTTTAAAACTCGATTTCGTCAAGTTTCACTACTAGTAAGACTAATGATTGATTGTTTCAAAACCGACGGCCAACAATCTTTGCTGTCAAGTTTGTTTTTAATTGTTTGTATTTATATTCAAATGTAATTAATGAAGAAATTCAAGAATTGAAATGATAGCAAAATGATATTCAAATTATAGACGCCTTTTTTGTTCATGTGACAATGATGTTTGTGGAATCAATCTTTGCTTTCTTTCTAAGAACTACTCTTCAGTGTTCAATATAGTGTGACGGAACCGCGATGTAATAATAGAAGCAAATCATAAAAACAAAAACAGTTTCACATATATACAATATATACACAAATCCAATATCTCGTAACTCAGTTCCCTCAACGATATCCTTACTTTATCTCAAACTACCAAGAAACGTTCTTCTCGTCTCGCTTCTCTATTCCTACTTCTCCCTTCTCCTTTCTCTCACGTGACTACCTAACTCGTTCCCATTCCACATCCTTACAATAGCTGATTAACTCATCTTCTCCTCGATATTTGTGCGAATCTTTATACTTAAATTGATATGGCAGAGAGCTTGTGCCCAAAAATCGGAATTCAAGCCTATTGAACAGGTGAACTAGCTTAAACTCATAGTACCATCATGTTCTTCCTGACGTACTCTCGGCAATGGGTGCTTATTAGAAACTCCGGGAATAGAAACCACACCACATGTTAACGATCTCTTCTTCACAATCATTACACCCGATTTCGTCTACATTTCATACAGCACGCAGACCAACTTGATAAACATGGCGCTATCTCAATGTCTCGATCGTGAAGAAAAGAGTCTATCAAGATTTGAAACCGCTCTTCTCTCATAATCTTTTCGCCTATAAGCTCTGTCTTGCCGATTAAGAATCTCTATGCTCAAATCCTTAAAATGGTATTTTGATTACATCCATTATGGCTAGTAAATGACTTTCCATGCTATCGTTTAGCGGATCGTTATCACTTTCAATCACCTGAGATTAAAATTGCCTGACTGAATCTCAATTTCTTCATTTTTATTGTTTTGATCTAAACCTGACTACTCCACCCAACGAGTACTTCAGCGTTTCTCAGGCGTGCAACCACGGGGTGTATCCTGAGGTCTAGACCACTGCCCTTTTCACCAAAAAGGTAAAAGTGCCCTCTTTCTTGGAGAATCACGAAACTGTTTCTTGTAGTTTTGTAAAGGAGACCTGTTTATAACCTTCCTTAAAGATGAAAACCTTTGTTTCACAAAAAAGTAGCGAAATCCTGAAACTTTTCGTAAGATTCTTTTGTTTCTAAATTTGACAAACACGATTTCAAGATATGTTCTCTTTAGAAGTGTTTAATGTGCCCTTATTTGTTGATTAGACAGCAATCCTAAAAAATCCTAGTTGGGTGCCTGTTTCTTATAATAACGAAAAAATGAATACTCGTGTAATATTCATGCACTTATACAATTCAACAATTTCAACATTGCCGTTATCAATATATGTCATGTCTGTCGTGGATAACACGGAATATCACAGCAGTTCCGAATGTAGAAGTTCTACCTGAAAGATAACTCCTGTAGACTGTTTCTGTCATGAGACGGCTGTGATGCAAAATATAAAGCAAATATATGTGTTACTGTCAATGTAGCTACTACTAGTTTCCTGTTGTTGCTGGAGATGATAATTTGTTCCTTACATTTACGTACGTGTCAGCTTCAATTGATGGAGGTATTTGCATGATGCAAGTGAGAAATAACCCTTCAGCCAAAAGCAAACATGTACGTTTATTAAATGGAACGCAAGTCTGTGATGCAGCAAATAAAAAGCGAATGAATCTAGAATAACAATAACAGAATTAAGCACATCTGTTGAGAAAATATAAAAGAACATGGTTATTTTATGCAACTTAATAACATATGCACTTTGGTTGACGAAATCTTCCTATTCTTTTTGTAACACTATCAGATTTCCAGTGAGCATCATTGACTGGTTGATTAACTGCCTGTTTGATTCACAGATTTATGATTGATTGACTGATTGACTGATTGATTGATTGATTGATTGGTTGATTGAATGATTGATTGACTCATTGCTTGGCTGATTCACGGATTGTTTGACTCAGTTGATTCACTTTTAACTTCTTTTCTTACGATAGCTCTCTCAGTTAGAAAATGATTCACTTGAAAGGTCATGGCAGAACCTTAAAACAAGCGAATTTACAATAAAAATACTGTTCCTACACACCAATCAACCTCCTCCACATAGATCAAAGAAGGTTAATGAAGTAGTATTGGTATCCCATAGGTGTATCACCCTTTCGAATCCTCACAGCATTCAAGATAGAATCTTCTGTGATACAAGAAAACATTTCAACATAGAACAGTGACCCTATTGCTGGCAAGGCTGTCGCATAACCACTACCTGCTTCCAAATAACCGGCAAGACATTGTACTCTACAGAGATGGATACTAGTTAATTTTTCAAAAGAACTAGGAAGATCGTTAATGCAGGCAATGAACTGAAATGATAAAAGACATAGCACTTGTGGTACACCACAAGTACGCTGTCAAGACACTAAATTTCGTCCATTTACCTACTTACTACTTATAAAAGCCAATCAGGATTAGGACATCAGGGCTGCTGCTAAATCTACTGTGCTGTTCTAAACAGTGGCAAAAGAGACGAAAGCAGAAGAAATACAGTAGAGAAGATTATAAAAATAATCCGAAAGAAACTTAAATTCCAAACAAGTATTGTCACAACAACGTTGCAACAATGTTGCACTGATATATCATTAACTTTGACTAATGGTTATACCAATAGTATTACAAGCTGAGAGATCTTGCAAAAAACTTCTGAGTATCAGTAAATCCCAATCAAACAGTAGAATTTACGAAGAGGAAAACTAAAAGAACAATTATAATGGACTTCTGGATAACTTCCGAGGAAGTTTCGGGAAGAATTAAGTAAATTTGTGTGTTACCTTTCGATTTCCAATTGAGAATTTCTACTATTCTCTCGTTCAATTGCAGCATCATGAGAAAACAAACAGAAAAATGCTCTGATATGCTAAATTTACAAAATTTTTATGAACACAGTGAAAAGAAGCACGAGCATAAACCAATGGCGATGATGAAAGAAATACAGTGCAACAAAAATAGAAATGAAGATCCAGACGAGGTTGGAACACCAAAACAAATGTCATGTACACTAGAACTGAAAAGAGAAACATGAATATAAAAAGTCAATATTGCTGCATTTCCATTCTACATTTTAGTGGTCGATGAAGAAGAATGAGAAATATTTTACTGTGAAGATGAGAAATGGGAATTGAAGAGAGTCCAGAACTGTAGGGTGGAGAAAGTGATTCGTATAACTATCAGTGTTAGAATTCAAAGGTTTCTATACCTGGATTGTAGATACTGATGTCTGCTTGACTACTGGGAGACGTGAGAATTCATAAGGCAAAGCTCAATAGCTTATAATACCGGTTACAACTTGATGTTCAACAGACAGTCCGATTACATCAAGTTACGGCTAAAAACTCTCAAACATTTCCTCTAACAATACCCTACATTCTTGGTTGATATGATCGACCAATATTAAATGTGTCAACCTGCCTTTGCTTTGCATCGAAACAGGGGTGAAAATGAGATCATGTAATTATGCGTTTGAGCCATTACAAGACAATGTCTTTTTTAAAATCTATGCTCATAATCAATAACAATGACAATACATTAATGATACCACGGGTCTGTGATGCAATCAAAGATTACTTTGTTGTAAGATACTCATGGAAAAATACTAGAAATGATTAACACCTGTTTAAATTTGCCTCAATTGAAAAAAGAGAATTATTACCTGGCAGGAGAATTCAATAACTTGCTACTCAGTTCCAGAAAGAATGTATCATTATGCAAATTTTTAGAAAATTAGTTTACAATATGGAACTATTTTATGTTTCAATAGAATACAGTTCAATTAAATAAGGCACAATAACAATATGTTTTCATATTTTTCCTCGTGATTTTGAGTATTATGATTATGACTTTTCCTTAAATATTAGGACCATAATGATAACTGTATACAGTGTACTGATCGCTCATCCTTTTCAAAATGCTCAGTTAAGAGGGGCATGTTACCAACTTCCGATTGTGCACGCTGCTTAATGCCTGAAACTCTCCTTCATGTCGTTTCAGGCTGCATTACATACCTCATACGAGGCAGATACACGTGACGCAGCGATTCTATCCTTAACTTTCCAATCTGTTCGTGGGTCTATTATCTACCTGATATTCCTGGCTTTATTAATCCTTCTGCAAGGTGACAGCCTTTGCCCTGATCTACTTCTAGTCCTTCCAAATAAATTTCTTTTATTCTTGAACTAACGGTGAGGTTTGAATAATATAAGGATAAATAAAAGGAAAACATTTCAACGGAAATTACAATGTATCACGACAACAGGCAACAGGAACGTCTCGTCTCTTCACTGAAGCAAAGTATGTCAACTTATCTATCAGTGCTCTAGGGGTGTCTGATTAACTATCACTCGTTTCTTGGACACGCTAAAGGATCTAAATTATGATTCTAACACCAGAATCCAAATTTGAAAAATCACCACTATTGCTATTCGAACTACAGCTCGCATTATATTAAGTAGGAATAAAGATTGCGACAATCCTAAATTGCTCTTGTATTCATCAATGTGTCACTTAACATGTTTTTAATCATTTTTCATTCTTTAATTATTGTATGTATTATATGTATCAAAGTAGTCACCTACAGACTACCCTTCTGAGCGAGGCGAGGTATACAGTGTATGCTAAGATATTTTCAAAGTTTTTAATAGTATTGTTCCTACTCTTGCTACCCTGCAGGAAGTAGATGAGACAAAGCAAAAAAGATCCACAGGAACATCACAAGATAGAATAGAATGGCAAAATAGCTAAAAATAATCACTAATAACACCTGGATAAGAACTTAAAAAAATACTTTGCAATTAATAAGACTTGTATTTACAGTCTAATTGATCGAAATATCCACCTAAAAAGTTATCAGATGTAGCTACTATGCATTCTATCTCAGAAATAAGCCCTGCACCAACCCTGCATTACTAGAATTTTTATAACATATACATATATTTATGCAGGAGTAGCAAATAAAAATATTTACAATACATGTGCAAAAGAGAGATGTATGACTATGAAAGCCAATAAATATCTTAAATTACAGGAAGCTTGACCAAAACTATATTTGTCATTACTATTACTGCAATAGCACAAATAGCAGATATTCTAGGGATACTATTGCTTTATATTCATACCATCACAAAATAATATGCCTCACAATGCCATAGCCATGCTTATTAGTCCATAATATATATTGAAGAAGAGACAGTGACAATGTAAGGTAAACATAGCATAGACATATTCCAAATTAGCATAGACATATTCCAAATTAGCATCTATAACACAATCTCTGTAAATCAATTTGCTTCAGAACTGCTTATATTGGTAATATCAGCTGTTTATGTGTTTCTTCTAGAAAATAATCTAGTCGTGGAATAGTATTGCACAGCTAAATGACTCTACTAATTTCATGTATAAAACGGTGAGGCTAAAAGATAGTACAGATTGAGCCCATACAGCAACGCAAGGAAACTTCTTGACCATGAAAAACTATTCTTCCTCAGTGGATTAGCACGACACTTAAAATATAAAAGAGCTACAATCTTCCAAAAAAACTAATTAGGTAAAAAATAATATATATAAATCGATGAAGGATTAAAGTTCAAATAAGATCCTAACGTTATACAGAAGATTACGTTTGCATGAAACAAAGTCTCAAAACAGCGCAAGAATTGATGCAAGTAGTATAATTCTATATGAATAGATCGCAGGTTAGAAGATCCATACTAATAAGTCATAGGGTATAAATATAAAAATATATATACATACATACATATATATATATATATATATATATATATTTATATTTATATATATATATATATATATATATATATATATATATATATATATATATATATATATATATATATATATATATATATATATATATATATTTAAGTTTATGTTTTGTTTTTAACAATATGTTTTTAAGTTTAGTGCTAATAAAGATATTTATCGAACCGTCTATAATTTAAGTGAAGTATACTTTTGATTCTTTCTCTTATATATATTTATATACTATGCGAATGCGGCTCTGATTTAGTGATATATATATATATATATATATATATATATATATATATATATATATATATATATATATATATATATATATATATATATATATATATATATATATATATATATATATATATATACATATTTGTTTATATAATATAGGTATGTTTGTATGAATGCTGGTATGTATGCATGTATATGACTACCGCATCTCGTATCGTCCTATGGTAAAATTATTAAAGCTGCTACTAATGAGAAAAAATTGTGATAATTCTTTTTCCATTGAGGAAAATGAATAAAAACAAAAACCGAAACATGGGTAGTAAGTAACTACTGGTAATTTGTTGAAAATTGAACTACTAATGATACAGCTAATTGTAACGGTGCCCAATTCAACTAAAAATCAACAACTAGTGCATATTTTCAATTCCTTTTGGAGATTGACAAAAATCACATTATCTCATGAGTTAACTTTAAATGTATCAGAATAATGCTTGAGTCTGAGTAGCAAAACTTCGAAGTATTTGCTTTTATATTTAAGCTAAATGATATCTTATTTTAGTAGATAGGAAATATAAAGTTTTGAAATATATTGGGGAGAAATTTAAGTAATTAAATTTGCATAAGAAAGTAATATAATTCCTCCCATCAATAAAACGTGTCAAATATTTCATAGAAGAAACCCTGAGAATTAAATATTCTTTTCTGACACAACCATACAACTTCTCAACTCAACAACAAATCGAGTTAAATCATTTTATTCTTCTTATGATAACTTTACAATAGCAAACTGGTATAGTAGAGAAAGGTACAGGCTGTTGCAAGCAAAATTATTTTAAAAGCACTCCGTAACCAGGCAAATAAATTGCAAATATAAATAAATATAAATAAATATAAATAAATATAAATAAATATAAATAAATATAAATAAATATAAATTCTTTTTGAATTGATACAAATGAAAATAACATACCACCCTGTAAACACCGAAATTCAAATTAATCAGCTTAGTAAATTTGAGCCTAAATCTAATAAACAAATCAGGCTAAACCTGAAAATTTCCCACGTATCCAATATACTTTAATCTTACAAATTCAAGTAGTCTCAGCACATTGATTAAGAAGTGAAACGAACATTTGACAGTCATTGCAATTTATATAAAACTAATGGTAGTGATAGCATTATTATTAATTTCTGAGCCAGTACCTTACTCATTGCAAAAGGATTGCTATGATTCAATTCAATCTTAAGCATGTCATTGTATTCTCTAAATTATTAAACGCTGCTTGCCTTTCGGAATGAAAATGGTGATGATTTGAACTTTGTGCAAATGATTATTTAAGTCTTAGAAATGATCATTCTTTGGTGCTTAACGGTATAACTACAAACCATCTAAGATGGCAATTAAAGCAAAGAAACTGAAAGTGTTTTGGATTATGTATTTATATCTTTTAGCACTTCAGCTATAATAATTAAAAGTAAGTTTCCAAAAATATTAAAAATTAGTTATAAAGGTATAATATCATAAGAAAAGAAGTAAAAAAAGTGCTGATTTGTAATGAAATAAATTTGAAAAAGGGATTTGAATAAACTACAGTCATGGGAAGAAAAAATCAAATATTATTCATGGCGCCTTGCTACTTAAAAATCTTTGCTACTCCAATACATCAATAACTCAAAACAAAAGCATTTTCGTTCATTTATTTATAAAACCTTATTTTTGAAAAATGCGCCTTGTAAAATTGCAAAATATTGATTTCAAGAAACACAACCCATTACTATTTCTTTTTAAAATTCTTTCTTTAGTTCAATGGTCTGTAAATGGGAGGCCCTTTAGAAAACAGCTTAGAATGAAGACAAAATGGCAAGAACATTAAATGAAAACATGTAAAAATGAAAGTTATAGAAAATGCCTGTGATTGTGTTATCTATCTTTTCAACATGACAATATATCCTACAAATAAATAAATCTGACTGACGTTATCATACAAGGGAGTAAAGAGAATCAGAAATTCACAGAGCTTGATGGGACTGTAGGTGTTGCCTATTTCCAAATATACATATAGGCCAAGGTATTGGCAAACTGATAGGCAACACCCCAGGTAAGATAACAATATCTGTAGGTTTCCAAAATTGAAAGTTGGCCACAAGGTAGCTCAAACCTGAACAGGTTACATTGTAAGCTATCTTCAGTGAAAGAATTCCTCAAGTATACCCCTCTTGATGTACAATATTGACTTTACCAGTGAAAATATTTCCAGGGTGCAAAGGTCAAACAAAAATTTTTGCTGCTTCATGACTTACAGCAAATTACTGAATTAGCGAGAAAGGTGAGAGAGCATTCAGATACCTCATAGATTATATTTGCGTCAACAATAAACACAAAGTTGTAGGAGGAGAAGCGAGTGATACAAACTTGAATGACTACGACAACCTCATGCGTCTTTTCAAAAGTACTGTTCCCAAAATACCTTTTCATATTCTAAAATATCTATCTTGCAAAGGTATAGCAAAGAACAGTTTGGTAGCATTTTTAAAGAAATGCTTTGGAATGAAACTGATGCAATTAGATGTATTGATGAAGCTATCACGAGCTGTGAATCACTTTTCAATAACGTTGCGGATAGACATGCAACAATAAAGAAACAAAGTGTAAAATGCTTTAAACATATTCAGCTACAAGTAAGGTCGTCAAATTGTGTCGGGAAAGAACCTACAATCAAGCAAAAGCAAGAAAAGCTAGCACCTAATATCATTGGAAAATGTACAGAAATTTGCACAGTTATATAGGTGGATTAGAGCCCATTTGCAGAGTGACATAAGAGAATAAAGACAATAGTTTGCATAAGTAAAAAACAGTCTATGTCCGTTATCAAAGTTGGAAAGAAATTTCATTCTGAACCAGCAGAAGATGGATACGTATTAAGACATCCAGAAAAATCGCAAAGCTTTGTGAGAAGAGAAATAGACATGCAGGGACGCTTTTGTTAAATAAGACAGTAAACAGTTTTCACAAAAAGTCCGTAACAATCGAAATGGTTTCATTCCGAATTCAATTAGGGATCTCAAGCAAACATCTGTAGGAGACGTTTTCTCATCGAAAAGAAATGTACAGATTGGTGTACAGAAAAGGCCTGGCCTCTTACTTTCCTTGCTTTCCTCTACGACTTGCCATTATATGAGTTAAGCACTCAAACAATACGCTGTCTGCTATTAACTAAGCAATCTATTATTCAGGGAAAAATGCATTGAAATCCAAGAAAAGGTGAACGAAAAATTTCCTTGTAAAAAATGGCTCAATGATCACAGATAGACTTTAAAACACTACTGAATGAAAGTTTGCTGCAGTGAGAAGAAATCAGCCGTTCAAAAAAGGTACTAAGATCTGAAACTGAAAATTGAAGCGGTTAGAAATAAGTTGAGAATCAAGTCAAAAGGATCATGACATTATAAATGACGTAGTGGAATCAATCTGGTTTATTGCAGTACAAAGTGGCACAAAGGATGGTTTCTAAAAAGAATAAGTCATCTAGTTCCCTGCTAACAACGCATAACTTCAGTAAACACTATGATCACACCATTTGCTGGTGGGGATACTATGTGAAGTGATAGGAAAAAGAAACACTTGATGAAGACTCTCAAAGTTCTTCATAACAAACGTGCCAAGATAATATTGAATATTGAATACAAGACCGTAAAAATCAAGCACTGAAGCATTGCATTTACTAAAGTGGCAATTTCTGGACATCAGATGAAAATTCCATTCCTGAGCAATGATATACAAATCAAGGAATGAAGATAAAAGCTACACTGTTAGCAACAGAAAAATGTGTGCGCAACATCCTGAAAAATTACAATTAGTAACTTCGTCTGCCTAAAGTAAGAATAATTTGGGGAAGCAAGTATCTTATCACTTGTTTCTTGATGAATTGAAAGAAAGTGGGCGCAACTTTCCAAATGGCAGCAAAATTTCACTATTTTTAAGCAACGGTTCCAAGAGGACCCTCATGTAAAACAATTCTAGTGATTGAGGCTGTCAGCTGTAAATATTTGCATTATAGCGTTGCACAGCTACAATTGAAACTAACGTATTTATTGCAAATGGTTCTATGAGTTGAAGGTAAACAGAAGTAAAGGGAAATTCCTCTAATTAATTTAATTTACACAAAGAAGCATCATGAATCACATGAATTGATGAGCGAGTAAAAGTAGGTGTTTAAATGAAGACGTATGTGAGTGATTAGGTAGGTGAATAAGAAGATGAGTGAGTGAGTGAATGAGTGAGTGAGTGAGTGAGTGAGTGAGTGAGTGAGTGAGTAAATGAGTAAGTGATTGGGTAAATGAGTAAGTGAGCAAGTGACTGAGTGGGTGAGTGAATGAGTGAGTGAATGAGTGAGTGGGTGCGTGAATGAATGAGCAGGAATGAACAATGATGCTTCACAGGTTTCCATACGAAGCCGAAATAAAACTTTCTTAGCAATGCGACAATTACAAAGGAGGGAAAACAGTATTTGTTCTATGAAACACGGAAGAGCATAACTTCTCTGCAACAGGCTTGAACAACGGCACACGTCAATGCTCAATTTGGACAGATGGACAATGAATATTTGCGGTGGCAGCTCTTTTGATCCAATACCAAAAGACAGTGCTTGATGTACACCATTATGTGCAAAATACTCGCGTAAGTGCAAAATCGTTGTATAACATGAAAAGAATGCATTTAGTGAAATTCTTCAATTTGGAAGTGATGCTTCAAGGGATAAAACTATTCATAGAGCAAATTTCAATCATCTTTTCCACACTGGTATAAGCATAAACATCTTCTTATGTTGAAAGGCATTCGCTAAGATCATAATAAACCATTGGGATAATATGTAAAGAAGTTAAAGTGATAAGTCGTTTAGAAATAAATCTTCGGATATCTTAACAGAAGCCAGCGGAAATCTGCCTGTTTTGTTGAGTTTTATGAAAAATTTTAGTAAACAAATTTTTTAAATTGTGTAGACAAGTCATCTATGTAACGAGGACATAATTGGACGAGTCCTATCTGTTCTTGTTGCGTGAGAATTTCTCAAAACTAAACAGATCAGGAACCTACTCTCTGTATATCAATTTCTCAGACAGACTTAGAGTTTATGCTTCATTACATGATATACCTCCATTTGAACTAAGCTCCATAACAAAGAGAAATGACCCATTGACCCAACCTCTTTTGGTAAATGAGCCTCCTTAATGTGCCTAGGCAACATAATCCTAAAGACACTTGTGTAGAATATTTTCAATAGACAATACAAATTATTCCACACTCCAACAACCCGTATCAAAGACTCTTTAATGTACCAGGTACTAAGGAAGTGATGGGCAAGCGCAAGCTTCAGTATTGTAAATTTTGCTTAAAGAGCATTGTATTCGGATAAATATATATATATATATATATATATATATATATATATATATATATATATATATATATATATATATATATATATATATATATATATATATATATATATATTGAGAACTGATGAAGGCTTGTTCCGAAACGTTTTAAAAGTAGGAATTTTTTCTTGTGTGTCTATTTATTTCTTTAAAAATTTCTTTGTGATTGAATCTATTTGAGTGTATGTATATATATATATATATATATATATATATATATATATATATATATATATATATATATATATATATATATATATATTATATATATATATATATATATATATATATATATATATATATATATATATAACAGAACGAATCAAAAATATACTTCACTTAAATTATAGACGTTTCGATAAATATCTTCATCAGTACTCATGAGTTGATGAAGATATTTATCGAATCATTTATAATTCAAGTGAAATATATATATATATATATATATATATATATATATATATATATATATATATATATATATATATATATATATATATATATATATATATATATATATACATATATATACATATATATATATATATATATATATATATATATATATATATATATATATATATATATATATATATATATATATATATATATATATATATATATATATATATATATATATATATATATTGTGTGCGTGTGTGGGAGGAGTGCCAACTACTTTAATTTCCCTTCTTTCCAATTCCATATGCTATTCATTGTAGTCACATTTTACTCTGTAAAAAGGTTTCATTGCTAAGGTGAAATTGCAGATTGTTCTTTTTTTATTACAATTATAAGTACGCTTAATATTTCAGGAAAGGAAGAACTTATGATTTCTTGAATTCTATATATTATACAAATTAACACTTCGGGCTGTAAGAGCAATACGTATTGGTTGTGATGCCTACTAGTCCCTTAGCAGCAACATATATAAGTAACAAGAAAGAATTGATAAGTGTAATGATGAAGATGCATATGCATATCAATTGACTTGGAATATGCATACCTTGAGCTTTGATCCCAGAATAGACGTGGGATGATCATAATGTCACTTTCATTATATCAATTTCTGTGGCACGTTATATTACAATACGGATGTAAACGAGCCCATTGTGCTTAATATATTTAGCTATCTTCAATATATTTTTGCAGTCTGAGGATTCCTCATGTATTTCCGTTCATGTAGGAACAGCTCGATAGGAAACTTTGTAAACAACAACTCAGACAGGATTTTGAGTGAATTTCAAGAGCAGCCACCCATCCACTTCATACCAAGCAAGCTTCTTCTACGCACGTGATGTAGTTCCAGGCCGCCAATAAGTCATTCAGTGCTTGTGAATCTCGAATATGGAAATGCAGAAGAAAATCTTTTCAAATGCTCCATGCAAAACAAAACGTAAGCGTATTATTCATGGGTTCTTCCTCGGCACAGTTCAGACACGAAGAATTCAAAAAGTGCGAGTATGAATTTAAACTGTGTCGAATCTCCAAATATGCCAAAGCAGTAGATTATATTTAGTATAAGAAGCGGGTGATTAGGACGAACGTCGACCGAATGGAAGAATCATGGTTCCAGAGGTGCCTAATGCCATGATTGGGTGCTCTAGTTATTTCCTCTCGACAGCGAATGGGAAGCTGGCAGAGTATCAATGTCCCCTCCAACAGGCACTCTCCAAAAGCCCAAAAGTACAAACTTAACTTATATAGGAGTAAACTTTGGAGTTCAAAGATAAATGTTTTCTAGCAATTTCTCCATTAAAATCCATTTTCAAGCCCCAATTTATTGCAAAAATGCACAATAATTCCACATAATCACTTGCATCCCTATTTGTACACAGGACTAAGTACTTTAAAGCAAACATGATCATCTGTCTATAGAAAAAGGCAATAGGAATCAATTGCGCATGTACAGCGACAACACTTGGTTGGGACTGCGCAACTGTCTATTTCGATTTGTTTTGTAAAAAACTGATGTGAAAACAAGTTCGGTGCAAATGTGCAGTGCTAGTAAGCTATTCATACTGATGCCTATAGGAAAGTCACATATCAGCATTTGGATATTATTTTGGTGGAAACAGCCCCTTCCATACGCCTTGTCCTCCAATAACTTATGCGGGAACATCTGTCAAGATACGAAGTATCAAATTCAAGATTGCGTCGACTTTCAATCGTTTCAGATTATCCAAAGTAGCTTCAATATGGCACTAGAATTAATAATGAATGAATTTCTGTCTCAACTTACTTGATTATACGATGGATCAATGAAGATTTTCGCATTTAAATAATTTGTAATCTACTTGCGTGAACAGAAAAGGAAATATAATTCCCTGTTCCTGACTCGCATTAATCAGATTTTAAAAAATATTGGGAGATTTTGGTGCTGTGGCATGAATGATTATCTGTTAGTCTTTCTGGTTCGGATTTTGGTCATAACTTTCTAACCAAAGTGCAGATGTATTGTGGGAAATATTAATTGGTTTGGAGAGATAGAATTCAAGTAGCCTAAATTTGAGAAAAGATTAACTCTTGAGATTAAAACTGTTTCATATTATGATGAATGTTGACTATGCATGCGAGAGAGGTCTACTGAAAAGCGATAGGCAAAAAACACTGAAGAACAGCTCCCTAGAAAAGTCATGAGGTATAGGAATAGCCTCGCATTTAAAAGGCACTGTTGACAACAAGCCATATTTGCGAATGATACACTAAGATCATGTCCTGTGAATAACGAACGTATTGAAATCACAGTGGAGATCAATTCCCATCATACAGTGGTGATACGCTGCACTCTTAATCAGAAAAATACACAGTAGAAAAATTGGCCCATTTCAGTATGATGTAAGATATTAAGAAATAACGTGTAACCCTAACGACTAGTATTCACAAAAGTAACTTGAGTTCTAGTAGAGCTTCCATGTTATGGCCAAGAAATTCTGCTCCCTCTATACCACTGAGATCTATATCATCTGTGAAAACACTTATTTAGATGAGCAGATGTAAGTTCACGTACAAAAGTGATCCTCGAAGGGTCATGTATTCAGAGTCACTATGGAAATGAAAAATCAAAGCAGTGAATTGCCTCTTGTTGATAGGAGGAATAACGGTACTGCGCGGGCGCATCTGTTTGAGGCGGACAGTGCCGGCACAAAGCAAATAGAGAAGCAGAGGGGCATTCACTTCATATATAGTTCAAATCATATCACAAAAAACTGATCACAGGGTTATACGATGGAAATGCAAGGCACCTCTCTTGTGATATCTCCAACAGTACCTAACTTTTCGCGAACAAATCTGCCTACATGCTAAATTGTCTAGCAACCATCATAAAGTATATGTGAATTAGAAAATAAACATCAATAGACAGATCAGATAAATCTTCGAGTAGCTTATCATTAAAAGCAACAAGAACGTCCCACGGGTAATAATAAACTGATCTCCACGAATGATCATTTTGTGCCTTATCATATCATACAATCGCTCATTTTTTGTTGCCTATTGCCGGAACTACCTTAATTACTACGTATGGAGAAGGATCAAGGGTTTACCTTAAAACGAAGGTAAATATCAATGGCCACTTTGTGAAAAGGAATTTCTTTTGCATTCTGGCAGGAAATTCCTCCATACCTCGTGAGGGAATTTCTTTGCATAACATCACAGTGACAGAACGTAAGGATAACGCAGGGAACAGAAAACAACCCAGTGCTCGAGCATAGTCACATTTCTAGCAAATACCATGAAGATCAAATTTATAAATAAGCTATTAATTAAGCTCCTAACCAGATCCTGGTAAAGTGTAAAGAATATCCAGGTAATATTATATGTGTTTAATATCGGAGAGTGATCGAAGTTCAATTGTACATTTTTGGACTAATCTTCAAAGATCCTTTCGAATATTACCTCAAACAAGCTCTGATCTTATTTGGATGTTGAAAATGGTGATATTGTTCGACATCCCTTAAGGTATCCACGCAAATATATCAAATGATTAATATGAAATACTGATCTACACAATAATTAATTGATCTATTAAACTTTTTAATTGTAACCTCTCTTTGACGTCACTGGCGATTTTGAGATGGCAGAAAATGGGTGGAACTTTCTTCGCCCTTAAGATTCCTTGATCTTTTGATTAAAAGAAAGATTAACTGCAAGCTTTATCTTGTGCCTTTGTAGTGTGAAGAAAACAATACCTCTCAGAAATGTATGAGAATACGAGAGAGTGTGCTTGCTCAATTACATGGGGCAATATTATGCAACAAATGCAGTCAAAGCTACTGAGACCTACTGGACGATTAACTATCAAATCTTCATCTGATAAAAATCCATGAAAACAAAACTGAGAGCTCATCTAGCACCAAAAGTCCCAGGGATAAAGACCTTCCTTCGATAATTCAACACCGGTAGCCAGTAAAAAAATATCCCCAAGATTTTGCAAACTTAAGATATACAAGGCATTGATTTAGGTCTTAGTCCAGGCTGAGGATTTTGGTAACTACTCAGAGGATCTGGCGAGAGCTGAATCTCCGAATAGTAAATAACTCAGTTGGGAAAGTAATTCATAGAGAGGGAGCTGAGATTGCGGTTCCAAACATGCAATGCCGGATATATAGTGCACAACTTGCACGTTCGTGCCGGATAGAATAAGAAGTACTAATCAGAGGTCATATCAATAGACGAGACTTAATTAAGAAAGAGGGAGGTAATCGATAGAATGGGTGAATCAAATAGGGGAGCGGTAATCAATAGAAAAGGGGGACTCAAACAGAAGAGGGAAAGTCAACAGAAAAGGGTGAATCAAATAGGGGAAAGGTAATCAATAGAAAAGGGGGAACCAAATAGAAAGGGAATAATCAATAGAAGCCGGGAAAATAAAAAGGGCATGACACTTCAGTAGAATCGAGGAATATCGATATGACGAGGCAATATCGAGAAAACAGGGAGTAAAACAAGCTGTGGGTTAAAAAAAGGTGATTGTGAATTAATGACAGAAGATTCCTTCCATTGCAGAGCAAATGAATCTAAGGGAAGAGATACTTTCCGTGACAATTGGAGAGAGAGCAATAATTGCTTGAGTGTAGCTACCAATAATCAACTAAAACCAAGTCTTAAAATTTGTTGTATTATTTCCAAAATATCATAGTTATAATATCTTTTAAGTATGATGCAAAACAAACTATGTGTGAAATACATGAAACGATAAATCATCTTGGAATACAAGCTCAAAAAAGCATTCTAGACACCTATTTGTAATGCCAAGAATATCTTCTACAAATTCAAACAAGGATTAGGAGTTTCATGGACTTGCAATTGACAAATTAACATTTCCTAAAGGATATCTATTTCTGAGACAAATAAGTTACTAGGGTGTGGGTGACTGGCAAACATGATAACTAGGCTATGTGAAGTGCGAAACCATGTGCTATGGGTCAGGGAACCAAGCTAGTTATGAACAGGTGAAAATGCAGGCAAGCCTAGATGTAAGTTGATTGGTGGCAAACTTTTTACACTAAATCTAGAAACTTATCATAAATATTGATACAAAAACATCATATTATCATAAGGTGGCAATCTATACATGATTACTATTATGATTGGAAAAACCTGACAATTCTCTTGCTCTTCTGTATCCACATTCAAACCCATATTGCTAACAATATAATCTTTAAGAAAGGACTTAGGCAAAATGCAAACTCCATGAAATCTTGAGATGTTGGTGTGACCTTTGGGAACCCATATAAATGCAAACTAGACTTGCTGAAGAGCTAATGAGGTAGGTATGCAAGTAAAATGAATGCGATTACCATGAAAATGCAGAGTTCAACTAGTTGTGCAGGATAGTGAGCTGTTTCCAAGAGATGCCCACAAAGGCACAATCAGTGCTAGCACAAGGAAAAGCATAACGCGAAATTCAAGAGAGTGGCTGGTTTCACCATCAAAGCAAATAACATGATCCTCGAAATATGTTATCTCATCATGCACTGAGGTGCAACAACATAACGAGAAGCTATTGGCAAGCAGGCCTAAAGATGGCCATTGATGTGAAATACGTGATAATCGAAAGTTCAACTACCATCAGCTGCATAGTTAGACATGCTAAAAAACAATCAAAACTGCAATTTATTGAACAGTAAAACCAGTGCCTAAGATCGTATTGCTATATACTCCAACTAGGGTTGGATTTGAGAGCATCTGGTTGGATATTTAAGAACCTTTAAGCAATTTACAGCACTTGAAGTAACGCATGAAATGCAAATGATGTCTAAATTACAGCAATGCATCATTGGCTTGCAATACAGCAATACCGATGTGTCTACAAAGCAGCTCTGGAGAGAAAAATCGCTAATATTGCATCATTCAAACACTTAATTGCTTGGTAGAGAGAGGCTACACGCCCTAATCCATCGGAGCTTCATGAAGTAACGTCATCTGATACTTTCCTATTCACCTGTATCCCTCCAGAGTAGCTGTCAGGAAACTGGGAACCATGTTACTAGAATGCCTTGCAGCTTGCGTCCATAGTGTACTACCGAAAAATAGCATAGCAAGGAATCCATCAAGTTAAGATTATAAAGGAGTAGGCTCTAGGCACTTATCAACGAACTTCTACCTACTGTTTATTTTTACATATCTACGCACATTTCTACGCTTTTCTATTCGTAAAACCCCATATGTACACAATAGCTTTAAGATGACTGGCTGCTGACCCTGAGAGTCCTGTTGTCAAAGGAGAACCTCGAACCAATATGAAGTCTCTCAACAGACACCGACCTAACAAAGATCTTGATATCAATACATAAGCCATGTTGTGTTTCTAACTTAAACCATAGTTGATAATTGAGACGTGCTGCAACAGTGAAATACAGCTAAAGTCTAGTGTCAAACAAATTCAGAAATTCTAATCCACCTGAACACTATGTACGCACGGCTTTTAAGGTCATTGGTTTATCCCTAAGTGTTTCTTAAACTGTTGGATCTATGAATCTCGATTCATAAGGTATTATCACATTGTGTGATCAAGTGAATAATTTCATTCCAATTGGAGGAAAAGTGCTTCATTTCCGTTTATGTTTGCTGCACTATGCACGTAGCGTGGAAATGTCAATCCCAATTATCCACTATTAACTGAGCAACAACGCAAAAGACTAAAGAAAGGGCATTTTCTGCTTCCTTACTAGATGTATGATAAATGGCAGTACTGGCGATAGAATTCCCTGTTAAATTTTAAAAATATTTTGTCATTGTTAAAATAGCGTTTAAACCGACTCAGGTAAGCATAGTCTTGTTTTACAGTCAAATCATCCTCAGTGGAACGGCCTTTTATTGCTCCAAATATCAGTTATGATTCTTAGTTCAACGCGTCGTGGAGGGATTTGCAATAATCAGTCTTCAAATATGAACTCATTCTAGCTCTCCACTATTGATCATTAACAGTAGCTGTGTTTCAACTAAAAGCCATTTACACCTGAGCATGGTCAATGTTGTCCAGCAGTTGTGCTTAAAACAGAGCTCATAAACCGATAATAACGTTAATCTCCACGTGTAACGTGAAAGCCACTATTGTTTTCCGCTGTGTTTCACCTCGTTAAGAGCCGAGCTCTCTACGTAATATTTACCTGCGATCTGCAAATTAATCTGGAATCATGTTTTAACCAGCCATGTTTAAAGCGGGATTTACAAATGATAAGGAAGTGACTTTCTATGCTATTAAGAAGATCTTTTTTCACTTACAATCGAGAAAGCCCGCAGACCTCACAACAGCCCTAAAAGCAAAGCTACCATCTTTACGTATTAAGGGATTATATATGCTAACCAGCCTACAGGATACCTGTCAATGGCTAAATCCAATTAGAGATTAGAGGTTTCACATCGTCTTGTATTTGAGCTTCATCCTAACACTCGTTGCTTCCTTTAGCTTGACAACATGAGCCTAGACGTTGATCTAAAACGCAAAGCTGCTTCAATACAGTACAGTAACTTGTTTTGATCCATCAACGATTCGCTTTGACAGCGAATTTCAACGGCAGGCAACAAACGAAGCGATGGACGAAGGCGGTAAATACGAGAAAGCATCGTCATCTACTGTGCCAGGCTTTTACAATCATGAGAGTAAAGACAGTACGCAGGTTGTTTATATCTATTCAACATCGTCTGAGATAAAACGTGAGCCAGCTGAGCAACATCCATCCGACGAATGCCGCAAAAAGGATGAATCGTATGGTGATAATGTTTACCGTAAAGAGGAAAGCAGGGTTAACTGGCCACAAAGATATAACGATCCTGAATCTATGCGAGCGTATAGCCATGATGTTGATATCGATAATGAAAGGTATTCGTTAAGGAGCGATAGATTTTTCAACTACACTAAGTCATGGGGACAAGACGCGAGGGGAAACAACGGAGATATTGCGGATAATTTCAGTCGAGACAGGTCACCAAACGAGGCAAAGAAAGGCTTGAGCGACAGGAGAAAGCATATCCTTCGAGGAAATGAATGTAGGGACGATAGAGATGGCAGCCATGGTGTATTGTCTACGCGAGACAAAAATGAAGACGAAAGGGTAAGTGTTGTAGATAGGTATTACTCGAGCAGCTATATACGCGAGAGGAAGAGGCGGGAAGATCAACATTACGAAGAAAATGACAGAGCGAATTGGTATAAAACAGAAAGCAAACTGAAGAGCTATGAGGACAATGGAAGGGCTGGAAGAAAGTCGTTTACACCAATAAGGATTTACCCTCATTCAAAGGAAATTTGTAGAGACAGATCATATCCGTATAAAAAACAAGAATACAGATATGGGAGTGCACCACCAAATGTAACTCTGATGGGTCAGGGCTGTCGCACTTACGAATTTAGAGAGAGGGAGGCTCGCTGTTACGAAGATGACATGCCTCTTAGAGAACCAGGCAACGAGAGAATGGAGGAGAAACTGCGAAGTCACAAACGCAGTAAGTACGATAATGTGCCAGAGGGCGTAAATGCAGCATTGCAAAGGCGCGATAGTGAAGAATACCGGGGTCATGCAATGGAAGGAAAGCATTGTGATGAAAACTATGAAGTGGAAAGAATGGGAAACGAGGAAGCTCATCGCTGGGAGAAAGAGATGTCGCGTTGCAAGAGCATGGACCAGTTGCAAAAGAATTGCTCACCTGAAAGAAAAGAAAGTAAATGTGTACGAGACGAGAAGGAAAGAAGGGGCTCTCCTGAAGACTATCAAAGAATTGGTCAGAAAGATGGTTACCCTCGATTCGCATGTGAAATGGGTGGGAGCAAGGAACCTGTATTGCAGTATTTTGAATGCTTTGGTGGCCATGGGTACGACTATCCACGAAAATGCGAAAGATACAATGAATTACTTCATGAAAATGAAAATCAACAAAACAATGGAAAGGTGATGGATAGACGGGCAATGAGCGTCAATTCACCAGATATTGAAGAGAAACAGATATCTACCCAGAAGAGATATGTCATGGCTGGTAAGTTTCTAACTTAATACAAATTAAACTGCTATCCTTAATTGTGCATCAGCAAAAGATGGGAACTTGCTCCCCTAGAGCATGACAAAAATAAGGAGGAAAGCATTATATATATCACAATACTTAGCATGCGCCAATGCTGCTGTACATTTGAAGGATTTCATGATGTTGAAAATGATATAAATTTCAGATTTATTGGCAGAAGACTGATTATCAAAATTAGACAACTGGCTTTTTAAACATACCAATGCATAAATTTAAGAAGTATAGCTTTGTGGGAGAAAAACACTGGATGCAAAAATATATTACAATTTCCTTGTGAAGACAATGCACTCCAAATAAATGATCCTTGAAATATGAACTCTGAATTTCCAACTTGACATAATTCCGTAACAGATTAGAGCAGAAATGCGATAGCTGCGAAATGGAAAACTAAAGGATTAACGCATTTTGCTATTCTTTCCAAGGTTTATTCCACAAGTATTAAATTGTGCAAGCAACAGCTTGGTCACATGATTACATATATACCATACTATTGGTAGCTGAAGGTTGATTCAGCAGTATCATTTGTGTATCGGGGTCATTCATTCCAAACTTATGAATTATTTCAGATCTCAGATCCCTTGCCAATTTCATTATGTATTTATGAGGAGTTAATTAAAATGTGCTTAAGACACACGAGTATCTATTTAAACGACAGCAACATTTTCTGGGGTGCCAGACTGTTAGTTCAACATCCACAATCCAATTCGTATAGCACTACTGACATTCAAAAAGCACTTTCTGAAATTATTCTATAACTGTGTGGTTATTTCCTTCCTGGAAAGTATTATCATCGCTTGGTAAAAGTAATAACACTATACACACATGTTTGTGTTCTTGTATAGAACAGATAGTTGCGACAAAATCCAAGATTTAAATGAGAATTTCATGCAAATCCAGCATACCAGCAAATCTTATTGTTAAAGCTGGATAGGTACTAACCTGTTTTGTTAAAAAATAATGACTGGTCAGATATCATGATGTACAACTTTGCAAACTTGTGAGACGTTGTATTTTAAATATAATTAAACCACATAGTTTTTAAAACTGATACTTTTTGCAGACCATTAGACTCTTGACAAGCGGTTCACAACAAGGAGTAATAACTCCTGGAGTGCAGATTTGAAATAATTCTAAGCTTCGCTTTCAGTGAACAGTTTTCATTCTTCTCTGTTAAACTAACAGAATACTCTTTAACTACAATTAATGTTTGTTATTGATATACTCAGTGTAAGATCTCATAATCTTAAAATTTTGCATAAAATATTTCCGTGCAACTACTTGGTATGCTATACGAAGTTTTGAAAATATAATATTAAAATTTATTGCTCAACTACTGATATCGAAATAAATGAAAGAATATTTTACTTGCATCACTGATGCGTTCTGTTACTAAGCAATCATTAGAACCCAGTCATGGAGATTTATTACAGAGAACCACGCCCATTTAATTTTCTCATTGGCAATATTTCTATTTGATTTGTTTAAATGAGCAGTTTATTTGTTTCATAACAATCCTGTAATGACAGAAAACCAAATTGCTTCATATATCTGCAGACAATCAATACATTTTCTATAGCTAATCCCTTGTATTTGAATCATCCGTTCAATTTGAAAGGCAATAAAAACTCTTGGTTACTATGATGTAAATTGCAAGCAACAAAATGCTTTGTAAGAGGTAGGCGGGCCTGCAGCAAATTGAAATATACATACATATTTTGCCAAAGCAAGATGATGAATGTTGTTTTACCTGAATAAAGCAGATTGGGCCTTCGCAGTGATCATGGATTCTGTCCACTTAGCTGCCTAATCTTCCCTGTCACACTTGAGCATCGATTTCATCCATGGCACCCTCTAAGGTTCAAGTGTTTATTGACGTAAGAAATCCTTGCGGTGAATGAGAATATCGCTTGTAGTAACTCACTGCAAAGGTACAGGAATATAATATCAGAGTTTTGGAACGTTTGCTGTGTTGTATCAAGTTATATAATAGTTTTCACAATTACGCCTTTATACCATTTATCACAGAAGCTTCCTCATTTCTCCTGACCAAAATAGCATAGATGTCCCTCCAGTTTAAGAACTATAGATCCTAGCCATTCCAATTTTCTGCAAGCTTTGAAGAGCATCTGACAAATATTCTATAAGTCAAATGAGTACCGAAGCCAAATCTTGTAATATCATGAGCATCTTCACATATTTTAATTCACTTATAATAGCATAAGGCCACGTTTCATTTGCTGAAAGACGAGCATATAAGTTTTAAAAATTTTTCTAAAGCAGGGACTAAACATAATACTATAAATTCTGGGGTGATACATTTCTTGGAGTGATATTTGTCCATCCATATTGTCAGTATGACTAATGCTTAACAGCCTCGGTTGTTTCGGTCATTGAACTACTTGGAAGTAAACATTTAAAATGTGCAATAGGCTAAACATGACCTAGTGAACCATTGTTGATCCTATGTGATAAATTGAGCTATATGGTAAGATTATATCATTTCATAAAATAAAGCTTTTAATTGAGCAAATATACTTTTGCCTAGTTGTACTAGAAGCTCAAAATATAGAAGTACTTATTTCTTATCTAGTATTTACTCAAGGGTAGGTTCCAACAGGAAAAGATCCGTAATCAGACAGCATACTATTGATACCTCAAAATTTATTTCGACAACTTTGATTGGCCACATATTACCCGAAGGATGTAAGGATACATTGATGAATTAAGTCAATAATTCATTAGAAATAAATTACTTGCAACATCAAGCAATTTTATGTAACGATCCTTCACGCAATGTTATTTAGGACTAGTAGACAAGCAGCAAAGAAGAATCATAGCGATGAGTAACAATGGTAAATATGCAAAGATTGAATATCATAATAAACTAAACAATAAATAAACTAAAACAACTTAGCATTAGGGAAAATAAAAAGAAATCATTGAATGAATTAATTCAGTATTACATTTGAAAATTTGCAGAGCGAGTTCATATATATAAAAGAATTCTCCATTCTATTAATTCTGATTCAGTTACTTACTAAGTCACTTACGATTTCGATTGTTCAGATGGCAAACATTCATGCGAGCTTTGATAGCTTCTATATTGTTTTCAAGAGAGATAGAACACTGCATGCATTTCTTTTAAACTTTTTGCCACAAAAGTCCCGACTGAAGGCAGATGATTCAATATAAGAATCAAATGCTGACTGTATTTTTAAAAATTTTCACAGCTTTTGTACCTTGGTATCTTCTACGAGTTAAAAATTATAAAGGCCGTTTATAGATCAAACCTTTCCAATATAGATCCTCCCTTCCAAAGAAATTATATGCTTAATCGTATCATCCACATTGTCTCGATTCATCGTCAATGTTCCACACAGAACTACTAAAAGAATACTCAAAGTCTAAATTATGATGCACCCTTGCAAACTTCGTGGCTTTTAACAGGCTTTGCCCTTGCCTTTTCCTCTATTCTATATTGCAAAATATAGAAATGACACATGGCCTAAAAAACAAAGAATTCTCTGTAGTGTTGAATCGTATTTTAATTACCTCCTGTGTTCACATACGTAATGTTGATAAGGACTGGACAATTCAGAGTGCAAGTCATCCAGTTAATGTCCGTAGTTCGGTAGAAAAGCTGGACATCTTCAAGGCAAATAATCCCTATGAAAAATAAGAAAGTAGCTCATAAATTTGCAAGAGTAAAACACAAAATGAGCACAAGAACTATATTCTTAAGCCTTAACCTGTAATATATCTACTGCTTTTTCATTGCCAATATATATTATATTACAGGCAAGCTCCTTCCATGCCACAGGTTGAGCACAAAAAAAGAAATTTTGGAAAATAGGAACTTCGAGTTCCCAGATAATGACAGTAGTGATCCCGCGATAGGTTCAGAGTTTTGAACACAAAATCGATTTTCAGCCTAGGGATCAATCTGTTTTCAGATCTTTGTCCGTTTTCACTCTTCTGCCATTCTGCCGATCACTAACAGACACTACCTAGCTGTTTTTGTGAAAAATAACAGGTTATATACCATGGTGTGTATTTAGATCTCAAAAATAGGTACAATTAAAGATTCTCGCTTAGTTATGCAATTATCATAGAGATGTTCAGTCGGCGCTATGTACCTCAAATTTTAGCAGGTTATTTTCCCAGCATAAACATCTATGTGTCAAATTGTATTATTTGAGGTGTTGTAAAGTATCCTTCATATCTACTATCTTAGGTGTGCAGTGTAATGGCGGTTCGTATAACTGTGAAATATCATCTTCAATTTTGTGTTAGGCAATCACCCTTCAGCACAGCGTGTGTTTGACAATAAAGAAGACCACGATCATAGAAATGATTCACCAAAACTTCACACCTAAACCTAATTTGATCAAGTGTTGGCCGAAAGTATAAATCTCCAGTACTTATAATGCGTTTATTTGAAATAATATGGTTCATGTGAAAAACACACTATTCTCTCACGGTATGTTTAAGTTATCTGCTATTCCAGCTAAACGATATTGTAAAGGGTGAAGCCAGAAAAAAAAGTAGAAAGAATAGGGTTAGAATTGGATGCGATTTTACGTCTGTAATCAGCATGTATTTGGCTGATTTGACATTTCTTAACCAAATCCTATTTGAAAATGCGGATTAAACAAGTAAGAAAGCAGACAATATTCTTCTGTACATGAAAAACCACATGTCTTTGATGAGAAGTTATCTGGTCAAACTCTTTCCTTATCACAATCGTTGTGAATTCCTGTTTTCAGAGAAGTTTAAAAAATAACCAATAGCTGCCATGTGCAATAGAATCAAGCTTAAGGATGTCATCTTACTAATCCTCTGCTCTAACTACAATAGGTCATTGACTTGTATTAACAGTTTTATGGAACCCTTGTCTACGGTAAACCGTTGGAGCACCGCATAATTCAATTGATCTTATCTGAAGGGTTTAGGATGATCCGCACCTATGCAAAACATGGTTTCATGAGCAATATTTTGCAAGTAAGCAATGCTATAGCTATAATTTGTATACATTTATGACCATGAAATCCCTTTACAATAGTAAGATCTTAATCGCCCAGGGCTTTTACTCATGACCCCAACCAGAATGTGCTCTATAAACATACTTCCTATATTTGAAGGCATCGACACAATCTTACATTCAACTGCAGTTCAGCAGTTTATTTGATAAGCATCGAAACGGGCTTTGAAACATATATATATATATATATATATATATATATATATATATATATATATATATATATAACGCCCGCTCTGCAATAAGCCCCCTCTAAAGTGCTTGAAAATAATAACCACCCTCGGGGGCTTACAGGAGAATATATGATATATGTATATATATGATATATGTAAAGAGATATATTCTAGATATATGGTTCGGCCTCTAGATTTTTGAAATGTTTTTATTAATGTAGGAGCATATAAAACTAAACCGCCGCTCTGTAAATTATTTCCCCTTCTCACTCCTATAGAAGTTCATTAAAATTCAAATAAAAACCGATACTGATTTTGGACAACTGTCTTTGTATGGTGAAAATAACGTCGACATACCTGATGATGTGCAATAATAATACCATATGGTACTAGACTATTGTAGTATGTGAAATTTAACAAATACTTTCCACAAAATTAGAGTAAATAATGGTTTAAACAATATAAACAGTATTAATGATAAGAACATTAGTAATTAATGGTAAAAATCCTTGCATTCCGAGAAAAGGTATGCATAGCTGATAATTAAAAGTGGAAGATTCAGATATCTGGCCAAGACATAGCCTTGCAAATGTGATATTACCAGATACAGGAAGAAACAGGAAGTCATAATCTTTTAGTAACTTTTTACAAGAAAAAAGATATTACGTAATGAAATGAAAAATTGTCTGCGTGTGTTATAAGCAAATTTGGAGAGTTTTTCAGCTACAGGTGAGCGGAGGAAATTCTGTCTGAGAAATCAACACTTAAACAGCAGGAATATGCAGCATAATTTATCGACCGGACTAGAAAAGAATGAGATTATCTAACGAGGGTGTTAGCTATAACGGGTGACGCAAGTAGTTCACACATGCCCAGGAAAGAACGCGGACGAATACAGGCCTTAAATCAGTTGGGGAATATTAAAGCTTTGCAATATTTCCCGCTCGGGTCAGTTATTTTCTCGCACTTTCACTTTTCATTTGCAATATTTATTTTACATTATTATTGCAATATTATTATTTGATCTGAAAAAGGTAAATAAATGAGAGCAAAGAATGATAACTGCAGCAAAAAGAGATGATATAAATGAAACAGAATTTGATAAAAACTGCCTAATAAAAGAATACAAATATGGCAAACATGTGCTATACATCAAGAGTAGAATTTTTACGAAATCAGAACTGATTGGGTTGGGAATTGCCAGGATATCTAGAAAGGTTCGAGTGACATAAGGAACTCTTCAAGTAAACAATGGTGAATAGGTGCCAATTGGCCAATAATAGGGCCAGCTGGACGCATTATTCATTATATCAGGTGCATCCGCATCTGGCTATTTATATCAGTTCACCTTTCGGTCGTTATACGACGTCTCATACTCTGACGAGTGTCGGACGAAGACAGCTTTTCAGCATGTTTAAGAATGTACCTACTTCTGCGAGATATGAAACTCGTTGCACTCAGCTTTAGGGCATACTTTGGTCAGATTCTCATTTTTATAAAATGCTGGAAGTACCAAAGATACAATGATACACCTCACTAATTACAGGCAGTGTATTATTGGCTTGTCTGTATAAAAAAAATATCTTCGTGAAGCTAATCTTATAAAAAAGATATACAGAAAAACAAAAAAGTAAAAAAACAAAAAAGCATATAAAAGTATAAAAAATGTATTAAAAAAGTTAACTAAACTAGGCATAAATTAAAACAAAAATCAAACTTAAGATGCATACACACAAAGAGGTATATAAATGTATAGTTCAAAAATTCTAAACATTCCGGGTTCGTCGATGGTTTATTCCTTCCACGGTACATAATAGTGATAATAACTAAAACAATTATTGTAGAAAAGGTCAGCAACACAACAGAAAAACGGAGTGTTAGAGTCAAAATTTCATCAGTAGTAGTTTTTAAAGCTACAAACAGGAACCTTCGTTTGTTTAAACAAAACGAAAATGTTCTTTTTCTATAAATTATACCAATCAGAACTTTTCTTATCTTTAAGAATAGTCTATTATTACTACATTCGTTACCACGATTTCGTTTTCTCAGCCTCGCTCTAAACCAAGAAAACGCTTTAATCTAAGCTATAGGTATATATACACACAACGCTTCATTGAAGAAGATTCAATCTTCGGTTGCTTCTTAGGCTAGGCAACAAATTTTTGCATCTTTAAACATTGATGGGCACATCGACTCAAAAATTAACAAATCATGGACAATTTGAAAGTATTTGAGTTTCGGATTATCCAACTACATTATCGCTTAACAAACCTGATTATTCGACTTACATTTTCCTGGTTAAGTTAATTGACAATTCATCACTGCTAAGATGTGGTTCACTTGAGTGACGTCATATATCGATAAACGATCAGTTTTTGAAAATATATGGTCAAGAGTATATTTCGTTCGTAGAAATTGGCTTTCTTAGCAAGACCAAGGTGATTAGATTCAAAATGCGCTTTCTAATTTTCCCCTAAAAATTGCTTAATTTAAGCTGGAATTCTCCAGTGGTATAAAATTTGCTGCAACTCTAGCAGATAAAAGGGACTTCTATAATCTCGGCTCAAAATCAAAGTACCGACAAAGCTATGTTTTCGACTATTAACAATAATCTGCAGATTTTCGCTGATTATAAGGCATTAGGTGTCTGGGAAGGCGAGAACGAGACAGTATCATTTCTTTACACTTGCCTGTAAATTGCATTTTACAAACTGTTTAAACAGACTTGAAAGGGCTTTCCAAGGATGATGCTTTTTACTTCAGTCGAAAGCATTTGATTAGCGGTTTGTGAATAACCTTGATAAGAGTGTATTCTGCATGGACACAGTTAGAATAGGCCAAAGAGTGAACGGTTGAAAAAAGTGAATTTTATTCCGAAGAAAGTTTTGAAAAGTACTGGTTTCTGTTTGTTATGAAGAGCACTAGGGAGTTGAATTTGAGGCTATGATGGTAGAATTTGATATGGCAAATCAAATAATGCATCATAATTAGACTCATATGATTATTTGAGTAGTTTGCATTGGGTGATATTTCTCAAATGTATTTATTGGCTGAGCAAAGTTATATTCTTGACCTGTAGACGGTCACTGGAACCGTGGTGCCAATAATGCTAATTTATGAATAGGTTTGTGTGGTAATTACAGGGCCATTTAAAGAAAATTAGTCTTGAGAAAGACTTTGATTTTATTGTTGTAGACCACCGTGTCTAAGCACGCGGGTAGTGATGTGACTTCTAATGGCCAGCAAACGCTTAATAGGAACGACTTAATGAAACCAAACTCTTCCGGTTGTAAAGACACACAATATCTAAACATTTCAAACCTTCTAAGTCCACCAGATCTAATCTTCATACGTCCACCTATTACGATCATACTAGGACTTTAAGAAAAGGCTAGTCTCGAACTTACGAAAGCAATGTACTATCAGGTTGCAAGTGAAAAGATAGAGATTTGCGTAAAAATACGAATATTATAGTAAATGCAGTGTTAAATGAATGAATGAATGAATGAATGAATGAATGAATGAATGAATGAATGAACAAATGAATGAATGTATTATGTAATTATGCAATTATTTAGTTGATTAATAATAGATCCAAAACAAGGCACTGTTTTAATCATAATTTTACATTTTGCAAACACAGCAGACAAATGTCAATTGGCCGAAGTTACTAGCTCTAAGAGCCATTCAAATGATTTGAGTTTCTTAATAGTACCACCATTCTTAGCTTCTCTCGTTGGCTATTAGTCAAAGATAGCTATCATAAACATTCGGTCATTGAAGCAAATAAACATCGCATTATTGTTGCAAATACCATCTAACTAGCAAAACTTTGATGGTAATCCAAGTGGCTACGGTAATGGAAACTCAGGTGGCTACATCAATGATAACCTACGTGGTTACACTAATGGCACTACCCAGAGTGCAGTAGTAGGGCCTAAATATTTTATAATCCGCTATAATGTCTTTAACTCAAACTCGCTTTGCGCGCACTCAGTGTCTTAGTAACTCCGAATTTTCAAGAACTCTTTTTTCGTCAACTTCTTGCACCAACATCAGCTTTTAACAACTGATTGTAATGGCACGCCCACAGCATGATATATTCATAGGTGAATTCGATAACTGGGTAGTAGAATGCTTTAATCTGAACCAGTTCAATCAAATGTTTATTACATATCATTTATATTTATTGGAAAGCTCTAAAAACTAAACTTTCATTTAGACACAAGGTAAAAAGAACTGAAAATAGCTCAGTCCCAATAAATTTTGATAGTGTGTTTGGAGTGAACGGTCACTTTTATAGCAAAGACAACCAAATAAATAAAATAATATTCTTCATAGCCTGCTTAAAATAAAATTAATCAAAATAAACTTTATTATACGTAGAGAATACAGTTCACCGCTTTTCTTGTACAAAATAGTTTATTTGTTTTCATGTATTTGAAATAAATAGAGATTTTCTGCTACCTTATATAGCCTACCAAAGATGTTGCTGTCCATGCTGCCCATGCTATAGCTTCTTCCGCCAAAGACAGAGAGATAGATCACCAACACCACCTAGACATCCACCTCAAAAGCCATCAATAAGCCCAGCATCTGTGGGCAGACCACCATCTCATCCAAATAATGAGCCGGCAAAAGCAAGACCTTCAACAATTGCACAGCAAATGCCACCAGAGCTACAACTGAAAATGGTTGCTCGCGGTTTACCGCATCTGAGAAGGAGAAGAAACCGAACTGTATATACGCATGACCAAATTGAAGAATTAGAAGAAGTTTTCAAAATCAAGCATTACCTAGATGTTGATGAAAAAGGTTCAATAGCAAAACGACTAGGCATTAGAACAGAAAATGTAGAGGTAGGTGACCGAATTCCTCACCTTCTCTATGCCATACTCCAAAATATGACACTTTAAGTATTGCATAGTGAGAATGGAGGAAAATGAAACAGCAGAGATATTAAACTTGTTGTATTGGATCCAGTACAAAATGACAATGGAATAAACCGTAATTCTCCGTAATGTAAGAAAAACAGTTGACTTTCATTTTAGAGGCTGTTGTAAGAATGCTACAGACTGAGATAATCTATAAAGACAAAATGATTAAAGAAGCTTCGAGCATCTTAATTCTGGTACATTAATCCTTGTCGCTTTGCTGATATTTATAATGAGAGTAACGTAATGTGATATTGAAAATCTCCCAAACATCAGCAGACATAACTGCATTTGTTATCCATGTAGCTTCATATATTATCTCGGTGGTATAAACTTTGAGTATGTGATTTCCATTAAAGACATGGTCGTGATACCTGGAATGATTAAACTTAAGTCAATTAACACAAACATATACAAGAAGCTTTAGATCTAAGCCGGCTGTCTATACCTCCAAAGCGCTTCTCCGACAATGGATATTGAGTGAAAGAACCGCGTCCGTTTAACAGGATTCAGGGGTTGAACTCATGAAGAACATACATCTGCTTCAAAAATTAAGAATCTTTTTGATCTACAAGCATCTTTGTTAGCTAATGTGAGATCATGGTAAATAATGGTCTTCAAAGGAATACTGTTAGTCTAGCTGGAATTATAAACATGTAATTGGCTTAATCTTTGGTAGAATGCCTCAAAGATACAACACCTTATTATCATCCAGTATATCATGACTGTGCTCGGAGCACAGCTATTCTTAATTTCCATATGCGTTCACAAATTCACACCTTATATGGATACATATCTTCCAGATTTGGTTCAAGAATCGAAGAGCAAAATGGCGTAAGGAGATGAAATCAGTCAAATCAAACAGTGATGGTGAAACAAGCCAGTATTTAGATGAAGATGAATCGAACAATGGAGAAGATCATTACGAAAGAAAGTCATTGACATCTATCTTCAGCAAGGATATACCAGAAGAGAGGCCAACGATGACCTTGTATCATACTGGCCAAGACACGTGTGATAACGAGGTAGATAGCACAGTTGTTGTTGCTGCTGCAACATGAGAGACTAACACTCAGTTATGTTAGGAAAATCGGTGCAGTTTACCACATTACTTGAAAAGCTCGTGTGATCCCTTTATAGCTAAAAACAGGATATTCCACCGAAATCAGAACAATAGAAACTAGATTCAGTTTATAGAGAAATTGACAATTACCTGCATAGAACTGTCTATGCGAAATCAGATGAAATTTTTTATGCTGACTTTCAATATATCTGAATATTTATTCAGAGGAACATTATAATTTAAGATGATGAACTGAGCATAGAGAAATTCATTTCCAAATTTAAAAGTTCTTCATCAAATGGAAATTCTCTCTTTTAATTGCATGCATGCCATCCAAGATATATCTTCCCTACTACACAGTATGATCCCAGACAAAACCAAGATGTGAAGAAATTTAACAAATTATATTGTAGAATATATAACAGAATCCATTTAGTGCAAAATATATCTTTCCTTAATTCTTCTCGTGGATTAGAAGTGATCCATGACAATGCTGATAGTTTCAACTTTATATTTCACAAAGTTTAATGAAACGCTAACTTTAAGCAATGTGCCGGGTTTTTGGGATCAAACTGAGGATCTACAGTTAAAATATGGAGATCAAATGTACTGAAACATGCAAAAATATGAAAAGAAACAGTGCATGATGATGAACATAATAGTACTCATTATGGGGTGGTGATACTTCTATTCTCATGAGGTAAACATTTAAAGTCATTTATGACGAAACATATAGAATGAAAATCACTTAAAATCAAGTCTTTGAATATTTGTAAAACAGATATATCCAGATTAAAATCCACATAAAACTTGTTGAAGAAATAAACAGAGACTGGCATATCCTTTAGAATTAAGTATGGATTTCCATGCTTTTATATTAATTTAAGTTAAGTGTGTTTATGTCAAGTGTGTTAGCTTTGATAATGTCATTAAAACAGATTCCAAAACTGTATATTGTCTATTGTGGTAGTCTTATCTTGTCAAATGGGCATCCAATTTTATGAAAGGACTTGATGTTACAAATCCTACAAATTACTATCACATTCTACTTGGAAAACACTGGCAATTAGCTCCAGCAGATAAAGCTACATCAATGAAAATGGAGAGAATGACTGCCTTCCTTGGACAATTAGCATTTCTTTTTATATATATATCAAAGAAGACCTAAATACATACAACAGATATAACTGCTGTGCCACTCACTGCAGGGAAGGATACGAAGTCAGCGAGTTCCCACAATGATTGACACTTACAATTAATTAAGAAATTAAATCCAAAGAAACATTCAATAAAAAGAAAACAAAACGAAAAGCCTGATCGCTGCACAGAGCAGCCGCTGTTTGATAAAATGGTCGACCAACCGCCAGCCCGACATAGAGCCCCTGTACTATAGAAAATGAATTGGTCCTGCGTGCTATTTCAGATACGAACAATTAGCATTCATGATCAACAAGATTTTATCACATTTTGTTTTAAGAATAGATGTTTTATTTTACATTTGTGGCAGGGTTTGCATTAATATACTGGCCAAAAAACAATTTATAAAAAACAATCTTTATACAAGAAAAGCTGTGTAACCTGTGTAGCACAGTGGTTCAGGTAATAAGCATGACAGATTCTGAACATGGCAAGTCCCCTTCATAGACTCATCATCTCTGAATATGGGCAGATGGCCCTACAGGCAGCACACAATGAGAAACTAAATTTGAGATGAGTAGATCTGAAGGGTGTAAATGATGGAGCAAAATGATAGTGATAGTGATTTTGTTCCATATATTTTCAAAGTCTGTCTGGCAGAGGACAATGTGGTCAGTATCACAAACCTATATTTTTCACAATGCTCATCTTCATTATGATCATCCTTATCATAATCATCATCATTATCAATATCTGCTCTGGTTCAACAACCTATATCCTTGAAAGACAATGTCACAACCACTCTACTAAAAGACAAAATAGATTTGAAACAAACTTGACAGCTATATTTAGGACAAAATGTAGGAAGACTCTTCTTGCCTATATCACAAGATGTAACAACAAATATATAGACATTAGTTTAAAAACCTCTAGAGGATGTAAAGAACTTTTGACTAGATTGATTTTGACACAAAGGTAAGACCATAATCTTTCTGATTCTTTGGAATGTGGGATGGCTAGCTCTACATTGATAAATTAGCTACATATTCAGTTGTGACGTAGAAAAACAGCATGTCGCTTATTGCAGTAAAGAGATTCATCTACTTTGATGAATAGTCAGAGCAATTTATTTTACCTCCTTGCTGATTAAGGATTATCCTACTGTCCTGATCTCTAAGCTCTTGATCTGTATCATATGGGAAGTATTTGAATAGCACTAATCCATAGAATCTTAAGCAAGCTATATGATCTCTCATGGATTTCATGTGGATCAATGGATTGAAAAGCCAGACTATGGAGTAAAGCCATTGATAGGTTGATATGCTGGAACTCAAATATCATCTGCATGATCAATGAAAAAAGTGATATCAAACTATGATACTATTGGTTGCCTTCACCAGGAGAGTAAAACATTAACAGCATATATATAATCTACAAATGTAGAGCTACCTACATGTTACCAAATAGCCTTTTGGTTGCTGGATATGTTGGAAGTGAAAGGCTTTTATAAATAATAATTAAAGTGCAATTGGAAATGTCACATTTTGGGGGTGGATGAAGCATACCCGAATGTTTTGTCTAATGTAAGATCTCATATATCCAATTATAATTTTGGCATTATTTATGAAATTCTCTTCATTCTAAACACATCCTGCAGTCTATGGCATATACAGACATTAGGACATGGTGATCTTTGCCACTTCTAGCATAGTAGCTAATGCTAAGACAACTTTTCTTTGTCTAGAAAGAAGGAGATATTGAACCAAAATGCTTCTATAAGCATAATCTTTATTCACATAGTAGCTCAAATTGTAGAAACATTCATTTCATGATTCTGTGGCTACTATTATATATATATATATATATATATATATATATATATATATATATATATATATATATATATATATATATATATATATATATATATATATATATATATATATATATATATATATATATATTTATATATATCTACTAAGCTCTGTTCTGTTTAAATTAAAAGTACCTAGAAAGCCTAGCCTATAGCCAATATTTGCATAGATGATGTCCCAGGCAGCCGGACAATAAACAAAAGCATAAGAATGAATGAGGAGGGACAAGAGACAACACAATAAATAGATCAGTTGACATAAAGATATAATCAGCTATGGTCTCTCAGAGTGTATAATTTATCTATCTTCTTCCATATTCTAGGAAACTGGCAAATCAAACATTATTATTATATATATTTCAACTTTATAATTTTTCTTAGTTTGTTATGTTGGGAAAAAGTTCCAAGGCCAATAGCATAGATTATGTTAATATACTTGATTATCATTCTACAGGTGATGATCTAACATTAAGGAACCTAGATGGCAGTTTAAAAAGATTAGAAAATAAATCAAACCAAACAGTATAAATTGGAAGAGAGAAATGAATTCCTCTACAACAAATAGTCATCACAAAATCAGGTTCATTGATGAAACATGAAAAATATATTGAAAATCTAAAAGAAGGACTTGAAATGAACAGTAATTTAATGAACAGGAACTAAAATGCTTGGACCTTCCAGGTTTGGTCTATTGCAGGTTTCAGGGTGATATGATTGAGACATACAAATACATATCTGGGCATTATGATGTAAAGCCTGTGCTGAATATGGTTACATATGGGAAAACTAGGGGACATAAAGCAAATATCTTTATTGAAAGATATAAAAACAAGTTACCAGAAAGCACTTCTACAGTATCAGAGTTGCACACACATGGAAACAACTTCCAGAGGATGTAGTTGGGTCCAACTCATTAAGTACATTTAAAAAGAAGCTGGAAAAGTGTTACACAGATGCAGCATACTCAAGATTGCAATCCATGTCTACTTTCTTGTCCAGTCATCAAATGCTCCAATAGGATCACGGACCAAATAGGTTAGTTCTAAACTCAGTTATTTAATTAGGAAATTGCCTTGAACTTGAAGCAGACCTTCCAACCTTTGTGACTTCTGCATACTTTTCTAATATATTATGAAACTCCAACAAATAAAATATAAACCAGTCCATTTAGTGACCCTGATTTTCATTGCTCATTTACACCTTATACAACATACATGGAGGAGTGCCCATTGACATTAATACAAGGCATTTTTATATCATGTATTCATATTTGAAAAGTCAACTAGTCTGCTAATAGGCCTTTAGCCTAAACAGAATGTATCTATGTTATGCTAAGTAATGAAATGCAACTGATCCAATCGATCTTTTCCATTCTATGCAGATTTGGACACTATAGGTAGAGCAAATATTCTCAAACAATTCAAATTAAGCATATGAAGGGCCCTAATGCATATTGCAAATCCAACACGTGATCCAAACTGCAGAGTTTGGAGACTGCACAATCGAGATTTTTGTCTCAACTGATGTGGCTTACCCAAGAGTGGACGTAACAGGGTGTTGATAGGCAATGGGGTGTGGGTTAATTAGTTAACTGGAATATTTAATAGCTATCGTAGTGATAATAATGCAGTATAAATCCCTGTGACATGCATGCTGTTCGATACAGACTTGAGAAAATAAGTTGAGAAAACAACAACAGAGGACTGAAAGTTCTACTTTACTTTGAAAGCCAAAAAGCTAACTGTGCATTTTAAGTGCATACCTGAGACCTAGTGGTTACTTGCATACCTGACCTTTTGCTTATAAACGCTTGAGATCTCAACGAAAAAGGCCATACTCAGCCAATACTCTATTCATCAGTCCCACATGTGACTGGACAAGATAGGCCTAATGTGTATGTCATACATTCGGAACAAATCTAATCACAAAGTTCTGTCAGATAAGAGATATCATATCGCTGATACCTTAAACTGAAAATCTGCCCTAGATGTTGAATACTTTAAGTAAACTTACGCAATATCATTCTTCATCTGTTGAGTTAAATATCCTAGGTTCACTGCTGTTTTTGAGTTTTTCAGCCATTTTGAAAACCAAAGAAGGCGCGCGTTTACAAAGCAGTATGGGACGGTACAAGTGATTGTATGCAAATATGGTGTACCTATAATGGCGGAGGTTGCGGAGTTGCGGAGCGTAGTGTTTCGACCCAGTATAAAACAAAGGAATATACGGATTAATATAAGAAATTTACCCTTCGTCTTTCTCGTTAGACCCCTCATGGGGCCCGAAACTGACCCTGGAGTCGGTAGACCTCTTTCAAATTGCTTAGATAAAAAGATTGAATCGGCTACTCCCAATCCTCTCTGTTACCCTAAAAGTTACTTACCAAGGGCTGCAGACTGAAGCTGCCAAGTCTGATAATCATCATCATCGCCATTATCATCATCGTCATCAACCGCTCAAGCAGCTCCTGCTCGTCCACAGCTTCCTCCCACTCTACACGATTTTGCGGTATTCTCATCCAGTTTTCACCAGCTCGTTCTACAACCATCTTCATACCACCATTATCAAACAAGACAACCGATTATTACCATGAAATGTTTATAAGACATTGTTTATGTTTCAAAGCTTTTCATTTGCTCCACAGTATTCGAAAAAGATTAACCGAAAAAGTTTTCTGGGCCAAAAACATAAACATGGCATTTATCAAACGTCATGAAATATCATACCAGAAGCGTTTGGAGATTGTTTTTTCCAAAAATAATGGTAAAAGCTATCAAGAAATTGCATCAATTGTGGGCAGCTCAAAGAATGCAGCTTTCGCTGTTTGCAAAAAGTTCTTTAAATTTAGAACCGTAAAAATTCTGCCAAGTTTTTGTAGACCAAAGAAGAACAAGATGCCAAGATATGAAAGGTATTATTGAGAGTGCTGCGATGTAGTAGGTTTGAACCTTTACACAACATTGTGTTGGCGTGCAAAAAAGTCTGACTTTGAAACATTAGCAAAAAAACACAGCAAGAAAAATCAATAAAAAATACAGCTTTTAAAGCCACATAAGAAAAAATCATCATTGGTAACAAAAATTAATCAACATAACTGCGATATAGAAGCAAAATCGACGCGATCATTCTTTTATCAAATCGTCCCAACACTTTTTGAACGGTAGTGTACTGAGGATACGACTTTGGACAATAAAGTTGTGTGTATGTAGCTAGCACTGCCCAGCTGCAAGTGGGGAGCACACATGATTGGGGCTCTGGGGGCGAGACCTCCAGGGAACTTTTTTAGGATCTCGTCCCTTCGATTTTAGGGAAACACCCGTTTTAAATATAAAGATACTAAGAAGTAGAACTCTAAATACACAATAGGCGAGCAAAACTATTTCACCTCCTAGTGATTTTCAAAATGACGGCCAGAGCACCATGTTTTGTTGTATGAAAATTGCGAACGGTTTTTTTATCAACCGTTCTCATTAAATATCAAAAAGTCGTCATGTCATTAGCTATGAACATTAGCTTAATAAAACCAAGCTAGAATTCTGGTTACAGTCGCAAACAATTTAAAGTTATTTCAGTATTTCATCAGGTAGCCTCGCTTACTTTTCACAATTCTTCGTGGAGGGGGCTCGTATAATTTGCCAATAAAATCACCTGGAATTCGGTCTTATTCACAAAGGACTCGGGCTTGAAGCTCTTCCTTGGTTGTTGGAGGACCTCTTGGGTCATGTTTTAGCTTGTATCTCATGAGCAACCATATATTTTCACTGATGTTCATGTCAGGGCTTTGTACTGGCCATGGCAAAACAGGAACACCTCGAAGAGAAAGATATAACTTTGTGTATGCTACTCGATGTGGGGGTGCATTATCCTGCAGAAATATGAAAGGCCTATCAGCAGTCCCAAACACTGACTCAACGTTGGCAAAAAGGTATCATGTAATAGGCAGACATACTTTTCTGCATTTATGGTTCTATCACAGACTACCAACTTACCAACGCCATTAGGCCCGATGCACCCTCGAAACATCACAGAGGGGGCACCTTTGAATGTCTGCTGGAAAAGAGTAGGACCATTGACCTCTTGTTTTGTACGCCAAACTCGTAGTGTTTTACAGTCATTTTTGAGTCCAGACCTGCACTCGTCGGAGAACACAACGTCTTTCCGCTGGGGTACTTTTCAGTCATGAACAGCATTGGCCCACCTCATCCTGGCTTTCCTGCTTTGAAAGGAAAAAAATGGTTTTCTTCTTCTGGTATAGTTTCTAATATCATACTTCTTGAGAATGCGTTTCACAATCTACTTGGAAAGGTTTCCATGGAGGTGGTGGAAGTTATTTCATTTGTGACAGTTTTCAAATCTGAAAACCTATGCTGCTTTGCAAGACAACAAGTATACCTCTCTCCCAGAACATCCTCTTTTTTGGTGGTCCACATCTTTTTAGTATATCAGGAGGGCCAATAGTTTCATTGCGCTTACAAATTCTCATTACCTTAGAATGGTGACAACCGATAGCTGCTCCAATTTTTCTGAAAGATAATCCATTATTTCGTACATTTATTATCGAAGCTGTTAATTCCTTCATTCTAAATATGGCTTCACATTTTTGCTAAATTTCTTTTGTTTGCACAATTTCCCTTTTGTTCAAAGTGTCAGCCAGTTTTTCGAAGCTCTGCCAAGACTGAAGCATAACAAAGATTACTAGATGGGATACAATTCATTTTAAATGGATTTATTTGTGTTCATAGGCCTAGAACTGGCTGTCATTTGAGGCAGAGGTGCAATATTTATACTCACTTAGTGAATTAATTCATATGAGTATGAGAAACTTCTTGGACAAACATAGAGTTACAAATTGTGCCTCTGGCAAGGTACCAAGTGCCGATACCTTGTTTGCATTAGGCTACCAACGTGGTGTCATTAGACATTTTGGGGACAGCTGTCCCCATGACACCTCATAGCACCGTCCTTATATCTATATGTTGCTATGTTATCTTATAACGTTCGCAGTCAATTATTCAGTGCCTAATGAAATATGATTTTCCAAAATCACAGTTTCTGGAAAATACCAAAAGCTGGAGCTGGGGGTTTATCTCCAGGCAATGTTTGAAAACTACACCCTTCAATTTGCGGGAAAATGATGAACTGCCTGCTTATTATGTTTAAACTAACCAAAATACCTCACGTGAAATTTTAGATTGCTCTTGTCTTTTTGACCACTGTAAATTAGGCAGTTCCATCTTCCCTTCATTTCTGTAACTGTGTGGATGTCATCTTTGACATTTGTTTCTTCATGGATGAAATCACTCCTAGTTTTGGTTTTAGGCTGATATTTATGACGTTTCTCCCGTGTTTCTTTACGTTGTAGCTAGTTTCATCGAGAGTTTTTATTGTAAGAGACCTCATCTCAGCATCATGTATCAGTGATGGTAAAACTACGGTGTTGATGAGTTTTCTATTAATGCAATGTATGATCTTACGGCCCTTCAAAAAGCGACTTAACTGATCAGATTTCTTTTCACCTAGATGTTATCCTGTGGCTGATCTTGACTCTCATCTGATTCTTTCGTGTTAGCATCCTTCCAAGAAATTGATATTCAGATACTCCCTCCATGTGTTCTCCATTAATGATTATACTTTTCCACAGCCTCTTTCCTTGTATGTCATTCCATATAAACTTGGTCTTTTTTCATCTTTCATTCATTCAATCTTTCTTTCTTTCTTTATTCTGTTGTATTAAGGTGTTCTGCAGCTCAGCTTCTGGTTTTTGCAAACAGGATGTTGTCGTCTGCAACCGTAAGATTGCTTAAATTTTGCCTGTTTAAATTAATTCTAGACAAGATGTCCATTTTCGTAAGAATTCATTTATTGTGACTATGAAAGTCATGGATGATGAGGTGTCACCCTGACGTACTCCATATATGAATCATAACGTTTTCGGTTACTGCTTCAGTTTTCAATTGTAACATGCATCTGTCAAAACAACTCAATGAAAATATAAAATGAAATGAAATGAAACAAATTAAATGATTTATAAATAAAATAGTGAGTAGGTACTTTTAATAGGTTCCCAGCTATTAATGTATATGTCTTCTGCTGCGGCTAGAAAGCAAATTCAACAAGATAATTCTCATCATATTCATCAAAGACTATCATGGAACGAATATCAAAGACAATTCTCTGCTGAACTTCATGTCAAGCAAACAGTGCCCAGCCTTCTTAGTACCTCTATGCCTAAGCGATTTTCAAAAAGTTGTGAAGTTGCATCAGGAATTATAAAAGATGACTAAAGGAAGGCTTTATATCGATGAAAAAAATTCATTAGAAAATGAGTACCTTTATCAAATTGAGCTTAAATTATAAACGAACATACTGCTAAATACTAGCTCAGATAAAAGTCCTTTGCATATCGTTATTCCGTGGGAAACTGATATAACAAGAAGCAAGAGAATACAAATAGGTAGATGGATGTTTGTTAAAAGATTTTAAGCTATTACCATTGCCAATTAGGTTATATAGGGACAATTAGAGCATCGTTATTTCCAGTGAAACCTCATGTTTTCTTTGAATGATGTTTGCTTTTGTAGACCCACCTTCACTTTGTATCAAAAATCACCAGAGCAAGGATATCCGATGCTGGGTTCATAAACATGTAGAGTCCAATGCATAATCTTGATGATTCAGGCATAATTTCCACCAAAATAGATAAAACCGAGCGTGCATTACCATTTTACTTTGGGTAGAAAAAACTCTCCAAAACACGTGAAATTGGCCTAAGTTTAGCTGCGAGAGCTATCTGCTAGCAAAACAGTCGTCACCTATTGGTGGAAACGATTAGGAGAATTTAAAAGTGATCAAAGTATTATTTAACTAAAGGTTTGAGCACTATGCATAATCCCTTACACCCTTACAATAAGCAATATTGACCTGTCAGGTGATGATGACATAGTTTTATTTTTGATTAAAACAATATCATTTGAAGGCAAGTGGGAGGTAAGCAAAGATAAAGTATATAAACGTAAAGTTTGTTACTGTAAAATTCGTAGTAAAAATTGTGAACATATGTTCTGTTTGCAGACTAAAGGCTAAAGCAGATTCTAACGAAACCGGTAAAAAACGGTCAGAAATCTAACGAACACAGCGTCATATATGCATGAAGTGTTTTATAGAGATTGTTATCAAAACATAAATTGACCAAGAGGATGACCAACAAACAGCAAGATGAGAAACGGGAAGAGTGCCTTGTCAAGGTTCAGAGGATACATGAGATTCTATGAAATGTTTCGGACCATTAGCATGGCGATGCGTTAGTTCACAATCAGGAGCATTACCAAAATAGAGAGGTTCAAGGACATAAAAGGTTGATAATATCATCTAAGGAAAAAAATTGCAAATTGGATAAGCAAAGATAATAAGTGCTATTACTTCTATTAACTGCTATTTAGTTCTTTGTTTTTTATTTAGTCATTTGGTTATTTAGTTTTAGTTTAGCATATGATTCTTCATAAATTGTAATTTAATTTTTCACAGAGAGCAGCTCCATATCATGAATACGAGTGATATCTTCACTAAACCAACCTGTCTCAATAAATACTAAAAACACCTGTAGCAATACATGCAATGGTAGAAATCAGAGGGAGAAACAGAAACACATCGTCATTGTACCACAAGGATCACATCTAAGTCCATTCCCACCTGATTTCCACGTGAACATTTTCCCTGAATGTGCAGAATTAAAATTGTTTCACGCATGAACACTATATGCACACTTGAGTCATAATGGTGTGCTTTTTGTTGGGTTCTATCCAAATACATTTGCATAGATAGCAATGTGCATGTGAATAGAAACAACATTAGACGCAAAGTGCGCTCCGAATGGAAATGGAAATGAGGCCAACAAGAATGGCAATGAGACAAACAGGCTAACAGTACACGGCATATGTAGAAAGTAACGTATTTGTGTAAGAAAAGACAGACAAATTTACTTGCATCATTGTCTTGAATATCATCGATGATTGTTGGCGAATCAAACTTGATGGAATTAAATCTGCCTCTTATTCCTCAATTAATTTGTTTCATGTTTTCCACAAAAATATGCGGTGATATTTTAACTCTTCACAATGTTTCTATGGATTTAAAGCCCCCAAACAGAAAACAGATATCGATTAAAAGTTTTATTTTCTAATGGTGGCAGGCTCTTATTAGCAACAACCACTATGTGGTTTCGTAATCAAATTCCTTTCTTCACATATAGGCATACATGTGCACTCAGCAGCTTTAAGCACTATGAAACCTTTGAAATATAATATGTTGCGAAGAAGGAAAAAGCTTAACTATTTAAAAACGTGAGCATTAACATTCAGGGTACATTTAGCGCAGAAATGTGTTTAGTGTTTGCATGGAAGAAGTTCATCTGACTGCAATGAGTTCTCGCCTTTCATCTGCCACATACACACAAAGCTAAAAAATAAAGGATTCTATAAGAGGATAAGATCTCACCTCTAAGCTTACAAGTTTTTGCTATTAATACAAACAGGTCCCAAACATAGACAGAACGCTAAGAGATATATTTTAGTTAAATTGCGCTTGTGGCATTAAAAGTTATTCACATGATAACTACCCTTGCCTACTGTTTGTTTTTAAATCACATCCCTAATATACTGAATATCGTTTTGTAGATTGCAATTCCGTCATGTGGGACTCAATGCGTACTCTTCATAAGACGTATGAAAACGAAGTTAGGCATCAGAGGTCACCTAATCACATGCCTGAAGCTGTAACCTTATTTTGAAGACCCAATTATACATCATCTTTTAGCGACGCAACTTTTGTCTACAAATCAACAGGCGCCAAGACTCTAGCAAAAATATCTGCAAAGAATGCTATTGTATATATTTTAATCATGAATTCTCAAAATGCTTCCTTTAAGCATTAGAGTATCAATAAGGTCACCAAATATAAACAAGCCTGCAGAAATGAATGGATTTTTAACATGGCGCGTACAGATTACACCTTGTAAAATGCAGCTTTTGGAAGAATTTGCATTAGCTTTGGCATTGCGATTCGGAAAGTGCTAATGCATAAAAACAATTAGCTCGAGACAGCATTTAACCGCAAAGTTCTCTTGATTTATGCGAAGGATCCTTGTTCTAAGAGGCGACGAGCACGCCAGTACTAAAACGGGATAATGATTATGATGAGAAAAATGACATTACGTAATTATTTAGAGTATTTCTAAGTCAATTTCTTCGTGAGAAATTAAAACGCTTTGTTTTGCATCTATGTTGAAGATTCCGGCAATATTCCGCAAATTATGGTGAAGCCAATTAAATGCTTAGAATTGAGAGAAGATAAAAACATACGCTTCGCCTTTACTTTCAAGCATTTCAAAGATGGTCTAAGCTTCGTGTGAATGCTTCCCAGATCCTTCTTAACTAGGATCTGCTCATCAGTTCGGGAAACGAAATTCGAAACCACAGTGTCGATGATCTCCACAGGTCAACCTGCAAGAAGCGATGTCACCCATTCTCAACTGCATTGTGTACTCCAGTTTCCTTGCAATGATGTCATTTTTGAAATGACAGACGATAATATATCTATTTGGATTTGAACATATTTAATGAAACTATGGGTACTATTTTTATTAATCCTCAAACTAAAAACTTTGTCTGTGCACATGCAATAGACCGCAGTATACTGTAAATGTCATTGTGACACCGATCTGTACATAAAATTGTCATGCGTTACACAGATTGCATTATGGGGTACAAGAAGCGACATTCTGTATTTTGCAAGAAATACCAAGCATATCTTATCTTACAGATTACTTTCAGTGCTACAATTGATTCACTTGAATAGACAATGCTTACAAGCTCATTCAACTGTGAGAAAATCAATGTCTACATGACAATCCAAACACACCAAATTACTTAAAACATGATTGAAGTTTCCTTGGTGATAAACGTCCGATGTCATATTTGTTAAAGCAGTCAATATTGGTTATAGACATGGTGATTTTTATTTCAAAATTTACTTATTAAATACGATTCAAAACTTTGCTTACTTAATACGATATTTCAAAACATGCAACTCTTTACTTCTCAACAACTGCAGCATGCAATTGCCTTGTCTCAATGAATTTATATAAAAAATAATATAAACCAATATCAAATGTTAGTCAAGCCAGGATTCGCCCAAGCTTTGCTACGGCAAGTAGAAAGCGTAGTAGACACCACGAATAGAAGCGCGATAGTCATTAACTTCGTTAACAGGTGACATCGCATATGTTCCGCCGGATTAAAGTTTTCTTAAAGCATTTGAAGAAATGAGTCATAAAGACGCCAATAATACATGGAGTACTCATAGTAGCATAAAAATTTAACTTTTAGGAAGTATTAATGATGTTATAATGAACAGACTTCCTGCATGTAGCTGACGTTACGTTTCTTTTCATTGCACTTACTTGAGATACTTATGAACACAACAATTGATTGAGATGTACGTACCAAAGTTGACATCATGTTCAAAAATTTGAAGTGGAATAAATATCTATAAGTCTGATATGAAATTCGATATTTCATTTATTTTGATTTATCGATATTTACAGATGATGCGCCTTACAGTAGAACTAGCCAACATAAGACGACCAACAATAAATCGAGTGTAGAACAAAGCAGTAACAACTTATATTGTATAACGCCTATCATTTATCTTCCAAGGGTTCATGTTTCGGGTTTATGTTTGTGGATGTGCCTCTACGTGCTTTATAAGAATAAGCATATAACAAATGGCAGGTTATTGCAACTCTTTGCAGCACTTTTTGTGCAAAAAAAGCAGAAGCTCTTTTTGTGAGCTCATGGCGAGGTCTTATAACCTGAAGCTTTCAAAGTTTCTAGTTTGATAATCTGATACTTGAGACCTGCATGGGAATTTTTGTCAATTTTTCAAGGCATTGTCCGCTGAACATTGTATGCGTCATCACTAGCCTGTCATATCTTATTATAGAACGAGCATCAGGCCAATTGCAGACCCACCCATCTCTATGTTTTGTAGGTTGAATGAGTTTGCATGCGCGATCCTGAAGGGCTCGTAAATGTGAGCATTTGATAAATTTCCCTAAATCACATTAGTGTACCTTAAGTGACCCTCAAAAAGTGCTTTAAAGACTGAAGCAAGTCATGTTCTCAGCTACTTTTGATCATTTTGTATTGTGCATCCCAGTTAAGACATTCACCTATCTCTATTTCCAGATATTTCACATTATGTGCGCATGTAAGATGCTAGCAATAGAAAATGGATAGCTAGAGTGAGGAATAGACAGAGTGTGATAGGAGAGAAATTTTCAGAATGGAAATTATGTTCTTTCTCCAATTCATATTACAAATAGGAACAATACTTGTCAAAACATTTATCGAATATTCTCAAGGAGATACTCAATGCCATACTTTAAGTTGTGCTCTCTACAATTGGCTTATTGAAGCTGAGGATCATGTTCGATTTGTAGCAGTTGCAGAAAGACATCCCAATCTGTTTGGCATATAAGTAGCCAACATTCATTGTCCCATGTTTAAGAGGTATCAAAAGAAATTAGCATTTATTATTGAAACAATCATTTCTTGAACCTTTATCAACAGACTTCAATTTGAACCTTCATTGCTTCATCACAGCAGGTGTTTACTACTGTGCGCATGTTTCTCCATGTAAAATCGGACCATTGCGTAGCAGCTCATAGCTCCTTGCCTGACTTGCGATTAAATAAAAAATGACAATGCAAGCAGTTGTTACAACTTAATTTTTCTTACTTAATATAAATTGAAATTGACGTATGGTGTTGTGATCTTACTTAAGGTGATTATGTGTCACTTAGAAAGCACAGCTTTCTTTTCATGTGATCTTCTAAGGCTTTATTACATACACACTAACATTGACAGGATAAATCAACTTATGCTAATTTAAGGACGCTCATGTAAAAAGTGAGGTTTTAATTTTGACCGAAATAAGATGGGATTTTCACTTCTACCTTCAAGCAAAATCACTTGTTTCCCAAGAACTGAAATAACTAATTGGCATTCATCCACCACTTGCCACTAAATGTCATATCTAGAACAATTTCTGGCAGAAGTTTATTAATATCTAATGGTAAAACTTCTTTGCGTCACCTGTGAAATTTTTGCACTCAGCCCTATATGATCGAGATTTTCTATTGAGACAAACACAATAGACCTTACTATATGGGAATGCAAAATACCAACAAGATAAATTCATGAACGCGGGTATTTGAAAGCTGAAAGTGAGAGGAATAAATAAGATCTATCTAAATATTACTACTTAAGCATTAACAATTGTAGAGAGCATATCACACCTATTTTTGTTTTGTTTCATGAGTTTTTGGATCAGATTTCATTTTCTAGCTCAAGGATACTTTATGATCGACAGTGGTTTGTAGAAGTAGAAAGTCAGATTTGAATGCATCCAATTTTACTCATTAAAGTCTTCTTCCCGTTAAAATTGCTTTAAAAAATCAGAATAGAGCATCTTGCAACTACAAACAAGTTAATTAATATGTTTTCTAATCACTTTTGTATCTGAAAAATTATCTGCGTTACTTTTGGAAAAGCATAAAACCGGCAAGCAATAGAGTCTTTTAGGAGTCTTGTTTACCAAGAATGGAATCTGTTTTGTCTACATTTGATTTCTCTGGACGTTCAATAGTACATGAAAACTGGATTAGGTAAGAGAGAAGGAAAACTTTTGTAGCTGACAAATCACTTTTTTGTTTTCGTATTACATCTGCTATATTTAAGTCCATTAGCTTGGAGCTACAGAAAAATCTGCAAAGCCACCGACAAAAGAAAGAGCTATAATTGGCGACTTGCTCACAAGCATCCGTGGATTAAGTTTGGTAGAGCCGATTGTAAAAAGTCGTGCTTAAGCCTTCATTAGGTATCAAGGATAATTTGTTATGATAAAACACTGTTGTTGTGAATATGATTTCAGAAGATTTTGAGAAATTATTCGCACTTTGATACCAAGACGTAAGCACTAATTGTTGATTATAAGATGTGTAATCTTGGCTTCTTACTAAGCACGATATTGTCCAAAATTAGACTAGCTTATAAACCCGACATTCAGTTTACATTCGGATGGCATGGCATTAACTGTCAGGTGAAACTTCCCTTTGAGTCAAAACAAGTTGTAGCAAGAATCTACCATCTTTTCTTTTAACAATGGCTGTGATTGCGTCTGAAGACAAGTTACTCTCAGTTTTTGCAGCATGTTTAAGTACGTCATAATTTCGTCTCTATGTTTCCAAATTGCAAAGCAGCATGGTGCCGTTTTCTTTGGCGTAAACAATACACGTGATTTCTATCACAAGGTTCCGCCAAGCGCACATCGTAAGTAAAACACAACTAAGAACCCATGCAATATTTTGCGTCGACGTTATTGGTTAAAATGTTGGATTCAACTGTAGATGGAAATATGATAATTACAAACGCTATTCACTTGCCACCTGATAACGTAAGAACAATTCTAAGGTGAATTTCATTGTAACTTATTCCGATTCTATGCTTGTACGTTCGTATAATAGAGAGAAAGAGAGATGAACAATCGGATCTCACAACCAGGGCGGAAAGCATATTGTCCTCGTCAACATGGTATCGGCGTGTAGCAGACAATTGCGTCATCAATCAAAAGCCGATTGGTACAAAGTCTGCTCAAAAGAAAAATCCTGAGCTTAGCCGCCAAAAAGAATTCCAATCAGCTTCTTCATGGTCTCACGCCAACTTTTTCCACGCTACTCAGAACAAATTATCAATACTAATGAGATGTGACTTGGCCCGTGCGGATGTCGACTTTCCTCGTCACTGATTCTCGATGACTAATAAATCTAACACCCTTGCTTTAGTAATTACAAGGAAATAACTATTTAATCCTCGATCAGCTTTGAAAGGATATCAAAATTGTAGTGATAATGCACTTTCTCTAATCTGGTAAACAATTTGACACTTTTTTCTTAGCAAAAGGTTTAGTCTGCTAGGCCATATCAGTTCAGTGTCAAGACCTGAGCCCGAGTGTGATTGCTGAGCCTGAAATAAACATGATCAAGCAAACATGATCAGCCTTAAAGCAAAAGATGACGCAAACGAGTTACAATATTACTCCGTAATCAATGCCTAATATTTCATGATCCTGCACTACAACAAGACAATTCTATGACGAGTTCAAATTGTAATAAAAAATGGAGTTCTACCCTACAGTAACAAAGATTTTTCAACATACCATCAGCTGAAGTCTCAATTAAAAACAATATCTTCACTAAATCGCATATTCTGGCTTGCTTTTTAAGACGTTGATTGCCAGAAATGCTTAAGTATAGACAGTCCTTCTCTTTTTAGAAACGGTTCAAACAGCACTGTGGAAAAGCTAAAATCAGTACAATGGCTGTATAGTAGATGCTACATGGGCCGTTGCCCTTTAGTTTTCTCTGGTGTTGGATCAGTTGCAAAGAGTTAACAACTTAAAACCCCATGCATCTACGGTCCACAAAGGCCTTTCATGTTTATTTGAATTACAAGGGACTTTTTCAAAATGTTGAGTGTGGCGTCTCATTGATCATGAAACACTACTTTCTAATAAGAAGTCAAAGAAGCGATGATTTAAATGTTTTAGAGACTTAGCTAAAATGGGACAAAGTAAAGATACACTTAAGTTCTGTCAGAGCAATAATATACACTTATCAAATCACTCAAAGTACTTGACAGTTACTTTCCAGCAATGCATTTGGATGTCGTGCCCCAATCCTTATGCCCTATTGCTTGGTCTCTCCATCCTGCTCCAGGAATAAGCATATCTGATTAGCTTCTTGGCTACTTGACCTTGGTCCTTGGCTAGTTTACTTGATAGTTGACCACTTTGCTTTCATAACCGGTGAATTAAATTGTTTCAGGTTGCTAGCTACATTATGACGCAAATCCTTGTGTCTTCCAATGTAAAATGTAAAATCTAGCCCTATCTCGCAGCCAGAATTGTTTCATTGGCTCCAATCCGAGGTAGACACATAATTTTAATCTATTTGTATTTATCTAACAAGCCCTGACCGTACAAATGCAACTAATACATTGGGAGTGATAACATCTATGTGTCTTTACAAATTGAATTAAACGGACCGTTAAAACGATCAGACATAAAGAGCGGGCCTAGCAGCATACTTGAACTCACATGGGTATGACGAATTTCCTCTGTTCTATTAGCTTATTCAATCTATTTCTATTTCCTAAATGATCATTAATCAATAAAATGAATCACAGAAACAATTTTGCTTTCTCTGAGCGCTCAGTTCAGGCACGCCGTTTCTGATAACGCAAACAACACTATTCCGCAATGTAATCGTTATCTAAAGACGCTATTGCCAAATGAGCAATTATGGCTCTACAAACAAACATGCAATTTTTGCAAAATTTACAAAGTTGTCAAGGCAACAATGCCCTTTGTCAAAATATCTTTAGCCTAACTTGCTGTGCTGGCTCCAAAACTGCTATGAATATTCTGAAGCAACAGTGCCTATGAAATGTCTTCTAGAGCATGCATTCTTTGGCCCATTGAGACAGTGAAATCACACTGCTGTTTTATGCTAGATCAATGATAAACACGAGATATCGTTGTTTGTAAGAGCGCTGCGTTGGAACGTTGCCGTATAAATGACTACACAGTCAAGATTCTTTGACAAGACAAACTCTTTTCAATCGGTAGACTTGGACATAGGGAATTTCATTGTTTAACTTTTGAAATGATTAACAATGGACACGACACAGAGGCGATGTCGGCTGTATGAAATGGGACTGGGCTCAATTGGATCTTTTCTCTCTGTAACACCGCTTCATTGTTTTAGCATTGTTCGACCAATGAAATCTTTGCCGTTTGAGTTAACTGTCTTACACAGTGGGACATGTTATTTAATGAAATGATGCTGCATAGCTCTTTTTAACCGCGGTTCTTTTGTAAATTTAATTGCTATACATGAGAATATATCATTACAGTTGTTGACGAAGGATTCACCGTTGACCGTCTGATCACGGCTGCACATCTGGTTGCAGAAGAGCACAAGTCAGAGAAGAGAGCAGAAAAAGAGGTAACTTGGTGAGTGAGTGATAAGGCTGCAATAACTTATAAGGAGACACTGATGATGAGATAATATCGAAATCTGATGTATCTTCTTGGGATTTTAGTAAGATTAAGAAGGGATTAGTAACCTTAAGAATGATTCTATCTTAGCTCTGTTTAAGCTGCTAATAACTTGATTGCTCTGATAGATATCAGGGATAATGTTCATTGTAGCTGCAGCAAGAAGAAATTAGAAATTTAGAATAATTAGTATTCACATTATTTTTCTCTTAATTTTCTACTATTGAGCTGTTTCAAATATCAGGCCCCTATTTATCTCTCTCTCTCTCTCTCTCTGCTTATCTTTAAATTTGACTTCCTCTGCTGGTCTTATTCATAACCGATTATTATAGAGCTAAGACAATATGTAGTAAGAGCAAGACCTTCATTACATTTCATATCACCACCGATTGCCACTTAGCATTATTTGATAGAAATAAGTAATCGAAGTAAGCCTTATCGCGATGCTTCTATTTCTATTTGTTTCGATAACAAGACAGGGTAATTAAGTTTTCTCTTGTCCATAGCCAAGAGGAACCCAAATATAACACAGCACACGCTTATTTACATTTATGTCTTCAGCTACTTCACATAGATGTGCTTTATGTTGACATAGCATTTTAATACTCATTATCGTAGATCTGAATTACCAAAAGTAGCAGTGAGTCTGAAGAAGATTCCACGTGATATAGGACAAATTTGCTTTTTTAGTCGCTACCTCCTTTACTCCCTTTTCAAGTGAATATTGCATAAGAAGTTTATATGAAATACCTGGTATTTCCATCGCACAACTGCCAAACATGCGTTTTAAACTTTGGTAAACGTTCATTTACTAACAGAAAAATTCAGCTTGCAGTTTTTTGGCAGGGAGCAAGCTGAAGGAAAAATGATTAGATTTAGGCAAGCTGTAATGTTTGAGTACGAGTTATGAAAATCTCTGACGCTAGATTTACCAATATTGCAATCATTTTTCATAAATGCAAACTTCTCCTCTGTGACACAAGTTACCAGCTGAAAATGCAAATAGCATTTAGTTACATGTGCAATTTTTTGATGCATGGGATGAAGACACATCAATTGATTCTCAACACATTTTTAACATTTTCACTTCTTCACATACACTCATTGTGCAGTCGTCAAGAAACAAGCAAATCTTAACATTGTACGCTGTCATTGTCTTTCTTTACAACGATGGCAGTCACTTTGTACAAAACAAGCTCTAAAACGAACTTCAAAAAGTACAAAAGAATGGGAATTTTAAATTCTATGAGAAATATCTGAAGCAGTGAAAAATGGATGGGAGAGATGTGGCGCCCCGGGACACAGAGCGGTGAAAATATGTACTTCTAATAGAAGAATGTGAAGTGGCTCATATGATTATTCCTAAACTTTGACTAAATATTTGATGCTAATATTTGCAAATTAAGTTCTTAACTTATATCTATTATATGCATGGCATTTAAATAGAATTCCAGAGCAGAGCTATTCATTATACTTCACTCAGTTGTTGACATTGATCATGGATGTTTTTACCTTTGTATTATCAGACGGAATAGTTTAGCCAACACAGTTTTTTCATATTTCCCAACAACTTTCCTGATTCTTTGATATATTTCAATAGATATTTTGCTAACAATCTTCTCGACCAGACTTGCATAGCCTTTAAGACTATACCAGTGTTTGTGGTGATAGATACTGCACAAAGATTGTTGTTTAAAAATAGAATACCAGAGAGCAGAACAGCAAAGGTTGCAACAGAAATGCTATGCATCTCTAATACTCCCTTCTCTAATGCTAGCTATTATCCGTCTTGCGATTAGAGGATGGCTTTTCTATTATATTTTATGATGAAAAACGATGAATCAATCCGAGGGTTTAAATATAATCATTGTTTAAAATGTGTTAATATCGACATTGAAGTAACAAACTAGATAGCATTCTTCTTTGAATAGTTCATTCACAAAGGATGCAGATCTATACCGTAATTTCTCTTGTACAGTAGGAAACATTTATAAAGTTCCCTTCTCTATTAAGTCCCCTTCTCTATTAAACCCCCTTCTCCATTAAGCCCTCATATGTCATATGTCTATATATATACACAGATACAAAATGTGAAACAATTCTCATTCATTATTTATCCGCATGCATCTCCTAATTTTTTATCAACTAATCAATCGGTCACTCATGAGTAAGATCACTGATTTGTCCAGCTCAAGATAGAGAATTTCGAAGAGTGAGAAAGCTTTAAAAGAATCAGGGAAGAGCGAGCACGATGAAGATTAAGGAAAGTAGAAATGGATGACTAGTGGTATCGAGAAACTATCAAAACTAGGTGACACTAGCGTGCAATGTCTGGGCAAAAGTCAATGAGTAGATGAAAATAGCTTGGTAGGGTATTATTTTCCTATTTCATCACAAGCATGAGATTTGAATCTTGATTTTAGGAATCGTATTGAGTGATTGAATATGTCTGGAGTTTTCTGCCCCGTGATGCCTTTCGAAATACCAACAATAACACCTCAAGGTACGCCATCATCTGTCTCATCGGCCTGTGGTATGTATACGTTATTTGCCTGTGTCTCCTGATATTCTTTAGATTAAACTGGCGCGCAATTAGAAATCGTTCTAGGTTGCCAAATGCAGTGGCCAATAGAGGCAGGATATATATATATATATATATATATATATATATATATATATATATATATATATATATATATATATATATATATATATATATATATATATATATATATATATTTAGCAATAGCTATTTTCAGAAACCATGATTAGATACATACATTTGATAGGACCAATGTAATAACTGCCTGAAGCAACTCGATGCAACACTGCATCACTATGCAATCTTACAACGCAGTGAAACAACTCAATATTCAAGGTAGTTGAAGCACAAGCAACTCAAAACATTAACCAAATCTAAAATCTATTCTCTGGCTGAGAAAGAGCAGCCAATTACATTTTACAGTCATATAATCTGAACTTTGAGAATTTGAAGTCGCCTATTTGCAAAGTCATTTGCCCATTGTCGTTTTTCATTTTAAGCTATTAAAATAATTCTTCATTAATAAAAACAGATGATTATGAACATAAACAGATCATAAGAAAGTTGAAAGCAAACGCTGGAAACTCATTAACATAACAAATCTTGAGTTCTGTTTTATAAAACAAACCTTTCTATTGCAGTCTCCAAACTGGCTTAAAGAATGAGATTTAAGGACTCTAGTACGTTTACTAATGACCGATTTTACTAGTAAATTGAGCTATTTCCAAGGGATACTATTTCAAATGCTCAATCATACATAAGGTATTTCACTATCTCATACCAGGGTGTTAGTAATTAGTAATATTCATTCCTTTTTTGGTACAGAAGTAAGCTTTGAGAATATTATCGAGCCTGTATGCACCTTGAAATTGATTTAAATATCATGGCAGAGTACGTGCCTCCTTTATAGTACAATATGGGATTGAAAATTGGCCTGTTATTAGTACACCGAGCCGCAGAAAACTTCAGGTGATGCGAAGGCGCACTTGACTGATCATTTGATACTGTATATGAGTGTTACACGGAGTGTTATTGGTGGTCATGTGAGTTCAAGGTTAATACTCAATACAAATACGATCATCACTCAAATTGAAAATTCAGAGATAAATTTTGCTGCATTAGGCAAAACATTCTTAATCACTATTTCAATAATTTATGGAAAGCTTAAAGTAATGATTTTGCAAGTCTCCTAGTAACAACAATTCTGAGTTCAATTACTTGACTTTTCATGGTTTGGTATTTCCCTAATTCCATTCCATATGGCATTTTATAAGTCTAGAGTACATAATTATGAAATGGTAAAAATGAAGGATCGGAATTTAAAACTGGGACACATTACATTCAGTTTCTCCTTTGTAGTTGTGTCTAGAGGTCCCAAAGCACTTTTCTTCCTGGCACGATAAAGATGGAACCAATTGAAGTATGAAAATACTAAATTTTAGTTCTAAAATCCTCAATAAGTTTTTATGACGCATTCTATCCTTTGGCCATTATTTCAATCAACTACGGTTCCTTTGATGTGGCACCTACTTGAAAAATTGACTTCAAAAGTTGATCAATTTTTCCGGAATTCCTCATGCTACATAAAGCATTAGATCTTTTTGTGAAAAGGAAATAATCTTTTGCGTCTGCTTCTAATATAAACTAAACGATAATCCTTACTCAAGGCACACTGATTTTGAAACAAGTTGAGCCCAATTGATTTATGCTAAAGTTCGCTGAGCTATGTAGTTCATTCGTAGTTATGCACAATTGCAGGAATTGAAATATTTTATTGAAGCTTGCCAGTTTAGACAAAACGTAAATTTACAGCAACGTGGCATTGATATGTCAGCTGCAAGATGCTTTTTATACATTTCTGTTACAAACAATATATAGTGCTGTCTCAATCAGGTAGTTAACAAAGATTTCTCTTTTCGGAGTAATTCAATATGCCACTAACATAGTGTTCGAATATGTTGATTTTTAGAGAACAGAAAATACCAGCAAACATTCACTTTTTGATAATTGTTTAAGAATTGCACAATGAGCCTCAATAGTGCAATTGTTATGCGAGTCTCAATAGAAGTTGCTGCAATACCCCCCATTAAAAAGCAAAAAGTTAATGCTCCCAATTGAACTGCACACCAAGCTGTTTGTTTATGTGTATGAAATGCATAATTAAGTCAATGACGAAATTCTGTGAGGTGATTTCATAAAGTGCAAAGCTAAGTAAAAATGAGTCTGAAAAGAACGTAAATTATAAATGAATGATATTGTATTCTTTGTAAATAAGCAAGATTGCAAAATGGCCTTTGCATATGAAGGAGGAACCCAGAATCAATGATATTATTTCTGATTTTCTTCACTAAAATCTTTATTTGGCTGCTTTTTCTCACCTCTAAAGAAGCTAAGATATTTTTCTTATTTCTGAGAAATCGATTAGGTTTTTTAACAAGTTAGTTTTATACCTAATTTGCCTAAAGTTATCAGCTTAAATCTCTTCGCAAAAAGTTTTAGTTAGAACCATCTTCTTTTCAGTTTATTGCACTGTGTTCAATGATATATATTTTGTTCAATTTTAGCCTTTCAAACAGAAAGGTGAATTACAAAATGACATCTTCTTTATTATGACAATATGAAAAAACTTCTCCGCTGTTTCTTTCTGTAATAAATATTAATATCTTGGCTGATTTGTGAGATAAAACAAGTTATGGAACCGAACACAAAAGACTAAATGTAATATTAATGCTTCAGGTCAAAAATCTATATAGAGTGTTTACTAATATATGAATTTAATACAAAACAGCCGAATTGAAGGAAATTTTCTGTGCTTTCAGAGAAAATAAAAATTTATGTTTGACATATGACTGGTTGCGCGGATAGTTTATATAATGAATGATTCAGTGATTTTAGAGGCAACATGTCTTTGCTCAGATGGCGTAAGAGTGGTAGCTATTGTATTGTCATATTTCAGCTGCCAAGAGACTAGTCAACAAATCAACAAATCAATAGGGATACACTTGTAAAATAGTTCAGGCACTCTTTTGCGTAGAAAACCTTTGTAAATATAGAAATTGTTTGACCAACTCTTCGCATCGTATTGAACGACATCAGGTCATTCGCATGTCTTTATTGGTACAGTCATCTTAGCATAATGAGATTTATAGGGTTTGCGTAGATAAGAGCACTTTTGAATTAACTGCCGAAGTTTTTAATGAAATGTAGAACAGTTGTTCATGAGTGCATCGGTGTCTAAGATATAAATTTTAGATGATAATCTAAGTGGCATGTCAATCATACTTTGCATGATTTTCTAAACCGTACCTGTCTATGATTAAACACGAACGAAAAATTTATGTTCGAAAAACTTTGGAGTTTTACTTCGTACAAATACTAAGATAAATAAATACTAAATCAACAAGAAGTGGCTGATAATATTAGTACTTCTTGATGATGAATAATAATCATTTTATACCAATAAAGTAGACTTTCTCTTTTAGAAGATTTTACACCAGTTTTTCTGCCCAACTCAGAAAGCATTGCATTTGATTCTTCTTATGTTCCATTATATCCTTGAGTAGTCTTTAGTTAATAAAAAATTACAGCACATGAAATTATGCCAATTCTAATATGATATTCATGGCTATTTTTAGCGAAGAAATATGTAGTCTTAGCTTTAAAGACACAAACTGGAAAAAATTACCTTGTGAAAGTTAGAAATAAGCTTACAGTTGAAATTCATGGAAATTTATCAAGCAACGTTTACTTGCGTAGTTTATAAATAAAATGATTTCTCTTAAGGTGTTCCGAGAAAACACAGAAGAGAGAGGACTACATTTACTAAAGTTCAATTAGAATTGCTAGAAACTCTGTTTTCGAAAACACATTATCCTGACATTTTTATGAGAGAAGAAGTTGCTAACAAGATAGGCCTACCCGAATCTCGTGTACAGGTAAAGAGTTTTCTTGTTCCTATTTGTATTCCTTCCTTTTCCTACTGGACTCTCTTTAATCTTCCAATGCCTGGAGCCTTTAACTTTTATAAGGCTTTATGTCGTTGAGCATGTTGTAAAGAATAACTTGGAATTACAAGAATGGTTTCAAAGCATAGATAATAAATGTAGTTTATTATGACATAGAAAACCATTCAACTTTCTCCAAACTAAATTACCACAAATTTCTTTATTTACCTCTAAACATGTGTAATTTTCTGATGTAATAAACCCACTCCTTATGTAATAATCATGTGGTTACATTTTCAGGAGAAACCAAACTTCTTTATAAGGAGTCAAATTTTTCGACATTCTTGGAGTTTAAAATCGTCAGCATTTTATAACCAGCAATAATATATAGAGCTAATCATGGTAGAATATATATCATAGCTATCAAATATTGAATTTCATGGTGACTTTGGTATCATTATCTAACACTTCTGTATCACTTTTTGTCAACCCAACCTTTATTCTAGGTCATTACTTTACTCTAAACGTGTTGGTAACCACAATTTTACCCAAATTGCTATCATATATGAAACTAATCTGATTCATAGCTGATTAATCAAATTTATCAGAACTCCTGATCAGAGAACAATCAATGCCGCCATGACTATCATTTGACCTGTTTGAAACAGCAAAGTGTGCAGCTATCGACAATCACCCTCTGCTTTTAATAAAATTGATCGCTTACAAGAACAAAATGCATGCATTCATTAAATTAGATTATTAGAGATAAAGCGTAGCGATTAAAAAGAGGTTTAAGCCGCGTAAGGGCAAGATTACTTTCTTCTCTTTCCCTTTTTCAATGAATTGTATCTTGCATACGGGGTTCCAAGAAACAATCTTAAGAATGCTTTTGGCAGTCTCGTGAACCGGAATAAACAATGGCTTAAAAGCTTTACGCGGTGGATGAATAGCGAATAAAACAGAAGCTCCTCGCCAAGTTTTGTCTGCGAGGAAATAAACAAAGCTCGCCCATCTATTTTGAACTAGTCCCCTTCTGAGAGGCACTTGTAGCAAAATGCAAGGATGGGGGTCTCAGAAATAGTTGCTATGGCTACAGAAAATTGCAACTGAGTGATGTAGCTTTGATTCATATATTTTTGAATCTAGAATAGATATATATTCAAAATTATCTAATATTAATTTCATTTAGTTACTTGCTGCATCAATGAATGACGAACTATTCAACAATGTTGATGTTTAAGAAAAAGCGCAGTAAATGTCATATTAGATGTTTTGAGATAACAGAAGTCGGACAAAAGACTATCTAATCCTGCAAATCTCAACTGACGAGGACTTGCTCTGTAAACACTTCGAACAACCAAGCAATCATCGGTCAGCGACAATTGTCATCAATTGATCACCATCAATCTATCATCAGTCTTCAAGCAATAATCATCTATCATTACTTATCAAACGAACCATGGCTATACCTGGTCTTCCATATTCAGCTACCTTTGCTAGCCTATATTTCAACCAGTCCTTCAGCCAATCTTTTAACCAGCCGCGTTGCTAACCAATCACATCAACAATAGAATCCTTCCTCTTCTATTATTGGCTCTTCATTTGCCATTTAGCTTTTTAATGCTGTCTTTACCAATGATCAGGTAAACATGATTCTCTGTTTTCTAATTAGATTTGGTTCAAGAATCGAAGAGCAAAATATCGTCAGATAATGAACAAAAAGAATCCTAGCAAAGAGAAGAAGCAGAACCCATATCAATTTAGGCCAAATGGCATGAACGTAGTTATGCCGCAACAATTACACCACCAAGGAGCATATTGGGGAGGACCACCGGGCTACCAGGGATTTGCACGACCACCTCAAGCAATGCATACTCAATTATTTAAGCCTTCTTACAGCTCGGCAAACGACGCAGAGCGGTTGTATTTTCGAGATTACACGTCACAGCTTTCAGGACACACTACTGGCGTTCCATTGTGGCAAAGCAATATGCACTCATCTGATAGAAACTATTACTACCCTGAAAGTGGATCCAGTAGTTCCTATTACAGTGGTGAGACATTATCACCTGAATATTACGGAGCTAGTATGTAATTTTAGCATGACTCATATGTATATACCTGCGCATCTATGTAATTTATTTTATGTACTGGGTAACGAACAGAATCCATCAATTTCAAAGTAAGAGGAATTAAGTCTTTCCCTAAGATTTATTCAGGTTTTAGCTAAAATTACGCAATGCAAAGTACACTGCAAATATACGCCTTTGAGAAACCAAGGAAGCGAAGAGGGAATAATAACAAGTGACTGGAAAGAACTGTCCATAAAGTTTGCTATGATAAGCTGATTTATACTACTACAGAAGGGTTGAAAGTACTTTGCAAGAAATTAAAACAGTGAAAAAGTAAGTCCATAGATCAATCAACCAGTCAGTCAATCAATGAATTAATCAATCAATCAATCAATCAATTAATCAACCAGTAAGTCAACTAGTTAATCAGTCAACAGAATGATTACCCAGAGCATTGCAAATTTTTTTATGAGTCACCAATGCTAAACATAGTATGAATTTATTTTTCTTAACTTTGCTATGTTGTTTTGTTTTGTGGCTAAACTTCCTTACCAGTTATGGCCTATGCAATTTGTTTACGACTTAGAAGTAAAAAGGACTTGTTGGCATTATTTAATAGGAAGTCATTTTAGAAGTTTAAGATGGTAATATTTTAAGAAAGTCAAGCATATACACACAAACACACACACCATCGATCTCTTTTAAAAACAAGCAAGTGAGCATCACAGATAATGTTGCAAAACAATCGTGGCCCATTCTGCTGCATATTAAAGAGTACTTTTTGCACAAGCTAGAATTTCAATATTTTATTCTAGGTATCCAATAACTTTAATGCATTCTCTCATTCATTGTTAGAAAATGTAAATTTTGTATCTAATGTACGATAATTTATATGTTTAGTTTGCTTCAATGGCTTAAAATTTGAAGATTCGAAACATTAAGTTGAGTTCATTGTTTTTATTCTTACTGAAGGCCTAAATATTTGACAAATAGATAGATCGTATAATCCTCGAAAAATTGTGATTCGAAAAATTCGAAAAATGCTTTTACTGATGGGTGACTTGTGCTGTTGATTTAACTTTGCAATTTACTGAGATACTACAAACTGTTTGCACTTTCATTCACTTAAAGGATTAATAAATGATTGATAAATACATAAAATAAAGAACTATTGATTGGGTGAATGGATAAATATATGAAAAAATTTGATGCTTTAACCTGAATAACTTCTCTATGTCTTGAACCAGTAGCTTAATTCCGCAAACAGAATTCAGGCAAACGAAACTCTTTAAATGAAAGGAAAGGAATAGATATCCTAAGTAATGTATACCGCACATGAATTTTTTTCGTAACATCCAAACAGTCCCAGTTTCTTTCACATTACAGTGAGCAAGCTCTTAAAAAGTACTTTGGAAGGGTGTAATCTTGGAGAAAATTTAGTATAGTAGTTAAGGTCTTCTAATTTCGTATAGATAAAGAGAATTCTGATGTCTTAATGAATTAAATAAATGTATCTCAATTGTCTCGAAGAAAAAATGTCTAATCAAATAGAAGTGACACATTTTCATAACAAAGTTTAGTAAAGTAGTATTGATTGTCTGAATTAAATAAGATATTCAAAACTTCAAATATGCAAAGGAATGAAGCCAATATCATTAGGCCACATTGACCATCATCAAAACCTTTTCAGCTCGTAATTACACCGTTAATTGCTTTTAATGTAAGTGTTGAAGAAATTGGTCCAGTTTAATTGTTTTCTTGATAGATTTCAGCCTCAAGCCTACGAGCGTGTTCAGATATTACTTAACTTTGAGGTAGTTCAAACGACAAATAAAAAATTTATAATTGTGTCAATGGCATGTATCCTTACATGCAACGTTCTTTCGATGTTCTACAAATTTAGGATACAAACTTTTCAGATTTGGTGCGAAATTATGGACAAACCTGTTAAATGAAGATGAATGTTCCAAGGGTAAATCTGGTCAAGAAGCCTCCTTGATGCATTTAATCCGATACACGTTTTTATAAATAAGAAACAAACTTTCTCCCTTCAGCCTGGATGTATTTTAATATTTTGTCAAATCCAGCCTTAAATGCTTCTAAAGTGTTTCCTAAATTTCTTGAAGTTTCGTATAGCAACAAAGCAAATATGAGACGATAAATGAAGTTTTAGTTAAAAACATTTGAGAGACGGATGTTGTTTGTATTTTGCTTTCAGTTCAATCAAAGATTTTCTCGCATAACAAGATTTGTCAAGTTTACTTTTGAAACTCAGCCTGCTAGTGTTTCTTCATTGTTTCATAGTTTTTGCCTGATTTCAGCCTCATGTTTCTTATATACTTGTTTCTTATAAAAAGAACGTATAATCAAAAAAGATCGCCAGGTATTATAGTGAATGCTTCAAAAAATCGATGCCCTGATGTTTTGATATGTTTTGATTTTAAGTCTAGCCATGTTAAGTGCTCGTAAGTGCAATAAAAACAGAAAGCAGAAGAGCTTATCTTGAAGTAATAACTATGCTTATTATACTACAAAAAAGTTCATACATTCTTATAATCTTTGTAATTTACATTTTTCTTATGACGAAATGGTATGCAAGGTAACTTTAGTCAAAAGACATTATTTGTCATACTTGATTAGCATTATTCATCTGAACATATAACTCTAGCAAGGACTTGGTAAATAATGTTTGGAACCGATGCAATTTGTGATTACTATGTATTTGATATTTATCATATTTATGACGTCATAATAGATTAGGCATCAAGACACCATCTTCTGCTTCATTTTGAAATACGTTGATTTGAAGTTAAAGATGAAAAAACCTATGGAGAAACCGATACGGCTTGACAGTTACTGGAATGTTCCCCTTTCTCTTAATTATTATTTTCAACGTTTCTAATCGATAGCAATATTTCATCGGTCGACTTCATTATAGTGTTTAAATACTTTGGGTTTTTGAAACTATGTAGCTTTTGCATGTGATATTTCAACATAAAATTGAATTATAAAATAAATTGTTCGTGTTTCTCTTTATTACTTTTACTTCAATAACTCGTTCGAGTAAAAACTTTAAGGTGTAGAGATGATACGGCAGATTTTTAAGGAATTTGCTTTGCATGCAACGGAAGTCTTTTCTTGTTTGACTTAACCGAAGGGAAACACTAACTATGTTATGCTATCAAAATAATGTTACACAGAGTGCCGAAACTTCATTACTTAATCAACAATGATAAAAAGAAATTCTCTAGGGCAACGTCTTTCAATTAGAAAACTACGCCCATTCATTCGATGGAAGATCCATATTGAAGATATCTATTTGAAATTGTCGTTTATTTCAATATAGAAATTAAAAAAAGTAATACTGTGGTTAATAATGGGGTCCGAAACACATGAAATTAGTTAATAGAAGGTATAGCGTGCGGTTACATGAGACAGACATGTCTTTAATTTGGTATGAATTCTTCTACCTAAAGTCAAACTTCTACCATCTGATTAGAGATCTTTATCAGCAGATAGCAATGTTCTAAATGTATGTATCTAATTTGAATTCTGGTTGTATGATTTACAGCCACTCGCGTGCAAGGGATTAAGGGACATCCTCGAGCATTTCTACTGTCTCTATTTTCACTAGAAGAACTTTATATGGATGTTCAAGCGCTTGTTTTGTATTGAAAATCAACATTGGCTCCAATTATACCATTCAGATTTGCATATTATAAACATCAAAATGTATACGCTCTACACATTTCAATTTCAATTTATATATAAGAGGGTGACCCTTCAGCAAGCGCTGATTTACAAGGGGCTCTCAAACGTAAACCTCTCATTCACCCAAATCTACAACTCTGCACATGCTGTCTATACACTGCAACGGATATTCTCTACATACTCAAAATATATATATATATATATTTATATATATATATATATATTCTAAATACTGAAATGAATACTATCTACTCACCTTAATATATACTTTTTAGACACCAAACTATTTAGGCTCGAGCATGACAATGTGCACCTTAAACAAAATTATTTCCTATTAGTTCAGCTATACGCGTATTTTCTTTAAGTTGAATATGGATTATCAAAGGAACTGTGCAAATTTCCAAATATTGCATTTGTGCTACAGAATTTAAACCTGCTTTGTAAAGAATCAATACAACCTAACTATCGTCCTTTTGCAAAATATAGCTTTCTAATGAAGAAAACTTCATCCATTATCAGCTGGCACCGTTCTGTCCCAACTGTTTGGTAATGCGTTCAATCTTGCGATCATGTAATGGTGGTCATGGCACATGTGAAAATCCCTCTTACCTAGTATTCCGCACAAATATATTTCGTAGAAGATGCAAAAGGAAATGCCTAATTCCTGGGAAAGTGTTATCCACAGCAGATCATAGTACTGCTATCAGATGGTTCTATCTCTTGTTTCTTGAAACACAGTATTGACAATTGTCCAAGCACTATCTCAACGTTTGAGAATTGTTTTTGCAATAGTCGGACCCTTTGCCTTTTGCACAAAAGCATAGCTGTGTCTTCGCTAAAAATGTACGTGTAAACATATCTGCAACCGAAGGCGTGTTTCATAAACTAAAAATTCGCACATCCATTTAGAAAGAGCACTTCCGACATTTCACTATTACTTCTTTGCTACAAAACTGTTTTGGTTCTCCTAACACAGCCTGAAACAAAGCACGCAGGACAAAACTTTGCTTTACTTGCCGCATGTTTATTTTGCCAAAATTCAAAATATTTTATAAAGCAAAGGGAATTCACCAAAAAATACGACACTTATTTTATAAACTAGCAAATGGCAAGGCTCCAGATGGCAAAATAAGTAAAATTGTGGTTCTTACCTCGACTCTCGGGCGGCTCAGAAAAGCCTACCATCAATTAGTTCCATAAAAGCGCAATTAAGCAGACATGATTTATGAAAGTCGGATACAAGCAAAATATAATTCTCTCGTATTTTGCATCATCTGGGCAGAGTTTCGGGGACCTTTTTCTTCGCAAATACACTCATAGCAGTAAAAATCTGTTCGGGGGGATCCCATTGTAGAGATTTTGAAGAATTACTATATTCGCTGCAACACTTAACGGTCATATTTGAATAATGATTCTTCAGCTGTTTATAACCATTCCTCTACCACTAGTCACCCTCTTTCCTCTGATAGTTCTAGCATCATTAGCAGTACCAAAAACAGCATTGATCTCTACACACACGAGAGCTTTTTTATCCTTAGGGACCGTCCGGCATTCAGTTCCCAAACACCTTCAAACCCACTAGAGTATTTTCAATTCAATTAAATCCACTTTTTTGAAATGAATTACATTTTGAACTAAACGCACGTTTCTAAAGTCTTTTTTAATTTAATCCACTCTCCCCGTTATCTCTGGTTTCAACCATGTTTATTTGTTTACTTCTATCCTGTTTATACAATTCTGTCCTTCAGATTTGTTTACAGTAGTAACTTATAACTGATTATTGATCCCAGAATGGGCCCGAAATGTCTAAGCGCTGTTGAGCTCATTAATGTCGAATATTGACATCTCATTTTATAAAATTACTCTTTCTTATCGTACCGGTTCTACGTCTAATAAACGGTATACATGGCAAATATATATTATTATCCATTTCGACTTCATCCTAAGCTATTCTTTACCGACTGACTGTTGTAACCGAAGCTAACTTCCCGCTGGAGCTGCGCAAAGCTTGCATTTCTGCCATCCAGGTCATGCCCGTCATGCCTGGCTTTCCAGGCGTCTGGCAGTAGCTCTCGACTCACGTGCATCTAGATTATTGACCCGAGGCACAGACCGCTGCATTACAAAACTCTTCTATTTAGTGAGCAAGCGTCCTCTTTTAATTTTCGATTCAAGCGAGCATTGTGATGAATTTATTGTTAATTGTTCTGGCAAAAGCAGTCGCAACATTTCAACAGAATACTCCATTTGGTGTTTATGCAAACAAATTAGATAGGAATATAACACTCGGAGACCGACTGCAGTTGGTAGGAAATAAGACTATCGAGGTGCTGACGATTTAAAGGCAGGAATACGCTTTTCCTAGGCCGAGCTCGCTCAATGAAATGGTTTTTCTATAGCAATACATTTCTTAACCCACTAGTATAATTTATCAGCATCTCGATAGTTTTCTTTATACTTCACCTTTCGGGGTTTTCTGATTAGTTTCTGACTTGCGTAGACAATTTTCAAGTATTTTTTATAACAAAATATTAGATACAATCGAAGATAACTCTGAGAGTCCATATTTCTGATATACGTGAGTTCTGTAACATACCATACTGTGCTTCTAAACTCTATTAATATTCCAAGGCTGCTAGGCATAAAAGAGATACACATCGGAGATCACTCTTTCTCATGATTCTCTTATAAGAATCATGACTCTTGAATGCATTGTTCTGGCACCATATTCTACCGGAATTCAAGAGTGAATTGTATTACATACATTGTTAAATAAAATATTAGCCATGACCAAAGGTAATTCTAGAAAAAACGTGACAATAATTCCTGTGGTACCATATTTATGATTAATTATTGAATTAGAATCTACAATACAACTCCCAAACAAAATTCAAATTGTAAATACCAATACTAGTTAATTGAAAAAATCGATTTTGCAAAACTACTGTCGCATACCTTTCTTGCTAAGTTAATATTCTAAAAGCAACGATTTTAATTTGATAATTGATATTTAGACATTTAAGAAATATATTTGATCAATAAAACTTAAAAGAGGATCAAATTCAAAAATAGAAATATTCTAATAACTAAGGCGAAGCAACTCAATGCGAACAGAGATTTTCCTGCATAATCTGCATTTTTAATTTATTTGCATAATCTACATAATTGAATAAATGCATGCATCTACCTGCATAATTTACCAATTTCAGAACATTTTTATGGTGGTAAACCCAAGAAAAACTTAATGTTCTATGATACACTGACGCGATCTAAGAAAAATTAAATGAATTTTCCAAATGACAATTCAATTAGCTTTGCAGAGCAATTCAACGTACCCAAGGGGATGGATGCTTAGAGCCTAATGGCTTTGATAGGTAAAACGCTTGGAAATACAATGAAAACATAAGCTCTTTTCAGTGAGATGTGCACTACACTATTTTCAGTCAATAGAAAGTCTCAAAGGAACTTTTCATCTTGCACCACGTCTTTACGCCCACATATTGTTTCGAAGTTCAAATACACTCTTTCTACCCCAATACATGCTGGGCGAAAGTTGCTCCAAAGAGCTTCTCTCTGATGAAAAACAAATCAAGAATCAAATGTCCCGAAAATGGAATAGAGAACTAGTGATATTAAATTTCCCCTTTTATTTGCATGGGTAATCAATTTTATTTGCACAATGCAGCAAAATTTTGAAAATGTTTCTGCATTGATTTCCCCGCCCTACTAATAACCCAAGAAATACATAAAACTTAGCAAACACTTCCCTTCCAGCTAAACTAAAAGAGTTAACAACACTATCTGAAGAAATTAAAGACCTAATTTTAGGTACCCTACTTCTCGAATCGGTACAAAACAAACTAATAATTATAGGCAATGAAATATTTGGCTTCCTAAAAAAGACGAATTTGCACATATTGAACGACATTGAAAACAAAACTTTTGATGGCAAAATTTAAATCAGTCTACGTCCTGTACGTTGTTAACACAAATTACAAAAGGATTCTTAAGAATATCCACTGTGTGTATTGCCATAGAAGCGAGTCCTGTCACATGTCACAACCACAGTTGCAACGTCCGCCTCCGGTTTTTAAGCATGCAATACTCTTGATCATCTTTGGAATGCTGACAAAGCAGCATTAAGTCTGTCACAGATGAGTCTAAGGTGCAGCACTTGTGGAGGCGCAAAAGGACAAACTATTTCCTTCATTCTGACTGGCCTGACATACGCCATGAATAACAGGTAAACTAGTAACGTTCTGCAAAGTCTCAGTAGAAATCTTCCATGCAAAATAATAACTAAACATGAGAAATTTCTCTTAGGTTTGTAAAAGCACTGCTTCACTGCGACGAGTGCCTCTGCATGAAAGATCGGTATGGATAGCCACTTGCATATTCATACATACCATCTGCATTTCCATGTAAACTTTGATGAACATAATTTGAGTAATGAGGCAAAACACTTGATGACAGTCTTGTCATCGGAAAGTGTGAAGATCCACTGTAAACCTGAGGAGGTTCCTGGATAGGTTGTCTTTCATTTTCCCATTTTTGCTTTATACCTGGTAGTGTATTGTCATTTTCTATCCCATCTTGGGCACCATTGTGATGAGTCAGGTAAGACTTTGAATAATGCTTTAATGATATCGTTCGTGGTGAATAAGCTGAAGATGGATAACCACACTGTTCCTCTTTTTTCCCACACTTATGCTGATCATCACCATTTGGCACTTTATTTGCAAACGGTGTTCCATGATGGGGTTTCTGTTCGTTTTGTTTTCGCATCTTATTTTCATTGTGATCTTTTTCAATGTGATTTTGAACTGATGAATTCCTTGGATTTTCATTAAGCTTGCCCTCTTCACTTTCTCCTTTCAAATTCTTTTCTCCTCTCTGGTCTGCTTCCCCCTTGATACAATTTAGGTCTAATTTTTTAATTTCCCCTCCTTTACGTTCCTTCTTGCTATCATCATCTTTCTTGTCTGATCCAATTGGCTGTTCATCTTCTGTTTTCATTTTTGCATCTTTCCTCTCCTTGGCTCGCCTGTTTTTGAACCAAACCTGTAAAAGAAGAGACAATTAACTATGGAGCTACAAAAAAGACATGCCCAACAGATATAGACATAACAGAACAGGCACAGTGTTTCTCCTATCATGTGAGTGTGGGTTCACAACTGGTTATGTCCTTCCGCTTACCGTTTGGTCACTATTTGATGTTTCATACTCAGTCAAACATCGGATAAAAAAGATACTTTCTGTACGCTCTGAAAGATTTACATCTTCTCATAAAACATAGAAATAGAACCAAAACTATAAAGACAAAATAGCGTGGTCACAAAGTGAACTTATAAATGTCAAAATCTTGATTACTAAACACAATGGATCATACGGATATCGTTAATTCTTTTAATACTTGTAAATAACTGAAGGTACAATGACTGCTGAGAATGACGCCCTAAGAATAACCAAAATTTCACAGCATCAATAGATCAAACTTGGCGTCAAGGGATAGACGAAAATACCAGAAATAGCAGCACAAAAACTATGCTACCTAGTAAAAACCATATCTTTATGACAACTAGACGGGAGTAGGGCAAGTGAACAAATGCAAAGAAATTTCAATCGACTAAGTCATACGTAATGAAAAACACTGCAAATGACCAAGACGATAACATTGCACGAAGAAAATCAAAAATTGGGTATAATGCAGGTTTGTAGACGAAAGAGGGGGTACTTTGAGCTGGTATATATTTCATATTGCAAAGTTATATATGAACTAACTAACAGCTAATATAGAGAGGGTGATCAAAATGAATGCAGAAAGACACAGTTGATCAACAGATAATGAACTACTGCGGAGGCGATGGAATGCAGCAATGCTTTGCGATTTACGAAACCAACCAAACTAGTCAAAACAAATATGGCCGATGTGAAGTAGACTTGGAAGCAACAGAGACTGTCTAATTGATTTCCACAGCTACATAACTATCAAGAAAAGGAAGCAAAGTTCCACAATGTGAGTAATTTTACCTAAGATTTTTTATGCATAGAACTTTTAAAACTCAATTGGCAACTGGTTTGGTTTTGGGTACAGATATCTGCACTTTATGTTCGCAGGAAATTGACTCTTCCAGTAAACTCTCGTCCTAAATAAATGCAAATATAATTTGATAGCTAATTGACATTTCTTGTTGAGAAATGATATATTACATAAAAGAGGAAGTGCAAAAATGAAAACGCAGTTAAAATCGAAGGAACTGTGTGTAATCCAGTTGTTGCAAGTGGTTCTTAGAGGGGTTTTCGTTGAAACTTTATAGCACCCTGCTTTAATGGATATACATTGTTTTCCCGCTTCTGTGCTACTTTCAGAGTTCTACATGTGCAGCGAAAAATAAGGAACTATCAAGGAACTTCTAGTACCACAATGGTCAAAAGAGGTCCAAAAACAAGGAACTTTTAGAACTAGGCCATTAGGTACCTTACCTTATCGGCCCTTTTTTCGTTGCCCTTAATGGCGTTATTTTCCCTGAAGCGGCGTTTAAAGGGCCGTCAATGAAATGGCGGGCGTAAAATGGTCAACTTTTGACAATTTTCGACCAAACGTCGGCGTTATTTTTGTAGTCTATTTTTGGAAGTACTGTCAAATTTTAGAGGCCTATTGGAAAGGGATAGATAAATCGGGGCCTACGCTTAATAATTGTGCCTGCAACGAGTGCTAACAAGTTAGGATCACGTACACCAGTCCAGAAGGCTCAGAAGTAGGTAATGTACAACTGTGCTTAGGGAATAAATTCCAAAACACAACAATTTTAGTAAAAGTTATCCAATCTGGATCAAAATTATAGCGAAAAGTTGAGGGATAGAAACTTGAAAGGATAGAAGAAAGAAACTGAAGAAGAAAAAGAGGATGGAATTATTAGTAGTTGAAGCTGAAGACGAAAGCGAAGTCGATTTTTAAGGTGGTGACAATTGTGCTAAAAAAGATAACACTAGGAAAAGTGATGAAGTTCTTGAAATCAGTTACTAGAAATTTTAACAAAATAAGAACTGCTACAACTATGTAAATAACTTCCCCAATTTCCTACATTGTGGAATAGTGTAAGCTGCGGGCCAAAAGTGGCGGTAGACCAAATTTCTTCCTTGGCGTAATAAGGGCCGGCGTTAAATTACTGCCGTTGTAGAAAGAGCCAATAAGATGGATACTTAACAAAAAAGCTTTTTGTCAATAAGAAGGAAATGGCCCTGTTGTTTGTAAACATGACACAACTGTTAAAAATCAAGAGGTGTAAGTGACTCAAGACGTGAACTCTACTCATCTCTATAAACGTAGCCAACTCACAAAGGATGCAGATCTATACCGTAAATTCTCTTGTACAGTAGGAAACATTTATAAAGTTCCCTTCTCTATTAAGTCCCCTTCTCTATTAAACCCCCTTCTCCATTAAGCCCTCCTCAAAATGTGAATACTGCCAACCATAAGTTATGTTTATAACAAGCATAAACTTTGTGGTATTCATCACGTTAATTAGTACGGCAACAAACCAAATCAAACTCAAACTCATATGCCTACACGCTAAAAACAGAAATGCAAACTGACGAAGACGACAATGTTACTGATGAAAATTCCTGAAATATACATGCTATATGACCATAGAAAATCTGCTCATATTTCAAAAATAAGCCCACCAACCCAAGTAAGCTCCCCTCTAAAACACTTGAAAACAATAAGCCCCCGGGAGGCTTAATAGAAAATTTACGGTATGTTCACTCTCAAGAACACAATTTTTGCATCGAATATTGGCAATGCTTAATGCGGATAATCAGTACTTCTAATTTTAGTAGTTCAATTCCGGGCATCCAGTCATTTATCTCCACTGTCTTCTTCCTAGCTAACTGCATTCAATCCTATTCAATCTATTTCATATGAGATAAAGTCTCATTCACTTGCTATCTGCAGGCAGTATGCAATGGCAAAATCGTTCAACTTGAATGTTGCACAGGAGAGTAAACATCGTTAGATCTACGTTGCTTTTCTTAAAATGAAGCTTAGACTGCTCCTCATTTATAGTAGCAAGCCAATGAATGGGTAAGATAATGTAATTTTCGTTGGTTAGTGTTTCTAAAATGATATTTTAAGCTGGCTGACAATGTAAGGGTCTAGAACAAAAAGGATTTTGGTTGCCACCATAGAAATTATGGCTTGTGGCTGGTAAAAGTGGGATTGATTTAAAACGTTTCTAAGCCAAATTAAAATGATATGTCTATGGTAACTTCATTGATGGTTTTGTCACACTGCTAAATAGGTGACAAAATTACCCGTGTACTCATCTGCAGCTTTTCTATTCGTCATATGCTCCTTCTTTCCAATTAACGCAAATACTGACCACAAAACTCAACATAATATGGTGGCGCTCAATGCAACCACTACTCTCCAGTCCGGAAGAGAAGGGGCTGGGAATAAGCCGGGGGGGGGTTGGGAATAATGGCATCATCATTGGGACAACTGTCAGCTGCGTTTTCAGTGCTTTTTGCGCAATTACTCATTTCACGCAAACATATTTTCAACACAACAAACATTCACCACGAGTTACTTTCGCCAGACAATTCTGGATCTGGTTGGGAAAATATCCTCTTGGCTCAAAATTAATAAGCGGGGGGAGGGTTGCAATAAGAATGTCCTGATATGCACTTTTTAAAAAAATAAATGGTCGGGAGGACGTCTATTCCGGACTGGAGAGTATTCAAAATTCACCAGCCTAGTCTTAAACTAGCTCTGCCTGATGAGAACAAGAATACAGTTTTATTTTATCCTACCTCGATGGCCTAAAACTGCCCTTTGCTTGGAATAACTACAGAATGCGCAACGCTAAATAAACTCCTCTATTTTACCACATAAGCTCATACTTCTGCTCTGCTCCCATCTGCTTCTATCTGATAGCCATAACAACTGTTACAGGGATCATAACAATAAATCTTTCCACTAGATCTTTCTGCATATACTTTTGCCCAAGCTTAGCTTATTTGTCAGTGCTTTGTGTTATGACTATAAGGACTTTCAAGAATGACATCACTTTAGACTTGACTGCAACTGCCCGAAAAAGCCTGTCAGACGTAAAGAGTTGTGCGCAACCATGAGTGTATGTTGGTAGGGGCCTAACCCACAAAAAGGGCACACTAAAAGTTTTTACAGAGGATAAAGCTTGAAACAAAGGGTTTCAGATTTGGAAACAGATGAAATATTTAGAAGAAACTTGCTGATGTTTTACTTTCATGCTTAATGGCGATTATCAGCAGATCTGCTTATCAAAAATACAATAAACAGCTTATGAAGTGAAAGTACAAGGAAATGTGTGACCCGGGTGAGACTTGAGTTTGTGATCCTTGACTTAATAAGTCGATTGATCTACCACTCTAACAAAATATACACACAACATACACACATACACACATACACACATACACAACGTACACACAACGTACACACAAGGCAGGAATACGCGCCAAGGCTCGCAATCTAATAAACCTTCTGGGCCACAAACTACACTCTTTCGATAAGAACAATTTTATACAAATAAGAGCCTCAAAATTGATGAGAAATTAAGAAGTGATATAAAATCTAATATACATGGATTTTTTAGTTGAACCCAAAGCTCTACAACTTTAGATGTCGTGTGAAAGAATCTGTCAAATAACTCTTGAAAGAGATGAGCAAAAGACTTCCCAAATGTTCACTATTTGTTGCCGTTATAATATAAGTCAAAGATGGCGTCAAAAATCAATAACTATGGTGGTAATGCCAAATTTGTTTAGTAGAATAAGAGGACCCATCATGGTTGGGTTCGACACAGAAAATTTTGTAATTGTTGCCCTCTAGAATGGTTCAAAATGCATATCCCATAGTACACTTTGAAGGAATAGTACAATGCCGAAATGCGATCTAGGAAAATCTACAATGGAAATTAAACTAGAGAGTAATATTAAGTTTCTAGATTTGCTGACAATAGCTGATATTTGCCAACACCCTCTGACACCACAGGGGAAATGGCATCCCTGCACAACCAATAATGATGTCCCAGAATACGTACAACACTGTAAAAATTTGCTGCACGAGTTCCTTTCTCTATTTTGTATTAGTTGGGAAAGTTATAAAAACACCATTCCTCATCAAAATCAGGAGATCAAATTCTGGTCAATATATATATATATATATATATATATATATATATATATATATATATATATATATATATATATATATATATATATATATATATATATATATATATATATATATATATATATATATATATATATATATATATATATATATAAGTTTAAATTAAAAAACTCTAAATTCTTCTTTGATGCTAAAAATGAAATACTTTCCTGACCTACAGCCTGAAAGTGGCATTTTTCCCCTGAACATTGCAACTTTCTATGACTTTCTATGACTTTCCCTGACTTTCTCTGGTCTAAGTGAAAAGGTCCTTGTCCCCCTGACTTTTCCTGACCGTATAAACCCTGAACTCAGCTTCAAAAGTTTGGAAAAAGTAACAACAGCCAGCATGAACCTCAATTTTACTGGTTCTTATAAAAAAAGAGTGTATCAAACACAAAATTTCAGGCTCACAAACTCACAAATTACCAGGTTCACAAACTCTCAGACTTACAATCGCACAGGCACACTCACTAGCAAGCAAGCAAAAAGCATAATTCACATTATTTGTGGTAACACTTGCAACAGGCTGTCTCCGACAATTGTCGATTCGAATTTATAATATATAAACAAAAGAGCTTACTTGAACTCTCGATTCTGGCAAATTAATCTTAATGGCAATTTCCTCTCGCATGAAGACATCTGGATATTTTGTTTTAGTATAGAGATCTTCAAGTATCTCTAACTGCGCCCTTGTGAATGTTGTTCTTTCGCGTCTCTGTTTCCTAGGAGGTCCTGAAACGATATGAAAACAATTATTTTATTATCGTCTAAGCCAAGGGTAATTTTATAGGGAGCTGAGGGGATGGAAATCCTCTTATAAAAAGATGTGTATGGGAGGAGGGAATAGCTCCTCTAAAATTAAAAATATTTTCCATTCATACCGCTTTTGAAAATTTTCCACATTTCTATCAAATAGTCAAAATTACCAGTTTCCAAAGATTTTGATGTACAGTGCAGCTCACTTATCCTATTCTTCCTATTCTTCCTAGTCTTCCTAGTCTTACTCGTATTGCTTGCGATGAGTCATGTTTTTTCATGCCCCTCGTAATTGAATACCGGTGACCCAGAAGCGGTCAGTAAAAGAGCCGTTGCTAAAAATACATGTTTCGTGTTCAGTTCGAGTACACCCTTTTTATAAGGAACAACTTTATAAGGAACCTAGTTGTAGAATGCCGATAAAGAACTTTAACTACTAAAGAAAAATTGCCTAGGGAACTTTTCAATTTGAAAAAGTTTTATAACAGTTAACAATCAAGAATTAGGAAACTGGTTCCATTCACTTACGGTCAAAATCCTCATAGATGTTTGCTATGCCTGTGCTAAGTCCTTCATTTTCCAATGATCTCACGTTACAGCAAAAAGTAACGGCAAAATTCAGGGTTTCATTGTTTACAAGTGTCTGTACCATGTTTGCGGCACTAATTGTTCGCTGAAAATTAAGGACCGTTTTGGAACTTTTAGTACTACAATTCGATCATTGGAGGTCCAGAAATAAGGAACTTTTGGAACTAGGCCCTGGGCTAGGTTCCTTACAAAAAAAGCGTGTAGCTAATAAATTACCATATCTCTATATTTGAAAATATGGAGGTGGCTACAACAAAGCCATGCCCATTAGAATGCTGCTCTAGAGCTTCCCCTCCTCCTTCTTTAAGAAGTTTAGAAATTACCATTGTACCAAACACGTATGACCACAATAGTATAGCATTGTAATAGCACAGTTACATACTTCTACGTTTCTATACGTGAATAAATGCTCAAAATAGCTAAAATTCAAAAATAATTTAAAAATACTTCTATCCTCAAAATCAAAAAATTAAGAAAATTGACGCTCAGTGAAAAATCAGGTATTCTTAAAAAATAGTGTGTATCACTCCGAAAAATCTCGTACACTTTGTAAAAACTCGCAACAAATTCACAAAAAAATGACAAAAAATACCAAAAAATACCAAAAAATCACAAAACCTTGTAGAGTTTTATATGAGTGATACAACACTCCAGAGCCGAGTCCAGTATGCTGGAAAATTGTAAGAACTACACCATCCCATTGGCGCTGTGATTGGGCTTGAGGGCTACAGGGTCCAACACCACCCAAAGAAAACTGATAGGGACGGCCCTGGTTTCACCAACTCCTTTCGCAGTGCCTTTTCAGGTTTGGGGCCTCACGATTTCTATACATTTTTATTGTTGACAAAACGTTGCAACAAATACAATCGTTGCTATGTATCAATTGATCTGCAGACAGCGATGCGGACCATCAGCAAAACTGAATCATGGGTAAATCGTAAAACTAAATAGGTGATTATAAGCCCTACAGATAATATGGATATCAGATCTACCGCCTCCCGTATCTCCAGCCCATATTGTATTATCAAAGAAAATAAAGTCAACTTCATAATATAATATTCTATCCCAAATGGTCTCATCATATCCTCGCAAGATTTCTATCATCGCTATAGTGGACAAAACAAAGAGCAGGGATTGCATACAAAGGAAACATGCAACCAAGCAATTTCTGGTGGTTCGGATGCTCAATCTTATCAGAGACTGATTTTATCCGCCTTCTTGAACTCCCAATTCACCAATTTCCTTTACAGCCAGATATACAATACGCACGAATTCCCTTCGCCCGTGTCTCGGCATTGAATATCAATAAGGTACTTGCAGTAGTCACATGACCATTACGTAATCTCGATTATGATTGGCCAATTCGGTCTGGTGGGCAAAACAACTTGCTGCAGAGAAAGGCAATGTCTGAACTGCAAGTAGTTGGCTGTGAATAGCTGAGCCGCTGCTATCATTCACCGGTAATTTGTCAAGTCTTAAGTAATTTCTAAATATCTCAGTTCACATACTATTTCATTCACATTTGTATCAGCATTTTCTCATGCAAACAAAGTACTCTGAATGCGTTTATGAGTTCCACTTTTAACCCCGCAAAGTCAATCAAGTCTGATGATCACAGTCGTGGTCAATAACTTGATAATTTTAGTTATTTGCCTATCTGAAATGTGACGATAGGTTTTAAAAGCTTTAGATTCCTTCTGGAAGCATTCACTTTGTAAACTCTGAGTGTATTGCCATCAAATTAATAGACTGTTCCCTTTGTAAACAGTCAGAAGATTTCGCATGCTTTTTGCTGTCCTTGGCCCTCGATTACATATGCTGTAATCTGTTGGTATACAGTCAAAAACGCTGTGAAAGCAATTACCCATCGTCCGGGCAGGTTGAGGGCCTGAGTGTTTTTAAAATTAAAACAACAGTCTTTTATATCGATGGCAATACAGTCAGAGTTTACGAAGTGAATGCTTCCAGAAGGAATCTAAAGCTTTTAAAACCTATCGTCACATTTCAGATAGGCAAATAACTAAAATTATCAAGTTATTGACCACGACTGTGATCATTAGACTTGATTGACTTTGCGGGGTTAAAAGTGGAACTCATAAACGCATTCAGAGTACTTTGTTTGCATGAGAAAATGCTGATACAATGTGAATGAAATAGTATGTGAACTGAGATATTTAGAAATTGCTTAAGACTTGACAAATTACCGGTGAATGATAGCAGCGGCTCAGCTATTCACAGCCAACTACTTGCAGTTCAGACATTGCCTTTCTCTGCAGCAAGTTGTTTTGCCCTCCAGACCGAATTGGCCAATCATAATCGAGATTACGTAATGGTCATGTGACCACTGCAAGTACCTTATTGATATACCATAATTTTGTGTGAATAGGTGCTGGAATAGATAGTGCTGAAAGAGTTGTTGAGCTGTTCTCTAAGTGATGAAATTTGGCTATAGTCATGTCTGTGCCCAAGGAAGATATGAGCGGAGTTTAGCCATAATCCTTGCAGCCTCATTTCCACATATCTACCCCCTCCCCTACCAGAACAGTCGCATACACCGTCAACAGAAGTGCGACGAGAAACACAATTTTCCTGTTGGCGAGACGAAGGATGCGGTAGAGAGGCGAGAAACTAAAAAATTAATCTAAAACAATAATAATATAAAATCTAGTGCTGTGCTCATAAAAATTATTCAGATACTAGACATTAAGACTATTGATGGTGAACTCTTTTGTTAGCAATTTTTGTATGTATGATTTGTTTGATTCTGCTCGGAAATGAAAGGATTTTAACTTTTGATTTTGATCTTCTTTGGTTTTTTTCGCGATAATCGGCGTTTTTCGTAACGGTCATCTGTCCAAAACTGCTCGAATTCCAAACGATATGGCAATTTTTTTGGTCCAAAAAACAGGAAACTAATTAAGAAACTTAAGTACCAAAATATCATAATTTCCATGCCAAATTAAGAAACTCTTTTTACTAGGTGCCAGTTCAAGTTTCATATAAAAAACATGTAAAGGAAAGGGAAGCTTGATTGCCAAAGCTTGAAACACTTTTCCATAACGACTCTCTAGGGGAAACATAACTTACACAACAAGGGAAACATCCTTGCAAGTGCCCCCTCTCAGTTGTTCTAGGGACGTTCTATTATCCGCCTTGACGTGATTCGTAACTCCTTAGATGACGAAGATTACAATATAAGTAAACTAGCTTGTCTTTACAGCAAACATTGCAGAAATGGAAACACATAGCTAACATTTCCTGCTTGAGAGAGTAAAGAACAGTGATAGACATAGAGAAAGAACACCTGCTTATATTCCAGTAGTGTCTATATTAAAACCATTTTTTCCAAGCATAATAATAGTGATTCCCTTGGGTTGGACAATCCTTACCTACTGAAAGCAACAGTAGAACTAGATTGCTTTTTTGGATACTGCTTTTAAAGCACATGTCAACAAGTGGGATATGCCACACCCATTACATTTTTCACACTTGTGTTGCATTAACCCTGGTTTCCATATAATCGTTTGGATCGCTGTGAACGGCTCCTGTGATCCCAGCTATCTTATGAAAACATGCACAAACGATCCTGGTGATCACAAATATGAGCATTGCAATCGCTAGGATCGTTCACAGCAATCGCTAGGATCGTTCACAGCAATCGCTAGGATCGTTCACAGCAATCCAAACGATTATATGGAAACCAGGCTTTATGTATTCGGAAAAATCTAGTGACATTAAAGATCCATTCGTTCAATCGACCTATTTGGGCTTCATGTTTTCACCTATCTCTTACCAGCCTGCATATCCTTTGTCCGCACTAGCTACTTAAGTACCTAAGTACGCTCTGATAAACTGGCAAGCACAATCAGTTGTTTGAAATACTTCGTTTCCCGTAAGGGCCAAGCAAAACGCATAAAAATAGCATATCCATAGGCAAAGTCCAGAAAAAGTTCCAGCCTTCCTCTGGCCGTAAAAGCCTTATCATAAACCTTCCGCTTTTAAGAAAATCAAAACTAGCCAAAGATCTTGAACTCTGCATTGTGCATGTCTCGAAAAGTTGTACGATAGAAGGGTTTCCCTTTACAGTCGATGTCACATTAACTGACGACATAGAAAGCAAAATCGTCCTCCGGCTCAGAGCCATGGAGCCGTGACTTTTACTGGATTCTATCCCTAGGTTGTTTCCGCTTATTGTTTCAGCAATCACTGGGCGACACTACTTCTTTGCACCAAGCAGCAAAAGCCATGTTGTCCGAAATCATTCCACTACACCATATATAAATCAGTTCACTCCACTCAACTCCTACCAAAATTGCAACTGGGAAACAAAGTGAACTATTCTTACAAAGGGGGGCAGGAGGGAGATGAGGAGGGAGGGGAGGAGGGAGAGAAGGAGGGAGAGAAGGAGGGAGAGAAGGAGAGAGAGAACGGGGAGAGAAAGAAAAAGAGGGGGAGAAAAAGAAAAGGAGGGTGAGAGAAGGAGGAGAGAAGGAGGAGAGAAAGGGGACAGAATGGGACGAAATGGGACGGAATGGGACGGAATGGGACAGAATGAGAGAGAGAAGGAGGAAAAAGAGGGAGGAAGGAAGGAGGATGAGGACTGAGGGAGGACGAAGGAGGTGTGAGAACGAGGGAGAGGGACAGGTATGGAGGGAGATGGAGGGAGAGGAAAATTTGTTTCGTAGTTACGATGAAAACGCACAGAACTAGGTTGGGTCAGTTGCTTTGAATTATTAAATGAAAATGACAAGAAGAAGACGATACGTAAGGCATTGCAGCTTTTGTGTTTTTGAAGTATGAAATGAAAGTGATAGGAAAAAGACATGCGAGGTATTGCATCTTGCGAGTTGAAGTGGACACTTTAATTAGAACCACAGATCTCTTCTTCTCTCGTCTTGAAATACCCCTAAGTAGTACCATGCAATAGAGAAGACAAAAACGAAACTTAACGAGGATGAGGTTCAACACTTAAAAATTAAACACGCCCCGAATATCTTCCTTTTGACCATTTCTTGGATGAACTGCGGCTACAAGCTTTTTACTTTAAAGGAATCTAGCTCAAGGACTAGTTCCAAAGTTCCTTACTTTTGGACTTCCAATGATCGAACTGTAGCACTAAAAATTCCTTGATAGTTCCTTAATTTTCAGTGCACAACTAGTGCCATACAAATGATGCATACACAAGGAAACCATTGAGATCTTGCATTTTTCCTATAATTTTGGCTGTAACGTAAGATAAATAAAATTGAAGGATTTCACACAAGCATAACATACATTCTATGAGGACTTTGGCTCCAAATGGATAGCACCACCCTTATTCTTCGTTGTTCAGTTTTATAACAAGTCTTTCAATAGGAAAGTTCCTTAGAGAGTTTTACTGTAGTAGTTTAAGTTCTTTACACACGTCGGCATTCTACAAGTAGGTTCCTTATCAAATGGTTCCCAAGTAGAACAAAGCGTATAATCATAGAAGAGAAGAACTCATAAACAAGGAGAACTACGCCGTTTGTCTATAAGAAACCTGACTCAACGCCTAGTAGTAAAAGTAAAAGTTTCCTAATCTCTGGCCACATTCTAGTTCTAAAAGTTTCTAAAAAGTTTCTTAATTCTACAGACCAAAATTGTAATGACAACGAAAAAAAGTAAAAAGCTTGTTTTTTGTAGTGCTCATACGGCTGATTGGCTTTTAAGCACATAAAATATACTGTAGTGGATACTTTTAGATCCTTGGAGGAAAAATGTGTTTCCAAAGCTATGAAAGATGGTATAGAAATTTCTAAAGTGTCCTAATTCTTTCCTGGTAGTTCTAAAAGTTTCTTAAATTTCAGGCTGTCTAGTATTAGGTTTCTTATAAACCGGTTTCTTATAAAAAAAACGTGGCAGTTTGTCCATAAATTACAACAGAATCACTTGATTGTGGCACTTAGGTTATTTAATCGATATGGACCCTATTTATCTTGGATCATTCAAAAAGCCTTAAACATGTATTTCTGACCACTTCACATTGTCTGCGCATGTGGGTAGATAAGTATCTCTCCACAAAAGGTACCAATTTGAATGAAGTAAATCGACCAATGTCGAAATGCTAGATCAGTAGTAGATCACAAACTGGGGTCCCTCAAGGGACCACGACGGATTTCAGGGGACCTTGAGAGGCTCCTTTCGCGTGTTCGACTCGCTGTTCTATTAACCTATATCACTGTTGATGTTTGTTTTCCGTGATAATATATCAATCATAGCATCATCGCTCCAAGGAGACCATGATTCAAACAAGTATACTGTAGGGGACCGCCATTGAAAACAATTTGAAAAGTTTGGGAACCACTTTGCTAGATGGCATAAAGCACATCTAAGTGGCAATTGTTTGGGTAACATTTTTCTCTAATACGCCCAAACATAGCATAATACTATGAAAAGATGTTTGTCAATCCATAAATACAATACACCATTACCACTGGTAGCCAAAAGTTATCATATTGAGATAATGCATTTAAAAGATTAGTGGTTTATGAACAAGTATGATCTCTAGATGTAAGTTCAATTTTATCTTAATTTGATAACGATTATTACTCAAAAACCCGCATCATTTGCTTACATAATTTTATCGTGAACTGGATATGGCAAAAGGACAATCTACTAATATTACTAGGTAGGAGAAGGAGTCGAAAAAATCAAAATAGAACGAATATTGTGGGATATGTTGTGATCAACAACAATAATAATTTTAAATACTTATGAAAAGAAAGTAGCTGAAGGCACGAGATTAAAGGCGTCAGGAGGAAATAATATATTCTGATTATGGCTTGTTGCAGTTAACAAGAATATTCTTGAAAGGAATAAATCCAGTAAACAAATATGAAATGTAGACAACTAAGCAGAAATGCAATTACTGGCTTCGTATTTAATTGTTATTTTTCAAAACTATTCGGTATTGAGCTAAAGATGGTAAATTTTATAGTGGATTTGGTTAACCTTAAGAGTGCCGTGTGACGTCACGGAGGGATGAAAACCAAATGTGGCAAAGACAAGAGAAACATTCTATACGAGGCTATCCAATTGTACTCAATTATAACCAGTCTACTCAATTATAAACAATCATTAAAACTGGCTTATCACTAATTCCCAAATGCTTGGCTGGCACACTTAAGACTGAACAAACGACAACTCCGTCCGCAATAAACCCCCTTCCTATTGTAAAGTAACTTATCAGTAGCACTCGATTACTTAAAATATTAAAAAAGTTCAGCATTGGAAGCTTGAGATCTAAGAAAGTCATTATGCCATATACCGTTGAAATTCAAAAATTCACGCAAGATAATAATCTCTTTTGTATAGATTTCTTGTGGTAACCTGTTGTACAGCAGGCCTGCCCGTAAGGATTCTAGCAGACGCGCGACCGATCGCGCACCTCGCTAAATCTGCAGGTTGTGTAAAGTTTTTATATTAGGCGTAGGATCTGTGTAAATAAGCATCATTGTAATTAGGTTTTATCTATTTCATCTTTTCGTATTTAAATTATAGTAGAAGTTGGCCTTAATTAGCATTAATATGCTACGTTCTTTTGTTTCTGTTTATTATTTCAAAAAGCCAACTGTAAAGAATTATATACAATGCAATACAATACAATGCAATACAATACAATCGTCATTCGCGCCGCTAAAGCTACGAATCATCGCTAAATCTAGTACCGAGGCGCACGATATATGTCCACCGTCTATTGTCAGGGCACACGATCTGGCTGATTCTCAAGAATGAGTGTTAAGTCAAAAGCGCACTCGCACATACGGGGTGGGTGAGCTGGTAAAAAAATCCCAAATTTTGAGCTTACGTACTTTATGGATGGCCCCTTACGCAACTATTCTTGCTAATAAATTCTTGGGAAAGTTTCAGAGCTGAAATCATGAAGAAACTAAGACAATTGCAGTACAGCACAAAAACCTTTCTTATAAAAAGTATATTTCAGATAAAGTAACCAAAGGTACAAAATAAAAAATGGAGTTTCGAAGGCAATCAGAATACTTTGTTGCAGTTGCAAAGGTTCGAAAGTTCTTTGTTAACATCAGTTATTACAGCTCCAAGAGTCAAGCACTTGTCCAATGTATGGAAAACAAACACTCTGCAAATGGAACAAATGCCAACACTATCGTTTTTAGAGCTTGCTACAAATTGTGGCAAAACCCTGGTGCAATTGCATGCAATAAGATGATTGTCGTCTTGTGTTTCTGTCAGCATTATGCTTTATAAGCCCTTCTTATTGTAAGGCTATGATGCAAATCAAGAGACCGTTCAATTCAATCCATTTCTTCAATTGAGCTCTGATTTGCTGAAGCTATAACATATTAGTTTATTTTTCAAGTCTTAGATCTTACTAACAAAATTTAATCCTGGAAAGATACCAAAATCCTATTCAATAAATTTATCGGTTTGTTTTTTCCAGAAATATATACCGTATGCGTTTTGTGGGTGAGTTCATAAATTTGGAACAGTCCTTTATATTTCCGGATGAGTTCTACCACAAAAGTTAACAAGCGGAAATGCCTAGACAGAGTTGAAACTGAACGAAAAGTGTGGGTTTTCAAGAAACTGTTAATTTAGAATACAATCTAGTATTGTCCTTAGTATGCATGCTGTAGGTTTGCGAGTGATTAGCAGTTTGAGGAGACTCTTAATAATCCACATCATATAATCCTGATAGCACCAATATCTTGAAAACAAAACACATAAATGGCACAGTCCTTGTTTCCAGTATTAGATTGTGCATCAAAAGCTTTTTACTTTGTGATAGTCTGTCCTTTAGTTTTTTTGCTGTTGAGCGAAGAAAAGCAGAATCATAAGTTCTCCTCGCACGAGAGACCATGTTATCACAAATTTTATGTCGTAAAAGGTGATACGAATAAAGAGAACATATTACTGGAATGAAAATGTAATTAACCCCACTTCACTGCAAACTACGGCTCTCTGGTTGAAAACAATTGCGGCTAGATGTAACAACGTCAGGAAATAAGGCATTTTTACATTACAAAACAATGTCACCTTTCAGAGAGAAAAATTAAATTGTTTGGAACCTTGCACAATAACTAGGACATAATAAGAATCTTAAACGAGTTACTAGAATAAAGCTTTTAAGAACTTTTTGGTCTTAAGTTCAACTTGTTATAGAGTGATATAGCATACAAACGAGGCTAGTGAAATTCCATCTACAAGGACTCAAATGAAGTCCATTGCAAAGACAAGATGGCCGGTCGATGAGATGAAAGGATCGACAAGATAAATGAATCGAAACAAGCTGAAAAACATGACTCGTGAACGAATCCGAAGATTAAGTATCGTTACTTTTTGTAAGTCCATAATAAATGCATGAAAAATATCAGTATCAGGAAATATAGCCCAGTTGAGAATAGCCGCTAACTGTTCGATTGGTTTACAGATCTAATCAGATCTATTTTCTCCCAACCTAATTGACCAATCGTCATGCAAAATGGGCCTAAATTTAGCTTTGGTGCAACGCATGTGTGCTCTCAGAATCCTGTATAATGAGTGGTCACTTTTGTTGGGAGAAAATTGACCTAATCAGATCTGTCTACCAATCAAACACATAGCGGCTATCCTAGAACATAGTTGCAAGGAACATACCAAAATGTCTCTAAAGTCTCCACTGAGTGCAGAAAAGACTGTATGCGAAAAGCTACTGAAAAGATATATAAATATGACGCTGAAGTGACATTTAGTCAATTGAAAGCGAAATATTGTTTTTATCGACCATTCCCATGCAACAGCATGTCATTCATTTCGGTATAGTGATAGCAAAGTATTGGACGAGGCATTTAGTAGGAAGTCTTGTTTCAGTATTATTCTAAGTACCAGTCACGTCTACAAACAATATCAAGTACAATAGCCAGGTGGATTAAAGCTGTCTAAGCTCTGTATATTCCTCTTATATAAAGCAGATTGGTTCAGTAAAAATTGAAATTAATGGAAGAGGAACCTGCCATCTCTAGAGCTTCCTGCATGCACATTGATTATGATATAACTGTGATAGTGAACCGTGAAATAATGCGATTGAATAACTCGAAAATGATATCAAACTGATGATAACAAAGATATCAGAACAGAATCAATGGCTGTCGTCGCTCTCTTTTACAATTATACCAACATAGAGATTCGGCGCCCGGATTGCCCTACTCTAGACGGAAAGGCATGTAATCAAATATCAGGGTTGATGATTTGCTGTAACAGTTTCGTCATCAAACCGCGTAGAATTACTAAACAATCGTATCAACGCCTGATTCCCGTAGAAGAGGAACCAACTGGAAAATACCCTTTGAAAAACTCGTCAGTGCACACAGCATCTTTTAGGGAATCTCCACTAATGGGGATATTTCTCAAAAGAGCCACAGCGATAGGAGAAAACGTTGTAAGATGGGGGAAAACGTTGTAACCACGCCTTGAAAGCAAAGTGGTAGAACGTAGGCAACACGTGCATCTCATGTTCAGAGTGATAAAATCACACTATCCTTCCAAATGATGAACAACCGTAAAAAGCACCACTCTCTCCTTGAAAAGTTTTTGAGTCAGCCTAGACAACTAGGGAAATTCTGTGATTTATCTGCGCGCTGTTGGGGAAGGATTGGGCCTACTAGGGACTTTCCCCCAATAGTTATTATGCTAAAAATGCCCCGAGTTCATACAGTCATTGATGTGTTCACTTAGAGATATAAGACACTCAATTTTGACGTGATGTAAACTTTGTATGATATCACTTGCTGTTTCAAAAAGGCACTGCATAGCTACTGAGAAGTTTCTGCTGAAAATCCATGCGATAGTTAACAGTTTGATGGCTCAGCGAAACAGCTGTTACTGATTGCATGAATATAGGGCTCTTGCGAGCACTGTTACTTCGATTGCAGCCAATGTAACCTGGGGTTTATGGATGTTCACATGCACCAGTATATTGAATGCGTATGCTACTCTGTGCCAACTTAACTTACTACCCTATCAGTACTGCCAAATGAAAGATTCTGCTTCTGGGAGATGACTCTTGAGCTCAAGTGTTCAAGCAAATCAGGTTTCTTCTAAACCTCTTGGTCTGTGCATGACCACAGATAAAAAACTTATTTTTGAAAAGTTTATAGCGTACAAGAAAGTTTTATGTTCCAAATCTTATTCTTCATCAGTAATTTTATAAACCCCTACTTGCTCGTAAACAATTGTACGTATTTTTTACAAGGAACCTAGCAACAGGCCTAGTTAATAAAGTTCCTTATTTCTAGGCCTTCATTTGCTACACTTCTACAGTTTTGCCTTTGCTACGCTTCTAAAGTTCCTTAATAGTTCAAGAATATAACTCCACATTTGTGAATTTCAACGAAAAACCTTCAATGAAACACTGCTAAGGTGGTCTACGCACAATTTATGCGAATTTGATTACACTGCATGGAGCTGGTTTTCTAATTCTTGGCTTTCTGCAGTGGCTTTTTTTGCTATTTGCTGGTAGTAGAACAAGCTCCTCAAATTTGTACGCTTTCTATACGTTGGTCCACATGAGGCATTCCATATAAAACGGTGGAAATGACCAGATGCCCTGGAATCAATCTCTGTCTTTCAATTTTGCATTACAGTACCCAAATATCGATTTATTTTTTCTATTTTGCCTAAGAAGCCATAATCATTCATTTTGACAACACTGAAGAAACTGACCTAAGTTCATTTCCAGTTTCCAGCATTAGGGGCAAATTTTATGCTTTTGGAGCAAATCGTATGTCTTCAACTCTTTCTCTGAATTTTATCGTGGGGCAACAACGACTTTCTTCGTGCATGACTTGCAGCATATCTGCAGGTGTACTTCGGTGTCGTTCAGTTATCAGTACTAATCTTCAATGTCCCTTCATAAGTTGCTGCCAGCCCATTAGCATGAAAAAGCCTAGCCTTTGCATTCAGTCTCCTGTCCATGCAGCTTTCATTGAATAGACTCAAGTAGGGGTATAGTAGTAACAAGTAAAACAGGAATCTAGGATTGAAAGAATCTCTCTTTCGTGCAGTGTATCACCCCCCTTTCAAGGCTAGAAGCAGACCCCCGTGACTGCTAATGATGATGTTCTAGCTTTATACATTTTTGTATCAGAAAGTAGTGCTAAATTATGGGCAAGTGGCCAAGTGGTTAGAGCGCTTGACTGCTGAGCAAAACATCGATGGTTCGAGCCGAACTCTCAGGTCATATTTGGGGTGCTTGCCCATTGTCCACCCAGCAGCTAATGGGTACCTGGCGGCAACACTAGGGAAGTTAAAGGTGGCGAAGAAAGGAACCGGCCACCCTACCTAAATACTGGGATTTTGAGACCTAAGAAAGTTGATAAGTTCATATATATTTGAAATTCCATTTTCCTCGGTAGCCTTCCATCTTTTCCATTTCATTTACATATATTTCGCGTGTTAAGCTATGTACTGTGTAATGCTTGCTTGTCTGTTACACAAACAAATCAATTCTTGCTAAGAAAATGAGAAGAAATTTCTAATGCTCAAATCATGAAAAGCTAAGAAGGCTTCAATAATGTCAAAAAACTGTCCTATAAATATAATAAAACGTTTAGAGGGACAAGGATAGATTGAAGTATATACTTGAAGTCAGTTTAAGGTCTTGACATTACAGAACCCCTCGAGGCATTTTCTATTCATGATAGTCTATTCATGATAGTCTATTCTATTTATGATTTTCTATGAACAGATGGTCTCTTTTATCAATGACGCAGTTAACGTCCTGAGAGGTTACAGTGTCGATAACAGTTCTGTTGTTTGTAAATTATGACAGTGACGTCAGTTTGGCAGGGTATTTTTCAGCTTGTCACAAAGACACGCTAATTGCCACAAATTCGAATCTTCTCCGTCAAAAATTCATGTTTTCTCTTAATGCTTAATAGTTCAGGCAATCTCCTGTTACGCATTCAACTCACAAAAGGGTAACAGGGCGGTTTCACGATGGCGTCTAAGTATTTTCGCTTTAGGTCACCTCGTAAAATCATCAAACGAAAGGAACTGTCAATAGTAACTCTCAACGTGAAAGATTAGAGCAAAGGAAGGGATATCCTTCGCCATATAAAGCAGCTCTGCTTTGAATTGCAATAACATGAGGTTAGTGTTGTTAAAGTAGACAGTTAAAAAGGAGATTAGACGAGCGAAAGTCAAGTCTTATCGTCGCTAAGTAAGTCATAATCCATGTTAAGACCTTGATGAAGACAAAACAGTAAGCCGCAAGATGTTATGTAAGCGTCTTAAGGTCACGTTAATCCACAAATACCATTAAAATCAATTGATGATTTGCTCACTTTCTTGCTAGACCAGCCAGCTGTAAAACCTGTCCGCATTGCAATGCATCATACTATAGTTATATCTACCTTCAATGTCACTGTATGTTTCTCCTTCCACGTCAACATCAATCCGGAATTTGAACCATGTAGATTAATACAGTCCATGTAAGAAGATCTGTCAATTTACAGATCTCTGATTCCTTGAAAAATCCTCAACTACTAGTTTATTTTAACGTCTTGACTGCATTATAATTACTTGAATTCACCTTCAGTTTGGGTAAGTAAAGGAGTCAAAACAAGGCTCAATAACAATGGAATAAGGATACTAACACTGAGATAATAAGAGTCATATCTAGTGAGAAGTATGACCAGAAATCGTCTCATGCAGTTAGAGACATGCTGGACTTATATGAATGTCTCTCACAATCAGCCTCAAGGGATATAATAATGTTCTGCAGATCTGACGTTCGTTTGACAAGATAATCTACGTTAGTTAGTAACCTTGACTTGGTATACGACTTGCGGCACTAAAACTTAAGGCTAAAATGGGTTGCGAAATGCCACTTGCATAATCCACAGCCGGGTAGATTTGTTCTCTCTTGCTGTATGCTGTACCTGTGGAGACATCATTTTCCTGATGGCCCGTAACTGTGCATATTTGCTAGAACGAATTCAAGTTTACCATTAATTTGACTGAACAGAACAAACTTACCGTAAGGCATTTGCATTGGCAATGTCGGCATCTGATGATATCCTAATGAAGTCTGATGCTGTACCGGACTTTGTTGATATGACTCTCGGAATGTTGGTAAATTATTGTACCATGCAATTCTATCCATATTCTAATATTCTTCTCTGATAAATTGAATGAAGCGTTGTTTTGGCCTAAGTTTTCGTCTCTATATGGTGCTGATATCTTGGTGCTGAGTCAGATATGAATCAGTAGCGACAATAGGGAACGATTCTGTCGAGCCACTTGCAACGGATGGAATTGAAATTGCTAATCCATGAAAAAGACTTGTTCTAATGACTGCTCCTCCCTACATTCAGCTAAGTAGCCGATACAGCCAAAGATATGTCGGATTAAAAGCCACAACAATAAAAAGAAGGAAATTAGCAAACATCGACAGCATATCAACGGAGTGACGTTCAATTCATTGTTACAAAAGAGAAGAATGGAAAAGCCATGCTAAATATCAAAGACAAGATCGTCACCTAGATTATATGAGTGCACGTTATGTCAACACAGGCTAAGGGGAAAGAGAAACTATCATCGGGGAATTACAATGCAAGAGGAGAGATCTAATAGAGAGCAGAGAGAGAGAGAGGAGAGAGAGAAAAGATAGAGGCCTCATGTAGTCTACAAGTACAAAGTAGTAGGAAATGTAATAAGTTAAAATGATCGTTGTTGTCCTCTTCACACGTTCAGTTGTGTGCCAAGTGAGGGAGAAAGAGAGAGAGAGGGAGACGAGGTTTAGCACGGAATGTAGTCAATAATGGATCGATGCATTTACATCGAAATAATGCGAAAAGCAAGGAAAATCACAAAATGTTTTTTGAAATTTTAAATTACTCCACTCTTTTGCCATTTGCCCTAAGGTGAACAGTGCTATGTTTTGTTTATTTATGATTATTGATGAGAACTCAACAAAAAATTATTAGCCTGGTTAAAAACCCCTAACTTTTTAATTCAAAATTTCTTATTGCTTAATTCTCTCTTTATTATGGTTCACATTATCATAATAATAATCTGTCTGTCTGTCTGTCTTTTCCCGTACGCCCCTTACGGGGCCAAGGCTGACCCTGAGGTCAGTGTCGCCTTCAAATTGTATAGAAGAGGTGATTGAGTCGGCTACACTCAATCCACTCTGTTACCCCAACAGCTACTTATCAGAACTGCAGCCTGAAGCTGCTGTGCCTGGACTTTCACTGACGGGACCTGGTTGGACAGTTTGCCACAGGTCGTCAACATCAGCCCCAATTCTGAATCTCTGCGAAATCAATCACTATCAACGGGCAGTGTCTCTCTGTGCCCGCTTGCCACCACGAGGAGGTCTCCAACCACGGGCTAGCCATAATAATAATCACTATCATTTTCACCATCATCATCTGTCTTTTCCCGTACGCCCCTTACGGGGCCTAGGCTGACCCTGGGGTCAGTGTCGCCTTCAAATTGTTTAGAAGAGGTGATTGAGTCGGCTACACTCAATCCACTCTGTTACCCCAACAGCTACTTATCAGAACTGCAGCCTGAAGCTGCTGTGCCTGACTTTCACTGAAGGGGCCTGGTTGGACAGTTTGCCACAGGTCGTCAACATCAGCCCCAATTCTGAATCTTCGCAAAATGAATCACTATCAACTTAAGGGCAAAGTCTCTCTGTGCCCGCTCACCACCACGAGGCGGTCTCCAACCATGGGCTAGCCATCCTTTTCATCATCATCGTTATTATCTTCATCATCGTCATCATTATCATCATCATCATCATCATCAACATCATCATCATCATCATCATCATCATCATCATCGCTATCATCATTTTCATCATCATCGCTATTATCTTCATCATCGTCATCATCTTGGCGCCTATGGCATCGATTATGTGTTACGAGACATTCATTAATGTTTGCTCTTGAAGCAACAGGGTGTCTATTGGCAGCAGAGAATCGCTTGGTGACCGACTGTCCCAATATTTAATATATTAATAGTACTTTCACTATCATTTTTCGATCTTTTTCTCTAACAAATGGTTGTACAATAGAGCAAACCCCCCCCCCCTCCATATAAGAACTTTCATTTATTGAGAACCTACGAGATGAAACTATGTATGTTGTTTTCAAGTATTTCGAACCTTGTCATCCTGATATCCTTACTTATACATGGTTCCATTCTATATCCACTGAGAAATAAATTCAGCCTGTTTGTTAATCAATCCTTTTCACATCCTCTAAAAGCATTTCATACATAGCTGTGATAGACCTGATCTGCAGGGATAGCATTGGTGAAGAACATGAATAGCCTCATTTCAAAATCTTAGGTTCTTATATCGGGGGTTTGTACAGTATAGAATACACTAAAATCATCTTAGAATTATGGGGATATTTCACTTCCCTTTTTGCAAATCTACAGTTCCAATTCAGCGTATTCACATTGTTCTTTGTTTCATGTGGCGTTCGTGCCATCAACACCACACGCTCACATCTTCCTAAGATGTCCCCTCCTACCGTCCGCCTTTATGTTCCTATTTCAAGTTAGAATGATATTGCTTATCCATAGTCATCCAATCCCATTACTTTTTATCCGCCCAGGTTAAAAATTTACTCAAGCTCCAATTTAAGCAATATCTTCCATCGATATAGCTCCCACATTTTCTCTTCATTTCAGCAGCAATAGTCAGGAGTGCATATTTAACTATATTATGAAAATATGTCCATGTATATCCGATATGATTTTATTTTCATTCATGCATAGTAAAGTTTATGCTCACATTTTTCTTAAAAAGAAATATTTTTTCGTCCTGTACTGAAACTCTCTTAACGTTTTCATGATGTCAGTGCTAAAACTTTCTTAACACGTGCAAGAATACGCAAGTTGGTGTAGTACTGCAGTGCTGCAAAGTCAAACAGTCATTACATAAACACAACACTGAACAACTTAACTGAACTACACAGATTATCACAAGAAATCTATGAAAATCAAACAAAAGAAAAACGCACTTTTATCTTTTTGAAAGAACGGGCAGGGGTCTAGACTTCCAGGAACCTCCTCCCCACGTGATCATAAGTTCTTTATTGCACTTCATCATACATACCCTGTTTGTCTACAGTTCATCAAATATTCACAAATTCTTGGATTTATGATATAATATACTTTACCACCTTTGACTAAGAGTCCCAAATATAAGATCATATCTCAAAGAAAAATATTGAAATTAGGAATGCGGTTATAGATTATGTAAGGTGCTCCTGAATAATTTAGGATTGTTGCAGATTTGTCTACTAGCTTAGGGGTCATTCACAAAGGACATCCGTTAAAAAGTTGAACTTTTAGACCCCCCTCCCCCCTCTGTCCAATATTGTCCAGTCAAACATGTCTTGTTGTAATATTTTGAACATCTGGACGTCCGCAATGCGCAAACACCCCCTCCCCCTATGTCCGTGTTCGCCCTATTTCACCAGACCCCCCTCCCCCCTTGCGCTCGGACGTCCTTCGTGAATGGCCCCTTATCGTCATATGCATGCATACACACGGTAATCAATTTTATTTAGGAAATGTTTTCAGCGATTTGGTTGGAATTGATAAACAATTTCTTAGCTATTTCATGATTTCAATACAAAAACTTATTTAAGACTTTCTTAGCAAGAATATTGGAGTCAGTGTAGCACTCCAGTGTTACACAGACTGATAGACTCATCAAAAAAATTAACATTTGAATACAGAGATGAGCACAAGAAATCTACAACTAAAGAAGAAGAGACGTTGTATTGCATGAAAATTGGAAATTTCAATGTATGTAAACTTATAAACTTTCTTAGGTCTCAAATACTCAGTACTGAACTTTGGTAACATTTTAAGCCAAGTATTGCTTTCTAATAAACTACTTTCTTATAAAGGACAACGTGTAATAGAAAGACGCGAAACATAGTCGGTCAACGTCGTCACGCACGCACCATGAAGGGCGCATCTCGTTGACTTTAATGGGAACTGAGATCAACAATGGGGAGTTACAATTGTAATTATATCACATCACAACACATTTTGTTGTCTAGTAAGCCTCCTTCTCATCAACCTCCTCTGAAGTAATGTACTTTGATTTGCAAAACGCACTTTTTATGATAGCGATAGTGTAGATAGAATTCTTTGGGTTATCAAAGTTCTTCGTGGGTGGATAAAGCCCATATGAGTTAATCACCGGACCATATTTCAATGTCTTATCTATTGCCTACCACATTGATTAGCTTGAGGGTAATATAAGAATTTCTCATTTTAACCAACACTTAAGAGTTCCAAAACTTTGCTGTAACCTTTAGGAAATCAATTCTACTCAGTTAGCCAAGCAGCATTTAACTTACGAATTGCTGCTTTGATTTCCATACCTTCGATAAACGCAAGATTTTTGCAAGTATCTGCCAATGACAATGAACCATTGGGTGAATACCAGTGCTCTTTTAGGTCAGGACCTAAAAAGCAGAAGTCTTCATGACAAATAATGGTCTTTATATTAAAATATTATCCTTCAAAATAGACAGTTTGATGTAGAAATTAGTAGATAATGCAGCTATAAAATTCTCATGCAAATGGAACCAGGACATGGACGCATACACGCCTTATTTATAAGAAACCACTTTAAAAGGAACCTACACGTATAGTGCTGAACTATTTAAAGAGCTTATACTACTAAAATAAAAGTCCTTAAGGAGCTTTTCGATTAGAAAAAGTTTTATAACAGCAAGCAATCAAGAATTAGGAGCCTGGTTGCATTCATTTGCAGTCAAAACCCTCATAGATTGTTTGCTATGTTTGTGTTAAGTCCTTCAGTTGTCAATGATCTTATGTTAAAGCCAAAGTAAAAGGCAAGTTCAGAATTTTAATATTTTACATGTACCATTTTTATGGCACTAATTGTGCGCTGAAAATTAAGGACTGTTTGGAACTTTTAGTACTACAATTTGATAATTGAAGGTCCAAAAATAAGGCACTTTTATAACTAGGCCTCAAGAGCTAGGTTCCTTATGAAAAAAGCGTGTATTACACAAAAGAAGTACTGATTCGTGTAGGAAACGAGTCGTGTTTTTTGTAGAGAGAAGTCCTTCTTATTAGGTTATTCTTAGGATCAAGGCCTTCATATTCCCATTTGAGGTAGCATTCCATACTTAATTAAGAGGAAAATTTTCCATTGCACATTTTGCTGAAAATATAAGGCATTGTGTGGAGGAGTTTTTAAGAAATGTTTTCTGAACACACCCTGTATTTCTGTTTTAATGTGAGCAACATCAGTTTTCTACAGAGTTAACTGAATGAACATTGATTAGTGATTGTTATTGATTGAACACTGATTAGTGACAGTTGTTGATAAGGTAGTTGATTCTTTGATCAAAGCAACTTTTGTTTCAATGTCAGGTGAACAGGATTTGTTCACTGCACACTTTTACTGTTTATCACTTCACAAATCCAACTTATTTTTGCACAAATTGGTTGTCACTTCACACTGAAAATAACTATGTAGCACTCCCTGGCATTCATCCATCCGTCCTTGCAATAAAGCAGCTTGAGGCCAGTGGATGCTTGCAGCGTTGTTAGGTTCCTCTGCAACTTTGTTTGGGTCTTTGTCTGGCCTTCCACCTAGTTCTTGTTCGGTCTAGTGCGTACCAACTTCACCTAGATTGTAGAATATGAAATCAATATCCAGTTGGTTTACCCCTTATTTACTCTTAAAAGGCGACCACCCAAAAACTGGGGCACCTAGATTATAGAAGTTGAAACATGTAAATGCGAATGACGAGCAATTCGTCACTCTTTGTTTGCATTTCACAAACATAAAGGAGTTGCAAACATTATTGTTTACAATATGCAAGCACATTTCGCCTTCATTTATGAAGTCCTCTGTCTAGGCACTAGCTCCAATTTTTTTCAGGCCTATGTATAGGTAGTACACAATAATTAGGATACAGTACTCTGTAAGATTTGATGATCGCATTCACATACACTTCATGCGTCCAAAAGAACCTCACCGCTATAGCCCGTTGGAGAATGATATTATTGGCTTTAAATTACCGTTAGGTATTTATAGGCCAATAGTAAATACCTTAGTCATATGATAATGCAAATTAATTATTATGTTAAGTTGTTATATAGTTATTATGTGAAGTTCATTAATTATTTTTCTAAGGTATATTTGTTATTCATGTGTTTCTTCTGTATCTATTCAATTATGGTTATGTATATATGTGCGCTCTGTAAAGTAAAGATACGAATTTTCTGAAAGCTATACGCGAAACGTTAAAGAGTTGTTTTTATTATGAAAGTCTATTCAAATTTTTAAAAAATTTGAATGGAAAGGCTATTGAATTAAATATATATATATATATATATATATATATATATATATATATATATATATATATATATATATATATATATATATATATATATATATATATGCAATCAGTTGCTAGCGAGTAACCAGGATTTCTCCTTTTTAGGTGCAAACAGAAAGGTTGATATAATGCTCAGAAAAACCAGGAGAAAATTAAAATTTGCCACCACCTGGGATCGAACCAGGGTCTCTCGCATTCCGGGCAAGCGTCGTAACCACTAGACCACAGTGGCCTAAAATATATATATATATATATGCATGTATATATTTAATCATTTAATTAATCGTTGCGGCTTGAGGGCATTCCTCGAAGAGATCTTATTTTTGCTGATAAGCTGGAAAACTGGCTTACTATCATATTTTTAGGCCGTTTCATGTTATCCTTTTCCACCATCTTCACAATTATTTTGGATGAGCATTTAAGTTGTCTATAGAATGGTCTAAATTCTTTGCCGTGTTTCTAGGAATTTTTTATTTATCAGCCTCTGATGCATTAGCTAACAGGTAGCTGTGTATATACATGTGGAAATTTCCAACAATTTCTGGATTGCGCCTTACTTTAGTATGAATTGATAATTAATCTGTGCAGTGATAGAATGAGTTTGTGCAATGTGTGCAATGACACAATCCACTTATTTAACTCCTCAAACGTGGATTCTCATGACATTTGCAACAAAGTCCCTTTGTTTGGCGTAGCAATTGTGATATCAATGAAAATTACTAATCAATGTTCAATCAGTAAGAATCACTAATCAATGTCTTGTGTACTTAATTTATTGTACATGACGTTGTTCACATTAAGGCATAACCAGAAACGCCTGTCTCAGAGGCTCCATCCAATACCATTCGTGTAGTGATGACTTCCCTTGTAACTACCTATGCATTAGATTGTAATTGATTTCATGCTTCTTCAGTTTTAACCATAAGCCTAACTTAGTACACATGAATAAATTTCTTTTCGAATTATAATCTTAAACAATTCTAAACGAACTGTCTTGTTAAAAGCAGCAGTGCTAAGTTGCGACTGTTGAACATTCTGTTTAATATTTAAAATTTTCTGCCTTACGGACTCTGCAACTAATCGTTACTTCGGAATTAGAAGACTGTGCAACTTTGATTAAACCATTAAATATCAGCAGAAAGTGACATATAGCTGGATTTGCAACTGTTTCAGTTGAGTTTGACAAAATTCTTTATATCAATAGCAAAAGTGCTGTAACTAACTGAGATGGCATAATAATAATGATGACCCAAATAGTAACTTCATGCTATGCTAAAGAAGGGAAGACAAGACCAGTAGACATGATGCATTTTAATTAAATTCAAATGAGATATTCAAGGGTAATTATTTACAAAGATTAAGTAAATTCTACATCCGAAAGTCTTCCATTATGACTATAAAAAGAATAGTAATTTAAAGAGAAACTTGATTTAACCGTTAAACTAATGGCAGATAAATGGTAGCTTAGACTACGGAGGAGCTTTCTCGTGTTTAGCAACCTTTGTTTTGAGGGACCGTCCGATCCTTGGCACTCCCTATATATCTATAGCCGGCATTTGTCGAATCGAAGGATCGATTTTCCCAACACTGTACGTCAATTGATACTTTGCAATTGACTCTTACGATCACATTATACAATATATGTTAACAATTCAAAAAGTATGTACTAAAAGTTACATAAAATGAAACTGATAAATCACAAAAGCTATTTCCTTGCTTTTAAAATCTAACGTAAACTCAATTAATAAGGTAATTAGGATATCGCAGGCTACATTCTTTGTATCATTAAAACGGCTCCTGCTTTATGGTATGGAAAAAGATTCCCTTAGATCTTGAGTGTTTCTTATTTTAGACTTAAGCTTTGTGCAATATCCATCCACGATTTTCATGTAGGTTTCATCTTTAACATTACACATCAACGTTCTATTTCATTGGATAAGTAGAATTGGACTTGTTAGCTTCGAATTCATGGTATAGCTAACAATATTTAAAAAGTCCACAGTTGAGAGGCTGCGAAACGTAATATCGCAAGTTCGTGTGTTCAACCTCGATTTCACTACTTCTCGATAACGAGGATGTACTGATGTTTTGGCTATATCAACCCTTCGTAGTGCATGCATCCTATTAATATTAGGCCTTCTAACCGTTTACAATACATCTTCTTGGCTAGGTATTAAAAGCCTATTGTTATTTACATCCTAAAAGTGAATGTAAAAAGACTTCTAATTACTGAAAATATTACTAGACTGAAGAAAACGATCTAAAAGTAAGCTGTTTGCAAGTTATTTGATTGGCAACCAACCATGAAGAAGTATCAATCAACTGGTTGACTTTTCCATATAAATGATGACTACTTTAAGCTATGACATTGTTTTACAGAACCACAATAGCTGGTGGAGAAAATGGTAGTGGATAGCTTAGAAGCCTCATTGAATTTCTAATCAAATGCAATACTACGATTCATCATTAACTGTTTCCCTTCAAATTTGCTTTCATATCGTTAGCTGCACTTTTATTATTCAAGTCGTCACCCTTTAAAGCTTCATGTACCAGGGTGAGAACTCTCATTTAAGTTCTCTTATAACGGTCAATGGTTCCATACTTATTTGGAAGCATTTTGCAAGTTGAGAACATAAAATGTGAGAGCAGTCCTTTGGTGTACGAAAGTCAATATCTAGGCCACAAAATACTTGTGGCCAACTTGTTCAGAAGGCTCTATTGGTAAAATACAAATTAAACATGAAAATGCGAAGTAATTATAAATCTAAACTTGTTTCTTGAAGATTATCTCTCCAACATATGAGCACAAATATCGTGAACCTAGATTGCCTCCAATGAGGTTGCCGAGAAAAGCTCTCTATACATATAACATGACGATGTCTTCTCTCAACTACTTCATCCAAAGTAGCTTTCGTATTTTCAATTCATGGAGCAGTTAATCACATGGTAGCACCGTAGCCCCATGAACCTGGTACAGGTTGATTATGGAAGTCGGAACAAGGGAGGTAATCGCTTGGTGGCAGGTGACTATGTGCGTGGCCTGTCATTGGAAGGCTTCTGGGAGACTGGTATGGACAGTAATCAGGGGCAATGTTCCTTGATGATAAGGAGTGTGATGATAAATAGCCAGGGTAGCTTGTGATTGGACTGCTTTGAGCCAATGATCCATTAGCCGAGCACTGGTATGTTGTTCTTGGAACGACATGATCACTATTCACATTAGAAAATGAGCAAGCACTTTTCACTGATGCACTCTCATTTGAAACACGTATAGTTGGCTTCTTTGTCGTTTGTTCATGGTCTGTATCGATTGGTGATTTTACAGCTTGCTCTTTCTTCACCATCGAATTGCTGGCCTCAGGCTCTCGTTTTGTCTTCTGACGGTGTTTCGCGCGGCGATTTTTAAACCAGACCTAAATTTAATGAAATTGTTTATCAGTTTAAATATTTCCCAGCTGAATACTTTCTTCATATCAGACTTTTCAGACATTTTAAGGCAATGACGATTCAGATTGCAAAAAACTTTTGCGCTATTCATCAGAAATCATTACATCGAGGAATGTATTTGAGTATTCATATGGCCGAGACGAGTTACATGAATACAGATGATGACACAATAGTGACTCAACGGAAGTCAATTACTGCAACAGTGATGTATGACAATTTGCTACTTATGCAAAAACGCTATAAAGTCTAGACTGCTTTGTTGTCATGCTCCTCAAATGGCAATATGCCATGGCTGTAGGGAAGACAGTATAGACAAGCTTAAGTTAAAGATATAGCGTAGAAAACAGTCTAATATTCTATGTTCCTGCTGTATCAGTATATAGGCTATCAGCTTTCCTAAAATGTCTGCCTACATTAAAAATAATATTGGCTAATTCCTAAGACCTATATACTTCAGTTTCTAATGATGCATAATAGCCGCAAATTTGGTGCTTGCTTGCGTTTCAATCTAACGGTCACAAAAGTCTTCTTCTGTCATTTTTTGCTAATATTGTGACATCTTACGACATACCTGCACTCTGGACTCAGGCAAATTGATTCTTCTGGCAACTTCTTCTCTCATGAAGACATCTGGATATTGCGTCTCAGAGAACAGTTCTTCCAAGATTTCTAGCTGTGTTTTTGTAAATGTTGTCCGTTCTCGTCTTTGTTTTCTTGGGATTCCTACGTTTAAAGAATCACCTTGCTACTTTAAAGTGCACAATCAAAGCTTTCTACAAACTCAGAGTACAAGTTAGAGCTGTGTCTGGTTTTGATAGATAAAGCAGGCAAAATTATTATGCGATTAAATTCTATATGCTTTGGAAATTTCTAATAGATGTCATTGCTATGCATTGTACATTTCCAGTTTAATTTTCGAATTGCTTGCTTGAAGGACTGAAAAGCGCAGAGTTTACAAAAAAACCTTCCTGCTTTGCTGTCAATATGTCTTTATAACTTGCATGTTTAAGTTTACATCTACAGTATTGTAATCAACACCAACCTGCGGTGTCAAATAAAAATGTAGTTATGTTTCATTACGGTATGGACAGCTAGATACATTTATCGCTAAGTCTAATGCTTCATTTATGACTTTGAATTGCTTTCATCTAGGACGAAGTCTTGGCATGCAACTGAAGAGAAAGCATGAACCATTGAAATCTTTTTGGATGCAGTTAAGAAGAAATCTTATTTTGAAGAACAAGTGGCAGGTAAATTTATTTGAGATAACAGAATGCTCTCCAGTTTAAGCTAGAAATTCAGTGCCAAACTGGCAAAAAGATAAGCCTATTCATGTGTTAGGAATGGAAGGTAGCCTTCGTTTATATTGAATGCGTTGTTTCTGCATTTGACAATCAACGTGAAATGGTTCCTTTCACTGGCAAACTGTAATTTGCAAACTTTAACAAACTTTGAGTTTTTGTTCCCAACTGGAGAGAGACTGGTGACCTATTTTTCCCCCATTTGTATAAGTTTTACAAACTTCACCAAACAAAAGTTTGCAATGTTTGGTCAAGTGTCATAGAGTAGACAGGCACAGGAAAATTATCCAACCATCAGCAAACTTGGAGTTTCCTAACAAAAGTTTGGTAAAGTTTGCCAATGTGGACTAGGCTTTAGCTAGTAACTTTGGAAGATACGAGCTGGTCTGAGTTCTCATTGGGCTTTTTGAAATTGCTGTTTGTTTCTTGTATTTGAGTCATTCAATTCATTTCATTTGCTTATATTATCCTGCTCATATCCCAAAATACAGTAGCCATGCTGTCAAATAAGCCAGCCTCAGTTTAAAGAAACTCCAGCCTCGTGTTCTCTTGATATACAGTATGAGATTTTTTTGCAATGGGGTAATTCATTTGGTTACGTGCAGCTTTGTGGCTGTTTATATGTCCTGCATTAGTTAATTAATTCTAACTTGTCCGAACCGCTTTGTTTCAATTTTTGCTAAAGCCTGTTCATCCCGTTTGAATCCTTTCCTTGACAAAGAAGGCTGATAAAACGAAACCTAAAAAAGACATTAAGGAAAGGAGATTCTCAAGATTAGATTTCAAAATCTAGTCAGCTGTAATGATATCGATTAGAAATCCATCAAACAGTCCATGTCTCCAGATTATGCTCGAAGACAAGAGCTCTAAAGCAGATCTAGAAGATTTCTTCACGTTTTATCTCTGCGCTGAGTCTCTCTACCAGATATTTGTGAGGATTAGTTATAGCAGGTCTTGCTTAAGAAACACATGCGACTCTTCTATCTGATGTTAAAGCTTATTACTATGTCTTAACTCATACACCTATATGTGTTTTTTGCCTTCAGTCAGTCGTCTTACGATGTGTGTCAATAGCTGCGGTTTCCGAATCATAGAAATCCCTCAATGTCCCTTTCATGAGACTTTATTGGATATCACGATTACGATAGATGGACATACGTAATCAAAATAATGGAATTTCTCTGTGTCTAACAAGCTCGGCAACATCTAAGTGGGATGAGTATCTTAGTGAACGATTTTGGCTCGTCGAATGTTATTTTGAATGCGGCACGAACCATGATTAAACCCATCTAAGAACCTCCTTGTATTGCAATCAACCATACTTTGATCTTATTTGAAATCGAGATATGGGTTTAGAATTGCCACCAACATTTGTTTGAATATTTGATATTAGGAACATAGCTTTAAGTAACTCTGAATACAAAGGATCTCTTTGCTGATAATTAGGAGTCATGTAAAACCTACGGATTAATCAGACGGGACCTAATTCAAGTACCAACATGATTGTACTTTGTAAATTTGTATTCCATGAGTTGACCACCTATAAGTTATAAGAATTAGAAAAAATTTTAGGCTAGTTTATGGGCTTTGCTGCTTAAGAGAATTGTGCTTGTGTGTCTATACTTATGCCCAAAATACTGTATGTCAAGCATACTTCGTGTTGACAATCAAGTTGGGCCATGGTTCGCACAAATGCATTCATGTTAGATAGCGTCTTGCACGTAAATTCCTCATTCTGTCGTATGCAGCAACAACTATCTTTGATTAGTTTGAAACAAACAATGAGATACCTTGACATGGTCATTTGAAACGACTTATGAGTTTTGAAGATAATTGATGCTTTTTGTACACAACTGCCTTAAGGAGGTAGTACACCAAAGAATTTAGTGAGAAAAAGTTTTTACACATATTTTTTTCTTTGACTTGTTCTGTAGCAAATTTTATAGAGATTTTGAATATTGGTATGGTTTGCTGCTCTATATGAGGGATCTACACATAAATTGCAATTTTTGGTCAGTGGGTATGAAAGAATTCCCCTAGCAACCATTTTTTCAGTCTGTTCCCATGTTACTAGGGACCTATTTTTATGTGCTCACCCAGTAGTAAGGTTCAAATCTCCCGCGTTCGTTGTTCAGCCTCACTTTACAGATGAGGCTATGACCCTGTGCTCTGTTAGGCACTGATCAGTGCTGAGAAGGCATAAAGTAAGGAAACTGCCCAACTAAAACGCTTGAGTAGATTGACGTAGAGATTTTTTATTGGGTATGTACCGTACATCTTGCGGTTTCCTCTTTGGAAGATATCAATTTGCTAGAAGGACATTCAACTTTACTTTTGCCTGATATGGGGAGAATTTCAAAGCGAAAACAGAGAGGATTTATTGGGAAAAAGAAGTGGGAGGTAGATGGAGCCCATGGTAATATTGATGGCAGCCATTTTGAAACTGATGAAACTGGTGATACAATTACTGACATGCAAACAAGGACTGCCTCAGCAGAAAAGCTCGCAAATAGTGACTTTCAGAAGTTTGCTGCCCCTAACAGACCTGCTACAAGAGGCCTAAGAAGGCAACTTGGCATGCTTGATTCGGCACAACCACAAATAGAACCAGCAGCAGGTATAAAGTTACAAGATTTCACTCTTTTACAAGAATGCCTAAATGTTGCAGCTATCTGTGCATCATGTAAAAGTTCAAAGTCAAAATTAAGAATTTTCCAAAAAAATAATGAGAGGAATGGACTGGCAGAGACTTTGTTTATAAGGTGTGTAAAATGTGGCTTTAAATCAACTTTTTACACAAGTAATAAAATACCAGGAAAAAAGGGAAAATTTGAAGTAAACAGAAGATCTGCCTTGGCCTTTTCAAACAGACAGAAACTTGTTAACTTCTGTGCCAAAATGAACTTACCTCCTCCAATACACAAGAAACCATATCATGAGCATCAAAGAGAATGCGAAAAGATATTTGTAGAAGAAACTGAGAAGAAGATGTCTGAGGCAGCAACACGGCTAAAAAATGTTGTTAAGAATGAAGAGCCTGAGAAAGTTGTTTCGTGGTCTGATGGAGGAGACGTAACTTGTATATCAGTTACAGTAGATGGCACATGGCAAAAGAGAGGCCACACATCCAAAATAGGAGCTGTATTTTTACTCTCAGTTAGGACTGGAGAAGTTCTTGATTACCAAGTTCTTTCTCATGTCTGCTATGAATGCATGGCCCATAGGAATTATAAAAAAGATTCAGTTGAATATCAGAACTGGTGGGATAGTCATGCTCGAGTGTGCCAAATAAATCATACAGGTTCTTCAGGAGACATGGAAACCAAAGGAGCAATAACTATGTTTACCAGAAGTATTGAGAAGCATAGGTTACTCTACACAACATTTGTTGGAGATGGGGATAGCAGTTCTTTTGGCAATGTCTCAAGAGCAGTACATGAGCAGTTTGGAGATTCATACCCAATATCAAAGGAAGAATGTGTAGGACACGTCCAAAAGAGAATGGGAGCTGCCCTTACAGAGTTCAAGAGGAGAATGAAGGGAACAAAGTTGTCTGATGGCAAAGGGGTAGCTGGTGCTGGGAGGCTTACTAATCAGATGATCAAGAAACTTCAAAATTATTATGGTTTTGCCATAAGACAGAACAAAGGGAGCTTAGCAGGAATGAAAGAGGCAATTAATGCAATAAAACACCATATAATTGAAGAGCCTACCAAGTCACTTGCCTTTCAGCACAGGTTTTGTCCAAAAGCTAAGGACTCCTGGTGTTATTTTCAAAGGGATGAAGCATCAGAGACAAATTCAAATCACAATGCTGCTAGATTGCCTCATGCATTCATGCAAGAGTTGTCTCCAATTTTTGATAGGCTAAGTAATGAGGATTTACTGAAGAGATGCCTCCTTGGGCTCACACAAAATCAAAATGAAAGCCTAAATGGAACTCTGTGGACTCTTATTCCTAAGACATTATTTTTAGGGAAAAGACAGGTGACAATTGGTGTATGTGAAGCAATTAGTGTCTTCAATACTGGTGCTGCTGCTAAAGCTGTTTTCATGGAAAAGTTGGGGCTGCCTGTTGGAAGAAATATGCTTAGGGCATTGAGGAGAGAAGATAATAGGAGATTAAGAACTGCTGCACAGAAAGCGACCAAGAAATATAAGAGAAGACGGAAGCAAATTAAGTTTAAAAATAGAACAGCATTAAAGTCATCAAATCTTTCATACAAGGCTGGAAGTTTTGGAACAGATTCAGTACCAGAGAACACATGCAGATGCAAGAAAAAAAGTAAAAAGAAAGGAGCCAATGATATTGAACTTATTAAAATGAAAAAACAGCAAGAGCCAACTAACTGCAACAAAGAATCATTGAAGATAAAATTTGTGGGGGATGAAGATGTTACCACTATTCCCCCATTCAAAAGAAAAAAGCTGTAGCACTATGCTGCTAGTGAGTAGAGGAAAAAATTTAATTTTATTAGTTGACCTCTAGTCTGCATATACTTAGCAACTGTGTAGAATTGCAGTTCCCAATCTTTATCTGCATTTTTCTCTAAATGCACTTTTTGTTGCTTTAGAGTTTAAAAATGCTATTCAAAGCAAACTATAGGCCATATTGATGTGCAAAATTGACAGGAAGTACATTTTAGTTATTACTTTAATTTGTATTATCAATTTTTTGATATTGCTACTTTTCCTACTGTTGCTATGGAAACAAGGGTTTTGGGGGTTTTCCTCCACATTATCAGTAGATTAAAAAAATCCATAATACAAAGTAACAACCAGTCAAAGAGAAACAGTATGGAATTATATGTCACCTCATATGCTCTTTATTTTTTTTCTAATTAGCAATTTAATGGAACTAGCACCCTACATTATATCTGTGTTACCATGACAACTAGAACCCTTGTTAGCTGAAAACTATCATATTTGTATACTCAAATACCTTTTGTGTTTGTGTACCAAAAATCAAATGCGTACTACCAACATTGATGTACTTGTGTGTATTTTAAACATATAATAGAAGGAAAGCTTTTTTGGTGTACTACCACCTTAAGAACGATGCACGATGGTTACTAAAGTAACATTCTTTGTAACAATAAACTCATAAACTACAGCTAAGTCCATCAATCTTTGAAACTACTTTGATGTCAAACTGGCTTTTCAAGAATTACCAACTCTCCACACATTATGACATATTGCATTATGTCTAACCCAACAGCAAGGGTGAATCTACCAGGCTTTGAGGTGCGACGCCCCCAATAATCTAACTTTAGTCAGTATAGTGGTTAGATCACTTAGTCCATTCGATAAAATGGTATATTGTCTGGGCAATGCATCTTCAATAGACTAGGCATACGAAACAGCTAGCATGATGTGCTTATCAGAGTCTGCCAACGTGCACAGATAGGATATGCACAATGGAGATGAATATTGTTGTCACTAATATCAATAGGTATCAAAATATTGTTTTTTAACTGTGATAAGAGAACTGCTTGTTATAAATGATGGCACCTAGCAATGAAAGGGGTGTGGTTTTCAAAGTTTTCTTTTCACACCACCCAAGCAAATACGGCTAGATGCCTTATATTAAACTATTTCATTACAATTGTGAATCTTATTAAGATAGATACTAAAACGAACATTTCCTGACAGTTTCATTTTATTGTCGCTTCTGAAAACTAACACCACTCAACCAGAATCATGGTAAAACAATTTAATAAGAATTGTAGGAATTCACTTGTGCCAAAGTTTTTCATCAAATAAAAGAACAATGTATTCATTTGCCATGAATTAAGTTTTGATCATAGTTTCCAGCTCGCTTTCCTTGTCGATATATTGTATACAATTACACGGAAGTTTTCTTCTCATCCCCTAGTTGTCTATTACATTATATCCCGATTATATGATGTTATGTTGCCAAGATCTCCTCCCGAAATGACATTTATTGATAAGTAACAGCAAATGATAGAAGTATGCTTTTATATTATGTTTACTATCTTGATAAGTGTTCTCAAATTGGCCTGTTTTTACCTGCCACTTATTACCTATGTGCATTTTTCTGGAGGGTCCAAACACCTTTCAGCTGTCTTATTAACTACATACTATCAGAAGGATATCTCACATTGCAAAAAGCTAGTTATAGCAAATGCGGAACATAGACCTACATACCAAGTAATCTGCTGTTACTTACCATATGGCCTACACTTACCCACCTTTTAGTCTAAATTATCAACTTACCATATAATGGATTGTATCCGTAATGAGAACTAAATCCAGAGTGATATGGTAGATGTGGCAGATGGTAAGTAGGAACACTGTTATAATGCCAAGCCATTCTGCTTTTCTCTGATGCTAGCAACCTACAATAAATCACTTAGTTTTCAAATTTGCTTGCGAATTCACTTCCTTCATAATGAGCTCACTAGTCTCTGTGATGTAAAGAGCGGTACTTCCTTTCATACACATTGCAAAGTTGAATAAATTAAGAATGTAGAAATATATAAATAGGATAGATTCACAATATAGCGGACAAGGAAATTCAAAGATAACATAACTCAGATAAGATTTATTGAGGAGTTTATCTAAATGAACTGATAATTTTCAGGGTAGCCTAATCCTTTGCAATTCATTATTACACTTTTCATTGTTGGATTTTTTCATTGAACCAGAGGAAACGTCTGAAAGAGCACATTTGCCCAATAACTATTAAATACTTCTCGCTTGCTAATACAAATCTTTTACTATCTGTTAAGGGATCTGAGCATTTTAGATTGAAAGGCCAAATGTATTACTATGATATCTCTTCAATACTTCAGGTTGCTTTGTGTTTATAATGCGAATTGATAAGCATTACTATTTTATCAAACTTGGAGCTTCATAAAATGAAAAGCATCTATCTTGGAGATCTGTTTGCTTCGGGTTCGTTCTCAAATTTCGGGGATTCATGCAAGGAAATCTGGACAGCATCAAGTCAAGATCTTAAATTGGTAATTGTGCATTCAGATGATGCCAGATATATGAATGTACAATAACGTATTGGTTGGTTTTTTCAAAAACTGATAACAAACAAGAGCATTGAATTTTGCGTCAATTGCGCTGTATGTCAATACAACAATACATGATAAGAGCAAGCACCATAAAAGGACAGCATTTAATAAGTATTGCATAGTGAATGATTTTAAAACTGTCAACTATGCTATCATCAAGTCATATATGATTTAATGGAGCATGGTTGTTCGTTTCAAATAAAAAGATGCTCTTTTCAGGTGTCTAATGAACTTCAATAGAAGGTTAACAAATATTTTGTTAGAAAGCTTGCTTGGAAAAAGTGCGACTTTCTGACAGTAAAGGAAAGTTGATGGAAGTTTCTTTTTCTTTGTCTTGTTGTTGGTCACAATTTGACATGAAATATCTAATATAAAGGTCCGAAGTTTTCAAAAGATATCTTAAAATTAAGATGTATTTCATGATTCTAATAGATATCTAGGTTAGATTTGACTTTGCTAAATTCAGCTTTCGATCAAGTGTGTTGAACTCAGTTCGTATGTGATACATGAATATATGGAATAGCTGATTGTCTTTGTTAGTAATGCATATTCAAAACTATATTGATTTGAAGTTAAAGAGTTCGTTAAACAGCTTGATAAAATTTTTCTGTGTTGCTCTCAATGAAGATTATGTTAGACTATGCTAGCATTTGAACGTATATGAAAGACAGTTACAAAATAGCTATTTTCCATTAGACTTAACAGTTTGTTGTTACTTTACAGAAAGTTCCATGAAACTTTGTAGTAAATTTGAAAAGTTCTTAGTGTGGTATACTAAGATAAATGAATAATCGATCTGCCTCGATAACTGAGAGGAAAGAAGTGAGTTTTAATCCGTAGTTCGCAGCACTGCTCTTCAAAGAGCTTCTAATTTTGCTCGTGTATATGAATAGAATTAAATTCTGCTTAGGTGTTTTATCACTTCAATTTCTATTACACGTAAATATGCCAAAAAGTGCTAAAATGGAGATTTATAGATATCTTCATTGACTTACCAATGCTTGCTATGATCAAGTAGCAAGTTCAGGCACTTGATTGCTCTTGTTTGTCTCAATGCCTTCCTTATAGGTTTACTATTTTCGCCGCAGATCTCAAAATGCGCCGCTATAAGAAGCCTTAGCCGATACTTTAAGTGTAGTTTGCCATGGCTTTAACTTGTTTGCAGACGTGAGTAAATTAGCAATGTGAAAGACGCGGATATAGCTACGTTCCACGTTGCAAGTTTGATCCTCTTATAAGTATGAAGTTTAAGACCAAACACAATGGAATGTCTGCTAATATATCTGATTCACGAAGCAGTTTTTAGAAGTGTTTGTGAATGTTTATTAATAGAATTTGTTTCCTTGTCAGTTCATTAGTTTGATGTCAGAGAAGAATGTTGAGAGGAGAGCCGCAAAGAAATGTTTTCATCATCAGTCTGAGTTTAGCTTTAGCAAACGTAGTCATCCAACATTGACATCTTTTTCAAATTTGAAGGTAGTTTTACATGATGCTTGACTTTGTAGTCAGATATCATCGGTACAGGAGGTAGCAAAATGTGTTAGCCTAATAAATATGTTATCAACATCTTGAAAAACCCTTAATCTCCATGGTGGCCTGTGAATACTCTTTAGGAAGCCTTGAAAGGCAAGATAATCCAATCAAAGTGGAGATGAGTGCCAATATTCTTGAAAGAATTAAAAATTAAGCCTTGCAAAATCTTTTTTAGACTTTATTGCCTTGATCAAGCATATACCTCTACTCCTTTGATTTGTGATTTACAAAGAACGTATATAAACATATCGATTCTTAAGCCTTACTTAAGCTTTTTCACCAGTCTACTATTACTTTTAATTGCTGAGATCAGCCTCCCGTCTTACATAAAAGAAAAAAGATCTTTTTTAGGAAGAAGGAGCAGAAAATTCAATGTTCATTTGATTTCATTCTCACAGAGTCTTTTTGCACTTAACACGAGCAAACAAACTTTAGTCAACCATTGGCTTAGCTATGCAATTAGTTTAAATTTATGAGTAACATTTATCCTTCTTCTTTTACTCAATACAGTAATATCAGCTGAGACATAAAACTGGCTAGGTATACATGCAAGTATGAAATTTGAACGCCGATTAAGAATGTTTGCAGAGATCCCAGATCTTTTATTTCGGATCTTACAGAAATAGCAGAAATGTATCAATTCTGCAGAACAGGCCCTTTACACAGGAACATAAAATAATACTGACAAACGGTGAAGAATTGAAAAATATGATAATTCCATGTGGGTCACGTAGACAAGTCTTATTCTACTTGAAGATATCTTTTTTGTAGCTAATACCTATGAATTCATATCTGTCTACAAAGAGGTCAGCGTTATACAGATAATGCGTAATAGTAAACAGGGATGAATAATTTAGTCTTGTTCAGCGCAAGTGTCATTCTTACATAGAATCTTGGAGTAATTATGAATAAAGCTGGATTATACAAGCTCATTAGTGTAAAGACTGTCATTCTGAACTCGCAGTTTCTCTAAAATGACATAAAGTTAATTTCTGAAAAAATTAGCAATACAATATCTATTCTCCCCAATTGCAAATACTACTCCTTTTTTAACCTGTTATGAAGGGATTTCTATGCAGAAGAATACGTTTGTTATTCCAAAATGAGGGAAGTTTTGATTCACTAAATAGCTATGGAATTGAATAATAATGGGAGTTGTAAAATTGCTGTTATTTTTCTGGAGTTCCCGCTACAAGTGATGCCTTGGGCACACATGCTGTTATTGGTGGCTTTAAATATATTTGGCTCGAAATCTTAATTGGCAATTGTTTGTGAAATAACAATGCAGTTGATATATGTAATCCTGATCATCATTATAAGTATTTGAACAGTTGATTAGCAGTTTATGAATCATCCTAAATTCATTTCATTCGATCTTTATTACTCCAACCTGCCAATTCACGAACCTCTTTCATAGATTCTACAAACATTCCAAGTTTTTCAGAATTTCCAACAATACTGAATTGACCTTATCATTTATAGATTTAAATATTTCAGGTGTTCTGTTCAAATTCTATTTATACAAAAAATTATGCAGTAATTGTTGTCTGTTCCACTTAAGAACAGCACTAATATCTCTCACTTTATCTCAGCTAATAAGCATTATTTCCAACAAATGGACTTTTATCACCTTCCCTTAGAAGTAAGAAAACACTCTTCTATAACTTGGAAAATCAAGCAGGGTATCTTGGTATGCTATTGAAAGTCGTCAAATTAATTTTAAATCGCCTTACTATATTCAAATTCTTTTTAGCCATCTTCTATTAACTGATTAGACACTATGACATCATTCCTCAAGTTAAAATCTCTACCTTCTTCCTATCCTTGGCATAATCGTCTAGCAGAATTTTACAAAGCGTATGTCATCATTTGTATTCTGCTCATTGACGAGTAGATTATCTAAAATTGCTGGACGACTATCATCTTCTAGTTCTCAATTTTTGTGGCCAAAAAATTCTATCAATAGTATCTATTATCGAAAATGAATGAAGCATTTTCTTAATTTCTGTACATATGTTGTATGCTGTGTAAGACAAAAGCTTCTTTTCTTTCAAAAAACACATTGATCGAAAAATGCAAAATGAATGTTTATCGTGGATGAGGCATAATTAATTAATGTTAAATGCAAAATTAACATATGTGTTTATTGCGGAGGAGGCATAGGTACACTATTTAACAAATTTGACTTCTATGGCCACACCTTGTTGTTTCGCAACGTCAGAGGAACCCTGAGAATATGAATAACAAAAAGTTCTCTTAATGACTGTCTAGTTTTGTAGCCTCTTTTTTACTCATTTTCCCCAATAAGTGCTTAGACTTACAGTTTAAGCAAACTTTCATTTTTGTTTCTACTTCTATAATAATGACTTTCTATAATTAATTTTCTTGCGCATAATCCCAGGTTAGTCATATTGTGATGCTAGGAATCCTTTCTGCCCCATTATTGTCTGACACCTTTTGCTTACGTGAATTATCCACTATAGCAGTTGGCTCTTACAACTATCCTTTCTAGCCAGACTTTCAACTGCTAGTTTCTACTCTTAAGATGCGACCTTCAATAATTTATATCTATGAATATATACTGTCTGCTTGCTTAGAAAATGTCTATGACACAACCATAGAACCAGCATTAATCTGCTTGAATTTTAATGTCATGCGGTCTGAAATGATATAGTTGCTGGTGTAATAATGGTGGTTAATTTAGTTGATTTGATAAGAAGACCTGGTTGATGATGTAACAGTCGTGACCTTGGGCACTTCTGCTTGCACTGTGCTTCAAATGTTTGACAACTTTTTATGGCCTTGTATAACAATCATGAACTAAAAACAGTTGTTTTAGTTTCCTCAATCCCTTTGCTACATTATTTGGTCCGCTTCAAGGACACCTTTGTTAGAATCAAACAAAAAATAGAAAATAAATTGCGTTGAAAACAGAGCTCTCATTATTGCATGAATTTGGAAGCGCCAAGAGAAATCAAACTTGTTCCTGATAATTAGAGAAGTCAGTTTATTGGTGATGTTGCATCGGTGCTATTGTATCGGCCACATCTGACAAATGACCATTGGAGAAACAGTGTGACTTCCACATCGTTACATGTCTTATCCATTCTCTAATCATGTGGTACGAAACTTGAAATGGCCGAAACTTTAATTTCTTTGCTAACAGAGTTACCTTTAGTCTCATTCCGTTCAGAGCCCTGAACTTCATGTGACAAGATTTTTCCGGGAAAACAACGAATTGTTTTATGAAGTTGCATTAAGCACTTTCGTATAATAATGGTAGTAAAGAAACTTGGGGGGAGTTGTTGATATCTAAACATCACTTCATTCTAACGAATAGGCCATTGTCACTCTTCTTTATTATGCAATGTAAAGGAAAGGCCTAAAGCAAGGCCAACAACAAAAGAAGAGAGAGAAAGGCTTGGCAGAGAGGAAGATAGATCAAGTTTGTGGATTTTAGACTTGGAAAAAGACACATTGCAGGACTCTTGAAAGGAAGAGGGATGTGCGACGCTTTATAGTTTACCAATAGTTGAAGTTGATTATAAGAAGTGGTCAGTAACTATCATCGCTCCCTGAGAACATATGTTTTGCGGTAGTTATCTATTATATATATATATATATATATGCAACTTCCAAACAGGAACAGTTCCCTTCTTATTTTATAAGTAATGCTCAAAATTACTTTGTCATTGTTCTTATGCTTTTGATATTGCGTCTTCATTCAGCCTTATACAACGCTTTACTTTTGATAGTTACTTAACATTCATAAGCACTTCACAGCTGAATCTATATATACTCAATCTTAGATATCCGAAATCAGTTACATCTCCTGCTATTTCAGAAGAACATTTCTAGTTAATTCATGTTTTAGCTGATTGTGCAACTGAATTCAAAATATGCCCAACGAAATCTTGGCTAATGGATGATAGTTCCTTACAACTTTTACATAACCACACCAACCTTCGCCTACCCTGTATAAACAATCTACTCTTCCCTTCTATTCTGCACACCTTAGTTTAAATTCAAACTTATATTTTCTCTTGCTCTAGCATAACTGATTAATCAAGCAGTCGTAAAATTGATGACAATTCTCTTAAATTTCTGACTGAAGACCTTTTCGCTTTTCGTGCTGTCTGTTTCCTACATCGATCTATCTGCATTGTTGCATGTAAATGCTAGTATAATTAAGAACTTTCCAAATCTAGGTCTATGTTTAAACTAGGAAGGCAATTCAAGAGCTTTTCAAGGTATCTCTTCCTGTTTTTGGACATAGCTTCGTTTCTACAGCAGCTCAAGTAAACTCAAAGCAGCATCACCAACAACTTCTCCTATGAGTTGATAATCCTTTCACTTTTAAATGTGCTGTTTTTGATAGGAGCTAAATGTATTTGAAGTGGCTGTTATCAAATAGCTAGATATTCTGTATACTTTGCAATTAAAGTCTTTCCAAGAGGATTACACCAATGCAATATGAATCTAAAGCCGTTTAAAAGCCCTGTCTTCCACTTTTTCAATTTTTGGGTCTTATGGACAGCCTACAACTTCAGTTTATCTTACACTCTGCACCTATATACATACATATATGGACGGGTCTACATACATATAAATATATATACTTATATAAATATATATATATATATATATATATATATATATATATATATATATATATATATATATATATATATATATATATATATATATATATATATATATATATATATATATATATATATATATATATATATATATGATAATAATTTATATATGATATATATGATAATTATTGTATTTTTGTGAAGAAGGATTTACAATACCAGATCAGCTTGTCAAGCACCATGCATATTACGAATTTCTATTCTAAATCTGATGTTTTTCTACTTAAAGAATGTTCTTGCTTTAAACTTTTATCAGCAGTTTTTCCATGTGAGGCTTCATGTTTAGCTTCTTAAAGAAACATCTTAGCAAATATATAATGTGCTAGACTTTGAATTGATTCTTGTCAGATAGATTTTTCAAGTTCAAGAATTCTTCTTGAATCATACACTTGTGTCTTAATATGACTGATTATAAACGAGCCATATTCTCAGAACAATGTTTCCTTCTATTACCTAATGGATGCCTCTCTTTATTCTGCTTCTACTTGATGAATAACATCGCTTGTATTCAAGTAACAAGCTTCATTCAGGAGCACACATTGTGTCTTGGTACATCCTCTCAGAAGCCGTTTAAATTGCCTTAGAAGCCTTACTCTTGAGGATTTACCTATCTATTTTCTCTACGCAGAGCCTCAAAAATCCTAAATCGTAGTTTATTTGTTGCTGCATAGCGCTAAAGAAGCTTTACTGTCATAAAAATGTCACTATTTGGCTACTGAAATAGCTTTCACAAACTTGGCAACACTACTTAAAGTAGTCTGTTCTTCATCGCATAGATATCTCTACAACTCCATCTGATTGATTCGGTATCAACTCAGTGCAGAGTAGAATATTTCTACAATATTTGTTTATTCATTTGCAGTATGAATACCCAAGCTAGATTACTGACTTTGAGTTATTTACTTGTTGGTCAAAATAGGATTACAACGAGAGCAGTATGTTTGTGATTTAACATTCGATAGAAATATTACAGTGAAAAGTACACTAGAAAACAGTTAAACTGACTGATTACCTTCATGCAAATATATGAACCTCCTTAACGTTATGAAGTATAACTGTGTATCATACTAAAAAAGAAGTTTTAGATTCCCCATTGTTAGGCCAAAATTCGAGTTCAAAATGGGTAATGCCTCATCGCTCTTTGGTATGCTTTAATGATATAATCATCTTGCCTGTTTAATACACTGCCAAAGAAATAAGTTACTGGATACTAAAAATGAAAACACACAGTGTCCAAAAATCTTCCTACACTAGACGATTTACCTTCAATAAGTACTCCCTTCCGTTTCTTCTAGCTTCTGTTCTTTACCTTCAGTGTCAAGCTATCATCAGTTGATGAAATAACATGTGTTTACTTGCTCGATGTGTAAGAGCAAATGATAAATTGAAGGCTATGGTAAGTATCAGTAGAGAAATAATGCATTCGATCTACCTCTGCACGTCTGAATAATAACCTCTTTTCAAACAACCGCTGTCACGTGAGAGATGGAGAAAGAAATTCTTTGTTCACACCTTCTATACGATTTGGCTTGCCTTTGCAGATTGTCTCACAACTGCCTTCAACCACTGCCTATGAGCAGCACGAGCAAGATGGAAGCAAGGCCTCTACCCACTAACTACCGAAGATTAAATTGCTCTAACGGATTGGGTTGAATTCACAATTTAAGTAGAACAAATGAGAAAGAGGAGAAGTAAGGCGGCCGTGCTTATTGGATAATAGCTATTCTCAGACTGATTACAGAGTTGGGTGTTTGAAAAAGCATTGTTACGTATAGGACTTATGTGCCTTTAGAGATGTCTTCGGCACAGTCTAATCATACATAAAACGTCTTAATTCCACTGTTTCCTTTTCGAAAAGTAAGCTCAATGTAATGAGATAATAAAGAAGAGGACAGCACGAACAATGCTTCAATCCCGAGAAATGCTTATAGGCCGACACGTGTGGGTATGGAAAAATGTTAGAAAACAAATGATTTTGCTAAATTATTCATATTTGGTAATAGATCTGCTCTTAAACTCATAAGTAACATGGATATCTGTGAAGAGAGATGTATATTCGATACACGAATGACCTGCACATAGCTGTACCATGACGCCTGCGCTCATGGACACATACTGTAAGCCACTTAGTTAAAAAGCTTTTATTTGTTTAGGCCCATATTCACTCATAGCGGGTGATAAATGCTTAAGAATTGTTCATGGTAATGATACTATATTATTCGTGGAGAGTGTCCAATGCAAATTGTAACAACAATTAAAGTTAAAACTTCGGGCACACTTCTATCACTGTTTCTCCATTATGAAAGAAAATCAATTGAGAAGATATTTCATTTGCAATTCCTCTAAGCTTTGCATCTTATTCTCCAGATTTCCTGCTCTTCTTCTTTGCAACGATAGAAATTACAGTCACTACGTATATATAGGAGAGGAGAAAATCCACTTCTTTTTGGCATGGACATCAATGATAAAGAAAGCAGATCTGTTTTCTACCTTCATTCTCCTCCATTTCCATCCCAGAAAGAAATGCTTTGCTTTCTCTTCTCCTATTTTTAAATATACGTTGTGATTGTGATTTCCACCTCTACAACATTCTAGTAGCTGTTATAGTAAAGGAAAAGTGTCTACGCTATCTAGTTCCAAGTAAAATTCTTCACCTATCTTAATTCATATCTTCTGGGAATTGAATTTTCAACATTTTGTTGCGATCTTTGGCAATTTAACATACATTATTACGCCTGATGATTTGATGGTTTTGTGAAACATACGAAACCGATGGTCGCGTAATAGGGTATGTTGTATTTTGACTTCCTTTAATCTCCTTTTATATTTATATATATATATATATATATATATATATATATATATATATATATATATATATATATATATATATATATATATATATATATATATATTTATATATTTATAGTATAACATATGTATACGTACATGAATACATATATATTTATATTTTAAATATATATATATATATATATATATATATATATATATATATATATATATATATATATATATATATATATATATATATATATATATATATATATATATATATATATATATATATATATATATATATTTATATATATTTATATACATTCGCTCATATATACATTCATTTATATACACATATACAATGATGTATGAATGTTTATGTATACATCCATGTGCATACATTAGTGTGTTAGCCTAAACTAGAATGATTTTCTTGTATTTACAATTTCCTTCTGCAACAAGGATTTTAATGAAATACTATTAATGCCAATATATGGTTTACACACTTTATTACTAATTCTTTTCTGTTTTACTTTGTAAAAGCTGATAGGGCGTCGTGTCTAAGTATTTATATGATGATGATATATATGATGAATTAAGTAAGGACATTATTATGCCACAAATTGAACACACCCAAATGAAACTGTTTTAATCAATCTCTATGACTTTGAACTTATTTTCTTATTCTCTTTGATAACTAAGATTGTCTTAAGGTTTTATTAGCTTTTTATGATCATAGAACGTCTCTAAACAATGAATTAGGCAAAATTCAATTTAAAAGTTAGTCAGGCGAAATATTCATTAATTTCTATTTCATTCAATAGGCAATGGTGTCTATCATACCTCAGTGACCTTTCAATATTATGCACCAACCTAGGCACTACTTTATGTAAACGACACGAACTCTAGGATATATCAAATACACAAATACACATTCTATCCATACAAAGGATTGTTGTGAGAGTTGAAATTACACCGGAGTTAGAGCTCACAGAAAGAGCGTGTTTGACTTACACTGATTTATCTTCTAGGCATAGTTTTTTTGTCTTTTATTACTTTACATTACCCAGGAACATTTTTCCATCAGTAATTTATGCCTTTGACCTAGGATTCCTCAAAAGTCAAATTCTTTTTCCCTACCACTGATCTTGGTAAATAACTCTATGCATTGTCCTTCTTACAAAGTCAGCATGCGTTTTTGATGATATCCCTGCTCTGCTAAACCATAGGCAGCTTTCGTTACTTGCTAACAACGATATCCCATATGTGAATATGGATGAACACTTGCTTAATCATCATAATCATCATGTCATACCGATCAAACTAACTGAATCTTTTAGGATGGCTAGTTACAAAACTCACACAATTGGATTAAATCATGAAAATATCATTAATTGAAAATTTAAAGCCTATTAATTCTGAATATATGCAAACTACATCAGGATATAACTAATCCACTATATCATAAACACACGTGTCTGCAGATCCCAAACCAATCCTATCAAAGTTTAGAAAGGTTCCACCTCTTTATTTGTATCACTTGGCTTGGAATACCCGCAAATCAAATATTCTACAAGTCCATCCACATTTTCAGTGTTAGATCAGTTTATCTGAGATTTTGGTGAATTACAATCAATATTTTTACATATTATACATTTAGCACCAATGAAACTAGTATATACGCTGTTTTGAGATGATTTTGTCTATTAAACCAAGCCTGATTTGATAAATTACATAAAACCGAACAAAATCGTGTTAGAACTGATGGAGAAATTTACACAGAAACACATGGTAACGACCTACTGCTGTCTATGATGTGGTGTTACAACCGCTTACAACATGTAAGAGTCTGAAGCTATAACTTTGTTGTACGCAGTGTGGCAGAGATAAACTTGACTCCAATGTAATGAATGCTTTTCTCTTGAGATGTTTCGAGCTTGCCGTGGCTTGCTTTTTGGGTCATTTTTATTTAGCAAGCATTGCCTACAGTCAGTAATTTCTATTCTTAAGCAATTCAAAATGTTAAGCTAGTACTTTTGAAAGATGGGACAGTTTAATTTCATGCAAAATTTCATGTTACCAATCATTTATAAATGCATTGTAGATACCATTCGAACTATACACGACCGCTCACCTAGTTTAAGCGAAGGGAAGAACGCGTCGATGTTTTGTTGCAAATTAAATGATAGGAGGGATGACTTGCGAGAAGATTTATCAAGGCTTGTTTTGACTCGTAGTGTTAGCGATGGCAGTTGAGTAACCGTATTGATCTGGGATTAGCAGCGTCCTTTATTGTGTATAGTTAACTGTTGATATTATAATCTCAGGATTTGCGATTGAGTTTTCGAAGGCTGATGCTTATGAAAATCCTTTCCTTTCTTTTCTAGCTCATTCTTGCGTGCGAAATTCGGCACGTCATAACACATTGCTTTTTGTATCGTCTCTATTTCTTTTATTGTTGTAATCGCCGTCGCCAGAATTTCATTTTGAACTAAAGCTACAAAGAACTGATTAACTTAAATCATCGATTGATTACAGGTCTTTAGAAGATAGGAAGATATCATGTCATGTTTGTAGCTATAATTCTTTGATCAAACAAAACCTTTTTCTCTTTTGGCGTAACTTAAGTTCAAAGGTGCTTTAATGAATTGAAGCAGCTTGATGATTATGCCTTTTAAATAGTACCTGTTTCGATTTTCTGCTTGCTTTCCAAACAATAAAATACTAATAAAATCAATGTTTCGTGTACATATAATCAGATGTAACACACAAGGACGTTGGAACATAGGGGATCTCAGGCGCGTACCCCAAATGTACGCTGTTTTTACTTAGAAAGTCGTCTATATGAAAACAATATTCGACTGCTCAAAAAGCTAAGAAAGTACAGTAGTGGATTTTTGAGACATAAGAGAATTTATAAGTTGCTATAAATTTGAAATTCCAATTTCTACCTAAGCCTATCATCTCTTTTGATTAAGTTGCATAGATTTCCTATGATAATTTGTTTCTCAGTGCTATTCTTGTATAGTGTCGCTTTGATTTTGCAATATTGCAGTGTATACTTAATTGTAGCTTGCATTGATAGCCAATTTGTGCAACAATAATCTGGCTTTGTGGAGTGATAAACAGTAAAAGTGTGCAGTGAACAAATTCTATTCACCGGACATTGAAACAAAAGTTGCTTTGATTAAAGAATCAACTACCTTATCAACACCTGTCACTAATCAGTGTTCAATCAATAACAATCACTAATCAATGTTCATTCAGTTAACTCTGTAGAATACTGATGTTGTTCACATTAAAAGCAAAAATAATGGACGTGTTCAGAAAATATTTCTTAAAAACTCCCCCACACAAATACCTTCTATTTTTAGCAAAATGTGCAATGGTAAATTTTCTTCATAATTACGTATGCTGCATTGTAACACAAATTCGAATATTTTGCCGAGAAAATCTTAAGAAAGTCTTAGCACTGGAATCACGAGAAAGCAAAGAAGGTGTCAGTACTAGCCGAAAAAATATGCGACGAATAATATAGGAAGAGTGTCCTTTTGTGAAAAATATTGTATCTTCACTGGCCCTTAAATTTGAAATACTTCCAGCTTCATCCAGTATAAAGATTCTTCCCTAACTCCTCAATGAGAGAAAAAGTTCACAGTGCTGCTTCATGGCATTCAAAGTTTAGACGACAATAGCATCGAGTTCTGAAAATTACTGGGAAGCAAAACGCTTATTAGTAAGGGACACTTTCGTTTTATTCTTGGAATTGACTTTGCTATTAAGGAAAAAAAATGAAATACTAAATGATATTCTTCCCATTGTGCTTCATAGAAGAAACCCAACGTATTCAAAACGCAAGATTTACTTTCCACAACCTGGCTGACAGCAAAGAGTCAGCGGGTGAGACATTAATTTGAGTCAATAAATGTCTCATGATCGGGAGAAGAAGACTAAAGTAATGAAATGTCATTTCTGTCTAATGTAGCCTCCTGCTCTTCTTTGTGATATCAGTTCGCAAATTAGCTTTAATGACAATAAAGCCGACAAAAACCTTATTTAAAATGTTAGATCTTCACCTGGTGGATGTGAGACGGTTGCAACATAGTTTCAAAATGAATTCATAGTGAAAGCTAACTACTAACCAAGCATTTATGAAAGTAGAAGGTAAGCAAAGTACGATTGCATATATTCTCATTCGATTTCATGTTTGAGACAGTATTATGGGTGGCCAATCGAATAACCCTCATCGTTCTACAATAACAAGAGTCTATTGGCTTTTTGTCGAATCTTGACTGCTCCAACTACGAGACAAATGCTAATGACTTCAATATCTTTCACAAAGCAACTCCAATTGTAAGTTATTCCAGAAATTTCTGTTTCTTAGCGTAGCGTTAAAAACAAAACCCATGTTTATTAGTTATCATAATAACTCCCCATTCTGTTGGAGGATTCACTCATCAAATACAATGCTTTACAGGATGAGTCTAGTATAAATTGGATGAATTATCTTTGTACTTCTATAATTTATATGTTTGACATTTTATTGACTTGTCTCTGGGAAATGTCTTAATACGAAGTCGTCTCGTTTTTCATCAACTAAAGTATTTTGATCATTTTTATCACTCTGTTCACCTCACCAATTACACAATTGTGCAAATGTTTGCAATAATCAAATGTATTGTCTCGATCTGACTGTTAATCTTACGTCACGTGAAGTTTACCTTACTGCAATGGTCTCCTATTGTCTACCATGAACCTTACTGAGAATTCTTAAACAAGTCACGCTTAACATTTAGTCCAAATTACTGCTACTCTTTTATTATTGGTGCTACCATTTCGATTTCAGTTTTCAATGTTATCTAATATAAACGCTATCGAAGGTCTCTTTTTGGTAATTTTTACTAGTTATTACATTCCGTTCAACATCACAAGGCTCCATAGTTCTTTTTTATAGCACTTAAGAATTAAAAAAAACTACAACGTACTTTTCTTTCACTATATTTAGTGAAAAAAGACACTGACTCATCTGGTCCCTCCTCAATATGTTTCTTAATACTCAATATATATACAACACAAAAAAGTAATGTTCATCTCACATTAGACATCAAGTTATTTACAGGAACTAGAAATGTATAATTGGGCAGTTTAAGATGTCCAAAAAATATAAATATATAGATTGGACAATTACAGATGTCCAATAGCTCCTGACGCTAATATGAGATGAACTTTTAAAAGTATCAATCAGACACAGCAACGAATGAAAAGAACAAACTAGGTAATGCGCTGCAAGTAGTTTTCCGATTCCTTGTGTAGACCGCTTTTTCAAATAGTCGTGCTAAATACTAGACAGTGAAATTACCACAAATAACAGATATATAGGAGCAAAGTATCGCATTTTTGTTGAGCTTGCATCGAAGGATTTGCAGACTAACCTTTGGTAGTTACTAAAGCAGATGGATTATTCAATATCTCAGCTACTTTGGTAAACATAAAAGTTTATGATTATGTCATTTAAACGAATTAAAGTTTTCTCCAATTAGCACACCAGATGTTTTTATTTCGTGTATGAGACCAAAAGATTTTGGTAAAATATTATCATCTTGAATGCTTTGTAATAGTACACGGTTTAACCTGACCAATCACATGAGTTGCAGCTAAAAGCCATTACACGATAGCTATCCAACCAGCATCATAGAACGTCTTTCCAAATGTTTTCTAATCAAATTTTGCTAATCTTGCCCCTAAATCTCTTTCTTTTAACTTCCATTAAAATCTTGAGGAAAATTTTTTCCATCTATACTCCGATCTAATGTAAATAGAAAGAAATATTTATTTTACAATATTTAATTCTGTCATCTAACTGTCAAGCTTGTCAAGATGCTATAAAGTTGTCGTGAGGAAAGAATTTTTGAATTAGTGATGTCTTTATGTTAGCAATTGTCATTTAGCTTATGAGCGAAGAGAGCGAGAGAAAGCTGCCGATATAACTTGGGAATAAATCCATTTTCGAGAAATCTCCACTAAATTGATGAGGAACATGTTGATACAGAGTAAGTGCCTTATGAGGAGTACCGTTATAAACAAGGGCCTGTAAGCATTAATAAACATGCAATGAAATAAAATTTAATCGTGTCCCTAATAAAATGTTAGAGGGTGTATTTCAGTTTTCATATATATCATATTTATACAGAGCTTCCTTACTCTTGATATCAACAGTACTATCGAGTTCAAGGAACGAATCTTCAAATGCATCTCGGCTATATTAGAATTCTTGTGTCATATTTTATGAAAATGCAACTGTGCATGGTATCAACTGAACGATAAATTGGTATGTGCATATTCACATCCCTTGCACAGCAGTTTTTAAGGTGCTGGAGAGTCCAGATGGTATAAGCATCTCTATGACGAAGACTACAAAAACAGATGGAGATAAGATAGACAAGACTCTGCTCAATGAGTTCTTAGGAATCACAGCTGAAGATTTGATAGGCAGGGTCTGTACTTAACATCTGATAGCACTTCGCGAAGTGCAGCTACTATAAGGAAGGCAATTAGATTATTTGGCGTTGCACGCTAATGGTGAATATATGGAATACATGAACAAAGCTCCAAGCTAACATCTTTCTTGATTGCTACTTCCCATTAAGTGAGGATTCTTTATGACAGTTTCTGTCTGATGGGATCAATTAGAAAAAGCCATCTGCTTTAACATTCATAAAGAACTAGTGAAATCTTTATCGTTTCTAACCTGCCTACAATAATATACGATATTTTGATAAAAGTTTCTTTCACATTGCCTTGAAAAGTAATAAACTTTCTAACTGAAAGAGCAAGTTCTTACATATGTTTAAACATTCATATATCTCTCACGATTTCTTTGTTAACTGATCTCAAACATATTTTATAATCTCCTCTTTTTTATCGCCCTAATAAAGATCACAACACACCCTACCGTGCTCTAAATCAGCTCACATCTATTCTTTACTGCTTCATTTCATAATCTTATGTGTTACTCAGGGCTCTATATCAGTTCAGTTCCGAATATTAATCTGAACCCATTTACTGCAAATGAACTAAAACATAAGCTCCTAAGCAATTTTCAACAGACGGTGCTACAGTTCTCGCTACTTTCTAACCATAGATAAAAAAGTAGCTAGGGAGGAGGCTTCTATCAGTTCCTTGGCTCACTTTTATGAAATAATTGTTAAAGACTCCGTTACTTTCGCAAAATTCTTATTTCTGCACTCGCATATTGCGCATATAGGAAACGCAAAATTTCGAAATTTGTGATAACTAGCAATTTTGATCTATGCCACTCTAATCAATGATAATTGAATTTTATTCACACCTCTTTAAAGTTCCCTCTACAAAGTTACTTTGTGATGAATCTACTAGCAAGAGAGCACATTATTTTATAGATTTTCATGTCAGTTATTCTAACAATTGCAAACCCCGTTTGAGTTTTCGGCTCTTATGAAACTGAGCCCTAGTCAATATACTTGTTAGTATGAATCCAATCGAAAAATGCAGGCAGGTAAATTCTTCCTATCTAGTCACATTCTTCTTTTTGGCTATAGGTACTATTTTTCTCAAAATTGTATGTCTTCATGAATTGGAATATTAGCCCAGCAGCTATACAATTATTCAACTTGCGAAACTTACAATTGGAGCACTGATTAAGGACCTCATACTCCTACTTAATTGGCACCAACCTGTCTAGGCCATCTGCGACCGTGTATTTTCTTATCTTCAAAGACAGCTCTCATCCGTATTATCTGCGTGAATATTTTCGCTTGAGAGGTGACAGCTAATTGTCTTTCAACTGCTTTTGAAGGTTAAGCACATTCGGCAGTTATAAAAAACCTACGTTTTAGAATATTAAGATAAGACTATTGGGTAAAGCGCTGGTGAAAAGGGAATTTGACGAGAAAAGGCGCTGTATGGGATTCTCATTTGCAAAATTCCACTTTTCATTCCTAGACTAAATGAGGGATAATCTTTCGCTTGGCGCCACAACTTTTTCCCATTTAGCCCTCAATGATATCGGCCGACTATTAGCGACGAGCTGTTCTATTCCGGATAACATACCTTAAAGATGGCACAAGTTAAATAGAACTTCTCGGCTCCTTAAGTTGCCTCTTTCCATTATGAATAACAATGCCATTTAATATATAACACTTAACTGAAAACTCATTTTTGTGAAATTTTCTCCATATGAATCCTTCATCTCTTTCCAATGTTATTTTCAGATGTTTAAATATCGTATAACATAAAAACTAATTTATTTTCTCCTTGTTGATTTCTTTCATATGATCGTGACTAAACAGCATCTAGCAATGCAGTTCATACCAATGAAAGAAAGATCTGCATTGGTTATAATAGATTTGGCTAGTTAGAAGATATATAGATAAAAGGTAGCATATACTAGACAAGAAAGAGTTAAGTTTGTGAAGCTTTCGGTTTTTACAAGCTTTTTGATATGTCTTGCAGCATGTCATATCGTAAAATTTCAACTTATTTGCGGGTTGTTACATACGCACATACTTTGACTATGTTCAGTCTTATAATTTTTGTACCTGTGTATTTTGAATCTTGAAATACACCCTTTTTCCAGTAGGTTGTCGTGTTCATAGGAATAATTAGATATTCTTCCTAAGTAAGATTGAAATTTGACTTTAAGTAAATGATGGTATATACATCAGTAGGATTTCACATTTCTCCATCAACATTCAAAAGTTACTTTCTCCTCTAAGACTTAACGAGTGACTGAAAAAACATAAAACCGGCAGAGGTTAAGAAATACAATGTAGCTAGAAGATGCGAAGTTCTATCGTGTTGATTTACTTTGTAACTCGTCAACAATGAGATCAAAAGTGACTTAATCAAAAGCTCTACCAATCTCCAAGTTATTTTCTTTCTTTGATATTTACATATGCTATGAGAAGAGGTTGCACATTGTTGTGTGTTCCTCATTACGAGCTTGGAAAGCTTTGCTTAGGCAATGTGCTATTCTTCTCTATCAATTGGCTTCATAGATCCATATACAACTGCGACAAGGAAAGATGATGTAAAAACAGTCAAGCATTGGCATGTGAACCATTTCTATGACGTCATTATCAGTCTGACTACTGTGTGTTGTCAAGCTACGATTATATGAATTGAGCTCTAGTGCACATGCAGGCAAATTGAGTTGAATTAATAGGAACACGTTTTAACAATTGGAAATTATATAATGATACAATCTGTAGTTTGGAGGCGGTAACTCTAGACACATCCATCATATTCGCTGATAATTAAAATTCGTGTCATCTGATTGGATTTGATTTGATATGCAGCAACTTATTTTTGTTCAATCTGTACTTCGGAGACAACAAAGTACTGGATATTCCCCAATATGTCTATCCCATTTCAAGATAAGATTCTTACGTGATTCTTATCTTATGATCCTCTTTTACTTGCTTCTGTCCACCTTCAAACTTAGTACTTTTTTGATGAAAATCAACAATGTTCCTAAATCTACTTCAGTGAAGGGGACCTAACTATCGTAAAAGCATTTATTTTGGAAGGTATACTGTCAGCATGTAAGATTTGCTATCAGATTCGCGATCTGTTCATTGTACAGGCAGCCTCCTAATCAAGCAAACAACAGTGACTTGCGTTATTCACATACGGCATTGCCAAATTCAAACAGTCGTGATGAATTATTTATATACCCTGGGACATTTCATTCTTTTGAACACTTAACAAACAAAATCATGCATCATCTGTTAGATACCTTCTTGCGCTTGCGGATTAAACCAGAATCTAATTATCGCTATTTCTCTCCTAAACGCAATGAACTTAGCGAAGAAATAGAAATAATAGAGGCATCATGATCTTTTTCTTTATATACATTTTAATTTCAGAGATTTTGTTTGTTTCAGTACATTTTCAATTTCATTTTATTTCAGATATTTAAAGCGGGACACCCACTAGCCTTAAAGCTGATTTTCAAGGGGTCCTCCATCTAAATATAAACAAATAATGCACTTACTAATTATTTAAAAACCCATAAGCGTCTCATTTACATATATGTATAAAGTAGATAAAAGACAACAGTAGCAGTAAAAGGTGAAAAGTAGAAAGTAAGTAAAATAGAAATTTGCAAAAGTCAAATTTGTTCTTTAAAACCGAACGTGCCTGTTTAGCCTCTTTTCATAGGATCATTTTATAGTTTAGTAACACGATATGAAAAGCATTTTTGTCCACTTTGGGAGGAGCTCAATGGCACCCTATGTCCTGTTACCATGTTTCTCAGCTTACCTGAGGTACACTCTCAGTTTCCTGAGAAAAAGCTACATAAATATTATGGGGACTGATTATTTAAAGACTTGAAGACCATGAGTTTTGAATCCCATGAGATAACTTCATTAATGATCTTCCAGCCTAAACTCTTCAATTGTTTCAGTACACACCACAAAACTCCCATTTTCTTTATATTCTAATCGCAATGTAATTCTTAATCGGTCCTGGTTTTAATGTTTTTGTAATAGTCACTTGTTGAATCGCATCCTTTAAAGCACTTCCTTCTAAAGATTCTCTACTGACATTACGAAATGCTAATGGGTTACTTAGAGCACGTTCATGTCACCTTTTGATAAGAGGCAAAATTTCTTCCAACTTTCAAATAAAGTTATTTTGTCAACAAGCTTAACCATACGTTTTTGTGAGCTTATACAATATCTAAAAGGCCCACTCTCATGCAATGTCAGACTTTTATCATACGTTTTACTGGAGCAGGTGCCAGCTTACAGTGACTAGTTCGTATGGCTATTGCGAACTGAGAACAGAGCTTTGTCATAATACACAAGGCTCTTCTTTGGTTAGTGTCTGTTTTCTTCTCATATTATGATATAAAATGTTACAGTGTTTTATGATATGTTATACTATATTAGCATTATTTTATATTATATTACATCATATTATATTATATTATATTTTACTATGTTATATTATATTATACTATATTACATTATATTGTATTGTATTTTCTGATGTTACATTGTCGTATATTATTTGCTCTTTAGTATTTACTGTTAACGCTAAAATATGTGAAGTCGTTTTTTCCTACGACATCTATAACACAAAATAAGTAGTTCATTGCTCAATTGATTCGTATTCCTTACCTTAAAGAAACTAATTACTGCCAGAATCTTTGAATATTTATCTATTTTGTTTTGCGTTTTTTGCTGTCGATTGTCATGCACTTAGATATCTCCCTACTTCAGATTTTTTCCTCCCTAAGAAACAAACATTGTAACGAAATTTGTGGCGAATGTTTTTTGTATCAAATGAATTTTTTGAAATCAATAGTTGTCCCTCCGCTAGAGGGTAGAACATCGTCTTTCTCTCTCTGGTTCACATTCGTACTAATATAAGAGAACATTTGATAGAATGACTCAGAACCTAATTTGACGAATGAATTGTCGGAATATGATAGCTTACATCTGCTCTCATCTCTCAAGAATGAAATACATCATTAGTTCAAATGGTAATTTTCTATTTCAAAGATCAACTGAATCCTCTTTGAAATGTTTTGAATTATGAGTTTCATTTTGTTCAATGTATGTTTTGGTTTCTAATGCTGCTTCCTCCTTCGCCAGGGTGTTCATTCTGCATTTTAGCTTTCAAATTAGGAGCTACTTAATATCCTTGTAGGAAGTGAAACCACTCTTATCCTCTAAATTCTTGAATTCTGGTCTGAATGCTGTTGTTCCAAAGATTTCTCCTTCTCTAAATAATGCCTTCAGCGATCCTTGAAGATACTTTATAACTCATTTTAAAGTGATAATGAAAATGACATTATTCGTAAGATTTTTCATTTTCTAACCTTTAGAATTGAAATAAGATTGGAGTGTAGTAATTTTCTTGTTGAATCGTGTCAATATTGCAGCCATATGTCATACATTTATGAGATGAAATGCACACCAATTGGATCCCTTATCCATAGTCTGAGTTAACTGTATCCTGAATAATTTTACCTCATGCTTTCAGTCTTTTTATTTTCATATGACCAATGTTAGACAGATATCTTTCTATTTCAAGGTCAAATGAAATGATTCAAGCTTTATTAAGACTTATTTCTAACAACGTCATAGCCTTCAAGATGATTTACAGCTAACTTTTCTTTACTTTTTGTCTAATTTCTTAATTCAATGTATCATATAGCAATGAATGATAATTTTGTGTACTAATAATCATAAGATATTGCAAAATTTTCTCTTTTCACACCTATTTTGAGCAGGTTAGGAATCACCAAGTTGGCATGAAGTTTATAAATTCTAAGTCCTTATCATTGTCAAGAACTTTTGAAGTTGCTTAAACGACACTTGTATGAATCTATTCAAATTCTTAACTATGCTATGTGCATAAAATGATGCAAATAAACGATACAGGTTAGTGTAGCTACTTGCTTGAGGGCATTCATGTAAGCATCTGCCTCATATTATGACATGGCAAAATAAAAGAACGAAACGATTCAGAGAGAGTCTACTCCTGAAAACTCGCATGATGACGTCTTTTGGATCATTTCAGATCATACTCCTTATCAAGATAAACTTGCAAAAGCATAGAAACCAATTCACCATAAATTTTTATAATTAACATGAACTGACAAATTCAGATAGAGAGCGGCCATGTTTGAAATGCTTAACGAATCGTTCTGCATGGCAGCTGATTGAGGTACTACCCAACGGTTGCTTCAACTGCGGAAAGATGAGAAACTATCTAAACTCCACATCTGGCTAGCCTTTCTCTACTGTTATTTCCTCATGGTTTTATTTGACTTTTTTATATTAAGCTATCCCTTTCGTGTTTTTTGAATTCCTACTAGCTTAGGTGGTCATAATAATTTATTCATATTAACAACTGAATGGAGTCTCTTTACTACTTTATTTATAAATGCAGCTTTCTTTGACGCAAAATTTCACCTTATCTTTGGTGTATTTGGCCTAAACGAGTTCTAGATTCATACATTCCCATCAGATATCTCATTTCTTGTGGATCCCTTATATGTATGAACTAATTCAATTAACCCTTTTGCTATATAATGCCTAAGTATATAACAAGACACGAATTTGTCGCTTAAGTGTCGTGTACTCTATACTTACCGTATGGGCATGAAAAGTGTGATTAAGAAGCAACAACTAAAATCCCACATGAGCTAAAACGCGCAGTGTTCAATACCACTTTTATTCTGCAAAATTTAAGCAGTTGATATTAACGCCAAAATTCCACGGTTTACTTATATAGTGTGGATGATTTTTCATCGTTGAATCATACAATTACATATTATTGCAAGACAACCTGAGTTGTTGAGCACCACTGCAAAACCGTAACGTCTTGTGTGTTTAATTTTCATGATGCTTTTCGATATTCTGTACTTTATTCAATTTTAAAATTATCATGTCTTTTACTCACACCAACTTGATAATGCCAGATTGATTTCAATCGAAGCCGTTTCTATTACCTTGCATTCATGTGAAAATGGCAAAAACAAACTTATGCTAAAATCTGTTACCTTTTCACTTCCTTGGTTCCTTATGCTGTTTGATCACTTTCAACTTTGTCCTCTCAAAGAACATCTACTACCCTTGGATCCTCTTCGTATTTGTCGGTTTTATGTTGACTTCTCGTCATAAGCTTTCTAGTGTCGGGAAATAAAAAGGTGAATAGACTTCTTGTCAAATCTCATTAATCCTCGATGGACAATAGATGCTTAGCTCTAGCTACCATTGATTTCCATAATCCTAACAGCGTCCGCCCCGAAAAATACGGGCGTCCTCTCCGACTCTCCAACTAAACAGATCATCCCTATAACATCGCCTTCAGTAAGTTCGCCTTTTATTTCTAAGTATTCAGTTAATTCCACCGGCCTATCTGATCTTTGAGTTGACTTTTACTATATTCGTATTTTACTCATTAACAAGTATATGTTGCAGCTCTTCTCTTTTTACATGATTTATTCAAAGGTCAAACGCATTTTATAACTTAAAATCTTAATTATTACCTACATTACAGCTAAAACTAAATCTTTTTAACTTTTAGAACTTGAAGAATTGCCAAAATATGTGAGAGACATCTAAAATTCAAATTTTTAGAATACGTTTGAAAGACAAGCTAGTTTTCATAATTATTCAGTAAAAAATAAGCGAATAATTTTATGATAGAGTTTGATGTAGCACATTAGCTATCATATATAAAGTAACATATAACTTTCATGAATTTTTGTGTTTAGCCAAACAGAAATATTTAAATAAAGAAACTCTAACACTGCAACTTACATTATTAAGTTATATATAATTAATGGGAAATATATATAAATATATATATATATATATATTTATATTTATATACTGTATATATACATATATATATATAAATATATATATATATATATTTATATAAATATATATATATATAAATATATTTATATATATATATATATATTTATATATATATATCCCATTTTGTGTCAGAATAGGCACTATAATGAGGAACACATTGGGCTTTTTATGGTTCAGTACTCTTGGTAGATTTCAGAATAAACATATTTAATATTTTCTCTTTTCCTTGCCATATTGGGCTGAGCGTTATAAACTATATAGTACTTCTTAGGTGCAGGACAGCAGGAACGCCATGTTGCAGTCTGATAAATGCTTTTTGGTATATTTGGTGAAATGACATTTTTCAGCAGGTGGAATTTACTTCACTTCAAATAGAGCTGATTTCCGTAGTTGAAATAAGGAAAAAGCTTTGAGAGTTCAATGCTGCTGCGACATACATCTGTTTGATCACTCCTTGCAGCGACCGAGTAGTACATTTTGATAGGCATAGAACCTTTGAAAACATTTTGAAAAAGTTTCACTGTGCAGAAAATAGCAGTCGAATCCCCAAAGCTGTTTGTAGGCGCTAACATATCTTTCTTTATATTCATCCTTGATAAGTCCCCTATGCTACAATATTGAATTTTCTGGATAAGTCTTCTTAAGACAATTTTACGTAAATAGAAATGTTAGAATGCGCCTCTGTTAGACCTCACCTTTGTATTTGAAAGCGCTGTGAACTAACTGCTACATACAATAGTATTGATGGTCTTTTCTTATATTCTCTTTTTTAAGCCGATCCATCAAAAGGGCCTAAGCATATTTCATGCTGCTAGATAGTTGCGATCAAAGGCTTGTAAATGAGCCACTTAAATCGATCTCATCTACGTTCTGACCTATTGGTGTTTTCCTCATATCACCCACCCCGTCTCATAATTACAAAATTTATGCATTGCCATTAGTATGCCACTTTATACCGGGGTTATAATATGATTCTGATAAATGATTAGCCGCATACGTTACCCTTTACTTTGTGAGGCGGTAAAACAACAAAGAAAAAACCTATTAGCAAATCCTGAGTCGTCTTACCCTGTTCTTAATCTGAAGTAAAGAGCAAGCCGTAATACCAGTAAAGAAATAGCAATCGAATGATGTTTCTTAAAGAGATTTAAAAACGAACATCTTCAGCATCGTCCAAATACCGGAAAGCAGATTGTTTCAAGGCTTTGCATGTACCAGTTTGTACTTCTCCCGACTTTGTGAAGGAGGACAAAGAAGAGAAACTTCTATGCTCAGCGCTCAGCTATTCCGGACGCGACTTTTAGTGACTTTTATAATCGCATATGACTTCTGATATATGTATCCGACTGGATTTTAATGATTTTGAAAATTGCTTGGGAGTTCTTCTGATACCTGAATCGGGCACGACTTTTACTGACCTTGATAATCGCATACGACTTTTACTAATCATCGGTCAGCTTATACCAGTTATTGCTAATTAGGTGAAGAATTCTCATGTCCCAGCTTTTTAGGATCCTATACACGGTACCTTATGAATATTAATGCGGATGAAATTTGTGAGAAACTGAAAGAAAACTCACCTACTTACACTTCCTGTTCATGCAGAAAAAAGGCGGCAGATCTACTTATCACGCGAGCAGCTGCTGAAAATCGGACTGGATTTAATGACGGCACTACATTACACTGTATAAGGCAATTGCAAAACTACCTGAATTAGCTTTTTAACGTGTCACGATTTTAATTATCACTATGTTAATTTGATTTCATATACCTGAAAGCAATTTGCATTACAGCTTTCGAAACAACACCATATCACACACGAAACACACACCACTCCACACTAGACCACGCCCACCACACCACACTACACCATACATACTAACACACACACACACACACACACACACACACACACACACACACACACACACACACACACACACACACACACACACACACACACATAGTGGACGGGTATTCTCAACTAAAGTCTATAAGGAATGGCTACGCCAACCTTCATTGTATAATTTCATTGCAAGCATTTTTCATTTAATTTGTACATTTGTACAAATAAATACACAATTTGATAAATGTTTTCAAAATATGAACTGGAGAGAAAAATACATACATTCAAGTTAAAAGTTACCCCATTGAATTTCATCACCTACCCTCATATCAATGCACTTCAATTTCATCTGCAACAAGTATGGCTACTTTTCTCTTTCGTTGAAAAACATGCGAAAATGTCCTCTTTTTGAACTGCAAGATCGAAAGTAGTTCAATTCATCTCTAAAAAAAGGAATCCAACTCTCTGCACAACAGGCCTGTAAACAGTGGGGGACAATGGGGGCAGTGCCCCCAGTAATTTGTTGAGATTGTATTTTGAGATGTTCCAAAGAGTCTTTTTAACTCATGATGCGATTCTGCAGCTTGATCTGACAGAAATACATGAAACAGGTATATACATATGGTTTCATAGCTATTCCCTTATGGTTGGTTTCTTCATTAAAATTTGTTTGAAATACTTTTCCGAAAGGGTTGAGCATGTGATTTAAAAACACTATATACCTCAGCATAAATTTTTACCTAAGCGATTCTGGTCGAGCGCACTCTTGTGTCCTATAGAGAGATGTACCTCTCTTGGCAAAGCTTTCAATATGTGGTAATTTAGATACGCTCAAATATGTTATATAAACTAATGACGTTTCTAACACAAATCATTGATTTCATCTGCTGCTTCTACCTACAATAGGGGGGCATATTTATGTTTAGAAAGGGTGTTTCCTTATTAACTAATGGGCGTGGTTCTAACATTTTTCTTAGGGATCTTACCCCGAGACCCAACTCTTCCTTACCTCATGTTCACTGAAACCGTGAGCTTCCATCCCTGCCCCCTCCCCCAATCCGGCTCAGCTGCCTACTGGCCGGTATAAAGCTAAATTCTGTTTTGTCCTTGACAGACACAATATTACTTACCCTCTGTGCCTCGATCATAAAATATTTTTGTCAGAGCTCTAGACTGGATGTACTGAGCTGCTTCAATAGTATAACAGTGTGAAATGGTTCAATAATCAGTAACTTTGCAAATGAGTATGTTGTGGGGACTCCAAAAGTGGCTGTAAAATATGATTCAAAGATTTACAAAATTTTGGAAAAGGAGAGGAAAACAGAGGTCCTAGCAGGAGTTGTTATGATCAATGTTGTGTCGGTTAAATCAAAGGTCGAAATACCCTGCAGAGCGTATTTAAAACTCCCGCCTGATGAAAGTAGTTACGTGTTTTCAATCGAATGATAGTTTTGCAAAGCAGAGCCAGGTAGTTCTTCATTGCGAATGTGAGCTATGCTTTGGTTATACAAAGCTTCAGTCTCCTACTGGAAAAAGCTGAGTTAAGAACATCAAAGAAATTGCGAATTGAAAGGGGATCACTGCACGAAACTCTAAAGCATTCGTGTAAGGTACAAAGGTATTGATTACATGTTTACAAATCATAGTGAGATTTTGCAAACTTATGCTAATCAATGGGAGACTGGTAAACAATTAAACAATAGAAGCATGCTGTTAAAATAACGAAGATCTGATAATGAAGATGGTAATATAGCAATGGTACTATACTATAATTATTTGCCATGCATATCTTTACTAAACCTTTATGAAGATATATGTCCAGACTTGCAGACGTCAGTGTACAATGTTAAGCGACATATGACGGCGGCGGTAAACGGTGGTAAAGGCGTCGTATCACGATCCTTAAGTCCTGTCGTTCAAGACAAAAGTCGGCTCCTTTTGTCACAATTCCTTTCAGAAGAAACCAGCTGCCCAATACATTTAAGTTGATACTCAAGAGAATTCTATAGATACAAACTCCTCCTCAACAGTGTACTTCATGTAAGGGCTATGTTACCTCATTGCATTTTGTTAACTTTTCTTAAGCTACTATTACAGTTTATAAACAATAATTAAGACTTACTCTCTATTCCACATAGAGGTGATCTTCTTAAATCCTCTTGATTGCGTTATAGGGCATATTCATCAATATTGTATTGCCTGGAATACCTTCTGGCTTGTTTGAGGTTTGTTAGAATTTTCTTTTATATATTTATATACATAAATACATATATATATATATATATATATATATATATATATATATATATATATATATATATATATATATATATATATATATATATATATATATATATATATATATATATATATATATATATATATATATATATATATATATATATATATATGTATATATATATATATATATATATATATATATATATATATATATATATGCATTAGAACATTGTATACACGTTCTGCAAAAGGGAACCACATTATATCTTACCAGGTAGAAGGCCGAAAATTCTAAGGAACTTGTGCCACTAAAGATAAAATCCCTAAGGAGTTTTTCAATTCCTAATATCGTTATGATTGCAAACAATCAAGAATTAAGAAGGAAAAATGCATTAATTGCACGTAATCCTTGTAGCAAGTGATTCATGGGTGGGCTTCCGCTGAAGCTTGCAGTGTCCATAGTGTTCTATCTTAACAATGATCAACACTTACAATGTTTATAACAGTAAATGTGTAGTTAGGATTAAGAAATTATAGGGAATATTTTGTACTAGGATGTGGATAAAAGAGGTACAAAGATAAGGAACTTTCAGAACTAGGCCTTGAACTAGGTTCATTACAAAAAGAAAAGCAGATATCTATGATTTGTTCATAAGAGCAAAATTTGCACCTATTACAGTTATTAAATGCATTTCAAATAGTTTTGGAACTCTAGACTTTAGCCCTGCGACGGTCGGATGGCCATTCTGTCATAGCAACTTTGGTCAATAGTTCTACTGAATGATTCTCTTGTTTGAATGGGGGAAGGGGAGGGGGCAGTATTGACAACAACCATGTATATTCAAAAGCTGTTGGAAGACAAGTGGGCACAGCCGCAAGGGTATTTTATATTGCAAATTGACTTAACTGTCAAGTGTTTGTATCAAACTGCAAATCGGTTTTAGAAGCAAAGATGCTACTAATCCATTCGTTTCAATTAAGCACTGCCTTAACAAGATTTTGGGCAGTGGTTGTGTAATCTTTAGAAAACAAAAGTTATGAAATACCACAAATGGGACCATCCCATCTATATAAGACAGCATTCGCTGAACAAAGCTCGTTATCCTGTACTTATTTCGTAAGAATGAAGAGAGGGACATGAGGGGAAATTCGTTATTTCCCTGCTATACGAGCCTAGAGAAGATAGACTTAGCAATGGCTTCCGCAAATTTTTGATTCTGCAATATACAGCGCCATTACCTTTTCAATCTCACCACGAGGATGTTAAACGTCATGAATCATCTTACCAATAGGATTTCCCTCTCTTAGCTTACTTCTCGTGCTTGAACATTTAATCTTACTGAAATATCTACCAGTGACATATTTAAGCCTACCTACTTTGCAGCCCTAATTTCTTCACGCATAATAGCCATACGTGTTAGTAGCTGCAACAAGAAGTACATGACGTTTCACGTGACCCCTTTGGTCTTATTGCCGAACAAACCATACCTATTTATAAGGAAAATTTACCACTGCACACTTCGTGGAAAATATGGGAGGTTGGGTGGAATCCCTTATAAAATGCATTTGACTATGCCCTATATTTTCGCTACTAAGCGCCAGCATACGTTTTCTACATAGGTAATACAATTAACATTGATTAATGGCACATACTGCAATTGATTTCTTAAATGGTATTATCACTGCATACCTTTACTGTTTACCACCGCAAAATTAATATTTAATCACTGCAAAAATACTATTTTATCACTGCATAAATACTATTTTGTCACTGCAAAAATACTATTTAATCACTGCAAAAATACGATTTTATCACTGCAAAACTACTATTTTATCACTGCCCAAATGCTAGTTTACCACCGCAAAAATAATATTTAATTACTGCAAAAATACTATTTTATCATTGCAAAAAATACTATTTTATCACTCCAAAAATACTATTTTATCAATGCAAATATGCTAGTTTACCACCGCAAAAATACTATTTTATCAATGCAAAATATTATTTATCACTGCAAAAATACTGCTTTATCAATGCAAAAATGCTAGTTTACCACCGCAAAAATACTATTTTATCAATGCAAAAATAATATTTTATCACTGCATAAATACTGTTTTACCAATGCAAAAATACTATTTCATCACTGCATAAATACTATTTTATCACTGCATAAGCTTGTTATCGCTGCACACTAAACTAAGGTATTGAACAGACAACAACTACTAGGCAAGGATTTTCTTGCATGTTTTTATCTTAAGATTATTCATCCACTAAAAATTCATACGGTATTTTTTGTTGGATTACTTGCTGTATATGACGTATGTGAAATACATATTGAAGTGCTTTGGAACACAATGCTGCATATTCTGTGGAAAGCTCTTAGGACAAGTTATTATTTCAAACCTGTTCCTTTACATTAGGCTTGTAACTCCAAAAATTTTCCTTGTCGATAAGATAGACAAAGTCTTCCATTATTTCAATAATAAAGCACTTAAGTCATTAGAATAGAAGTTCCTAATGAAGCAAATGCTTTCATGTTAATCTCAGAGTCTTATTTTTCATATATCTGTTTCATCACAACAGAAGTAACATCACTTTGTAGTTTGAAGTTTGAACATTATAGAGGAGAAATAAGAAAACCGTTTACAATTCTACATAGCTACACTGTGACCGTTTACGATAGGCAACAAAGCACATATTCTCTTGAAAAGAGCAAGTAAATAACTCTTCCCAATTACTTAGAAGGCAAAAAATAATTCCTGTTTAACTACCATAAGATTGGCCTTACTAAGTCCTATCCTATAAAGATATTACAAGTTTAATCACCGATTATTTATAGTTTAAAAATACCCGAAAACCTTTTGAATGTTAAAATAGTTCTGCACTATCTCTACGATGCCTTAGCAATTTTACTGTCAGATTTCCATGACTGAACAGTGACACTTTGAAAACCCACTTTGATAAATCATTGTGTAGCATTGAATTAGAAGTTGCCATGTGTAATGGTTCAGCTGCCGATGAATAACAAGAAATTTGGGTAGTTTCCTGATTAAACTGTCTTTCACGATTGATATCACATTGAAGTCGTTCTCTTGGTAACTCTTCTGACATTTCATAATGACAGTAAGCTCTCTAGGAAATAAGTACAGTTTTGTTGAGATGATGCAAGATTCCCAGGAGCATATTATAACTGTAGCATTAATCGATTGAGAAACAAAAACGTATCTTACATTAAAAGTACAAGACGACATTATGCTTGATTTCATTTACATAGATGATTACAGTCTTAGTCTGGTGACTCAACTCTAAATGAAGTCACAGCTCATAGGCCAATATCTATTGGTAACTGTGCGATTTTGACTACCACTCTCGTTACAGAAATGCTCTAATGTACTCTTGATTTTCCTCACAAAAAGGGATATTGATCGTGCAAGACATTATTGTATCTATGTAGGTATATCTTAATCTCACAGCTGTTTGCAATTATCCTGCTGATGAGGTCTGTCGTCAAATCCTTGCACGCATACCTTTGCATTGCTCTAACACATGATTTTCTGTTGTGTTTGTCGTTTATCAATGTGTCTGAATTTTAATATCGATTTAATACAGTACAATTAATTAATTCTTTTAAAGCTTTCTCTTCAAGTCACCAACCAGATAGCTGATCAAAATTTGCGTTAAAGAATATCACTGATTTGATTGCAATTGCAACTGAAATTTAATGCAATCCATTCTCTAACTTTAACCTAGAACACCCACCTTATCAATCTTTTGCAACTATTCCTTAATCTAATATTTTCTAGGTATATTTGCAATAATCATTAACTGCAATTACAATGTTATCATCCTTAATGATGTCTATTTAACTATCAATTTTAAAAGTACAATGTCTTTTTATGCATATTATGGTATTGCTTAAATTTTTGTAATCTGCAGTTGCGTTTACACAAACATTTCTACACATTATTGTTCGTCAATTGAGATACAATTTATGCCAAGCAGTCTAACTAATTAAGTTGTGGTATAATTAAGGGAAATCTTTGAAATTTGATCATCTTAGGTTACATCTCCTCCTAAGTGTCTATTATTTATTAATGGGTCATCCTTCAACTCGTATGAAAATATTTTTGACCATTCACGAAGCTATTTGATGAAGCGACTCTGACAAATTGCTGTTGCTCAAAGAAACGTGTCTCGTTATGGATTCTGCTTATTTCGTCAGATGCATCTATTCAATGTATTCGCCGGTGAATTTTATTTTCATGTGAAAAGCCCTTGTGGACATTCATAAGCATTTTTGTGCAAGTGACCAAATTTCATCACAGCATTGGTGCTTTAAAGCACAAATCATCTCGGTAAGCTTCCCTAATAACTCCGTTCTGGACGAAAACGAACCAGCTAAGGAAACGCGGCTTTCTGTGTTAGAGTTAATAGTCCATGCTTTTTCACTTTATAACAATGACAAAGAAAATTAAGAACCCACGAGCTCTGCTCCTCTGTGAAAAAAAATACCATTTTCCACCATACAATATAGCCATAATTTATTTCATTGACAAATTTCATTTTGAACCGATAAAATTGAATAAAAATAATGGTGGCTTTATAATCATAACTTGCTGCTTTGATTGCGGATCAATGTGTGTGATAAGATAGGAGAAGCTTTAAGTATTTCGAAGCAAATCTATATCTTCTTCAGTTGTCAAAAATTACAACTGAATAAGGTATGTTTTGTAAAAATCTGCCAGTTTGTTATGTGAATTCCTAAGTAGCGGAATGCTTCAATCAAAATCTAGCTTTTAACTATCTTGTCATTGAATAAATTGCCCAGTCATGAGAATTGTTCGAGAATTTCTTGCAAGCTGAATCTTAGGGCCTGTCTACAAGGAGTTGGGGCTACCCTCCTCGATTGTTTTTCATCGTTGCATTTACATGTCAGGTGGGGTTACCCTAGAGCTTGGGTCAGCCTACTATCTAGTTAGGGTGATCTTCCAAAGAGGGCTAGCTTTTTACTTACTCAGACAGTGTAAACCATCAAGGTAGGGTAACCATAGGTGTAGGGCTATCCCGGTCGACCTCGGTTTGACCTTAATGACGTGACAGACAAAGTGTCAAACGGTAGTGGCAAAGTCTTTCAGCTACGAGCAATGATAGCATCAGGCCATAGCACTGAAAAACAGCAGTCAAGAATGTTTATAAGACCAAAAATGATAATTGCAATGCCACAAAACACTTATTTGCTGTTTTCTTGTTTGCCAAGCTTTCGTACTCAGCCAGAAAGCGCTTGAAATGAACTCTACGAATACCCACGAAAGTTGTCACCGAACCAGTAAGCTATCCCTACCCCTAGGGTGACCCTTTTTTATCGCGCTTGCAAGTAGATGAGGTTGATGTTTTGGATCCTCTAGTAGGGTGATCCTCCTAGGGAGGTAACCCTACCACCATGAAAACAGGTTATCATAGACAATGCTTTGTTTATCATATTGTATATAATTACTGCCATAGAGAAACCTTGCTGCAATGCCCCCCAAGAGCCTAGCAAAATCTTTGAGAAATGATTTCTTACATTAGATTATTTTGCTGTTTTTCTTCTACTCTGCATTTTTTGGTGCAAGAAATTACTTAATCTGTTCCTGCTCTGCAATCTTGTTTGGAAATGAAGCTGACTTGATTGCAACAACAGTCATTTGAAAGGAAAAACCTCTGAAGAATTTAAACAGGTAGAATCTCAGAAAGCTTGATACCAAATATTATAAGAAAAAATGACAATTTTAAAAATTCTTAATCCAATTCAGCTTACATCTAAGGGTTCATTGTTTATTTGGTACTAAGTTATACCGATGAAAAAGAAACAATGACAAAGGAATGGTCTCTGCTATTAACCCCATATAATTTCTTCTTCCTTTAAAAATGCATTGTGCTTGTATTAGTATGTAGAAGAAATTCATAATAAAAATTCAAGTCTTCCGTTTAGTTTTGTCTAGACTCCAGTTTATTATTATTTTATAACTAATCACAGTGGAAGCTACTATTGGCATCATCAGAAATAGCTTCTTTTGTCGTCGCATTTCTATCTATTTTCATTTTACTATGGCACAAAGTCCGAGTAATAACTTACTTAAGAGATGAACCTCTGGCTGATACCAAAATATGTGAAAGTAAAGACATTTTGGGCTCTTCTCAAACCACCAATCGGTAACAAATTTTCAAAACCGTTCTTAGCCTGTTATATGTTTAACAGTACAAACAAGATGATAAAAGACGTGACCCACTTACAGGGAGATATTACTGCCTCATTTCTCTAAGAGCAATTTCACGAACCCTTATAAAGAGTTATTTGCTATGACTGCACAGAGTGGTGTCAACAAACTGCATTGTATCGAACAATGCTTCAGTTGTATCGCTGTACCCAAGAAAACACCCGTGAGCGTTATCTCGTAAGAGGCTACACACTAAAATGATGCAGACATCAAACACATTATAATACCATGCAATAATGCAATTCAAAGACCCGAGTGAAAAATGATAAGGCAATGCTTGGGTAGTAAGTAATCCAATTCAGGACAGTTATACAGCTTGTGCGAGGCTGCCTGTGTATAGCTACTGAAGAAAGAGCATTACATCAATAATACCTTTACAAGATTTTGTTTCTCGTAATTGGTATCATTTAATTACGTCTAGTGTAAGATGCGCCGCGGTTCGTCTGTAGTCATTATCGTAATTGGGGAGCCTTTTTCTATGTTGATCAGTTTAACTTTAGATCAATTTTCAGTCCTAATTCTCACTGAAGCCCTTTAGACTGGATTATCTGTCGAATTGTTTGATATAATCATAGCTGTTGCACAGATTATGCGGTGTCGGCATGAGAAAATCTTTAGAAAATGCGCGTAAGTGATCTCTGTCAGCTGGAATTTCTTATTAAATAAACTATTGTGTTCTGAGAAAAATTTTCCAACTTAACCCAATAAAAGTTTCTAACACCTTTAAAAGTTTGAGGTCATCATTTTAACTCTTTCTTTCCACCAGTTCTTTTAATTCTTGTCATGAATACAAAAGTTGGACGATTTGCTAAAAGTAAGGGATCATTCATTTTACATTTAATAGAAGTAGCTGACTATCTTTATCAGTAAAAAAACAATTCTCAAATAGAGGTATCCTCATTTCCAAACTTTATCAATCAAGTAGCCTCACTTCGAATGAAAAGATATCATTTTCCTCTTATTTCTTAGCACTACGAAACAAACCGTCCTGCTTTGAATCAAAGTGTACAATATTTTTTATGAGATATCCATCCAAAAACTTCCCGATAAATTTTTCCAATGATTTTGTCAATGTTAACTCTCAACCAAATATTGCAAAAAAGTAGATAATGCTATGTTACGATGGAATTCTAAATGCATCAGAAAGCACTCGGCCATAAAATTGACACATGACTATGAAAAGTTTGTTGAATTTATTGTCCTTTTGAACTAGGCTTAAACTTTATTAAGTATGTAAGATTGTTCTAGATACTAATTATATAAATGCTAGGGGCAAGTTTTTTGTCTTACTTCATTGGCCCTATTTTTTAAGACTAACCTATTAGTTGAAAACCTTCTAGCCTCTAGTATCATTCCGTAGCGCATTTGCATCCTGTTTCCTTTCCCAAACGCCTTTTGGGCAAAGTGGGGCAGACCCAGAGCACCTATGGTCCCTAGGATGGTAGGTCAGCTCTGTGGGTCATCTGTATTCGTGAACAACAGATACCTCGATACCCTGTGATATGATGGTGGAGAAAGATGGCGGATGACGTACAGGATTGTGATTGTGAAAAGCTGAGGCATCTTTTCGATGCCTTCGAATCTCAGATAATGGAAATCGAAGCGCTCCAGAGTATATTTTCAGGAGAAGATGAAATAGAAATTGTTAACAAGGAAACAATGCAGTATATAACTGCTATGTGTGAGAAATACCGATCGACTCTTGATGTTGATGATACAAATAAAGAAGGTGCTGTCAACGTTATTTTTGAACAAATCAGAAATCTAAAGTGTATCGTACTGAATGTAAGGTTAACAATTGGCGAAGAGCATCCAGAAGTTGTTAACGCTAATATCACTTTGCCCTTGAAATATCCTCAAGAATTACCAGAGGTATTCATACCATCTAATGGGTTGACGAGAGAGCACCAGAGAGAGTGGAATGCTGAAATGCGCGATTTTTTACAAGATATTGCTAGTGGAGAGCAGGTAATTTATACAATACTTCAATGGCTAAAAGATACTGGCGAAAATCATTTCACAGGGAGAACTAATAGACGTACACATGAATTGACGGAAGATCACAGAAAAGAAGAGAAGGATCCTGGAATGTTAAGCTCTATGTGGCTTTACATGCACCATATATACAATAAAGACAAACGGAAAGATATAATACACTGGGCAAATGAACTTAATTTAACTGGCTTCAGCTTGCCTGGGAAACCAGGAATAGTTCATGTAGAAGGTGATGCAGTAAGTGTTGATGAGTACTTTATGAGGCTACGAAGGTTATCATGGAAAAAGATGTCTTGTGTTCATAAAGAGACGTTTGCTGAAGCTTCCAAACCAGTGAGAATATTCCAAACATTTGAAGAGCTCTGTTTTGATGTTCATGGTGGGAGAGATTACCATATGGACATGGGCAAATTTCATTTATTTCTAAAGGAACATAAATTAGGACACATGTTCTCTATTCTATTTGGCATTAAAGATTAATTATATTTTGTACAGGATATAAACTTAAATTAGTATGCAGCCCAGTTGTTCTTCTGGAATGACTGCCATGCTACCTGCCCTTCAATGACTCCCCATCTCCCTCAAAAGAGCACTTCTTTCCAATGCCTCAACTGAGAAAAATTTAATGAGTGCCTTCCCTTTGACTGTGTGCCCCAATATCAATCATGTTTCTTCAATGAGGAATGTTAAGGAGTGATCATGATTGCAATGAAGCATCAAGCCTTTTATTTCATGAAAATCATAGTGATATAATGAAAATTTAATGGGTACCAATGCAAAAGAATACCCATATGAATGAGTGCCCCTCAAAGACAATGGATAAAGTAAGAAGCACCCAGTGTGCACTTAAGAGGAAATATGGCACACTTTGATTTCTCAACCATTTGCTCTGTACTTACTTGACATTTGACAATCTGGTCACTTTCCTAATACCAAATGTTAAAATTAGTATTCCCCCACCACTTTATTCAACCCCCCATTTAACTATATACAAAGAATATCAATTGTTCAGCCCAGATAAGATGGTAGATGTATTCCAAAGAATGCAAACTTCTCTATTAATGGATAGCACTCCCATTTGGACAACTGACTACTGTCTGTATACAGAATATCAAAACAGTACTTATATTCATAACATTGAAGCACTAATATAAATAATTTAAATACATGCCTGAAATATAAAGCCAACTTTAGTTGTACCCATCTTAAGAATGCCATTTTATTGCAACATGTAACAACTTACAAATAACAAGCAATACTGGGATGCATCTTTGTACTAGGAGGTCAGCTATCATTCATTGGACAAAGTAGAACCTCTACAAAGGAAACAATATCAAGGCATATTGTGCCCTTGTATGACTGGCAATATGACTTGAATCTACCAAATTCAGCTAGCTTTGAGACACAATATTAGACATCCTTAGTACTTTGCAATAACTACCAATCCTACTCACATTGGAAATAAGATGTTGCACACTTATACTCAATATAATCAATCATAGTTCAGTTGTCTACTAGCAAAAACCAAGTGTATGAAAGCATAATGAACCTAAACCAAATAAAGAACAATGAAAACTAAAACTACATCTAATCCACAGTTAAACTAACACAAAACCATTACCTGAATGTGGATAAGAGTTGTCAAGCATATCAATTTATCAGGTACTAGTTATAGCCTATTTAAATAGCTGAAGTCCATTTATAATCCTTTTCCCACATGTTGCTTAAGGAATCTGCACCATCATTTTCAAGAAACAAAGAACTTATGTTCAAGTTCCATTAACAGACAACATCTCTAAATTAAATTCAAAACAATCAATTTTTTTCTTCCTGATAAGACATGATACCAGCACAATCATTTGCAACATTTCTACTAGCGAGCTATCCTTAAATAGCAAAAAAGCCATCAGGCCTTGCTTGGAAAGGCACTTGATGGGCTGCGAGCACCTAAAGTGTGTCTACGATTATGCATGGAGCGTGGTATATTGAGCACCCAAGCTCTTGGAGTTGTAGGTATGCATTCTCAGAAGGGGTGTGCAACAGAGCCCTTAAATTTTTCAAGGAGCTAGTTTTTGAGAGCATCTTAGGATATTCTGGATACTAAAAGTAAAATAATACACTGTTGTGAATAAGTTCAGCTATTTTGATGATAAGAAGTCAAGTGCAAAAACTGAAAAAAGCAAAAAAATACATGTTATAATCAGTGGACCTATTATTTTGGGCTTTCTATCCATGGCAATCCAATTACTTGCAAAACGAATGGCACAGAGATCAATGAAGTTTACTTCAGTTTTCCTATTTGAATCTACTGAAGAGCTTAGAGGGCCTGTATCTAATCATAAACAAACCAACCTTTGATGTTGGGTTTCTATACCCATAAACTAGGACAATAATACAGACAAATACAATAACAGCTAAAGCAACTCCAACAACAATGCCAGTGGCTACTTTTGATCCCTGTATAGGTCTTGGCCTAACCTTTACTTCTATGGAGGTGCATTTTGTTTCAGAGCTGTATGCATCCTTATTACAGCCACTGTCCGTCCAATTTTGACGATGCCAGTCAAAAGCATCAGAACACAACTGAAGCTTGCTGCACCATTTGCACTGGAAATTGCTTGAAATAACATCACTGAAGCAGTCATCACACGTTTTTGCCTGAACACAATTTGGTATAGGGGTCAAAACAAATGCAGAATCTGACTGAATCCTTTTCTTCTCAAGTGATACAGTGTGGTACCTATAAATAGTACGGATAGGCAGCTTGACAATCCTACCAAACCTTATAAATGTATAGTACTCAGTTATGACAAATCCGTCAGCAAGGCCAACTTTTGGTGGGAAATCTTTCCTTACAAACTTTTCAACACTGTATGGGATATGCTTGTATGCAAAAAGTATTGTACCATTTGCATATAGGGTAACCTGAAAGGTAAATGGCTTGCTTTGGTTTGTCCCTCCTTCAATAACAGAGTCCCACTGAACACTGAATTCATTTTCATTACTCCAGATATATACCAGAACTGGGTTGCTAATATTTGAAAAAAAGTCCCCCATTAGAGGGGCAACATAGTGGACGTCGTGCATGAAGCTATGGACGACTGGGCCTATATGTAGAAAGCCTGCCGAAGTCACAACCACACTATCAACATCGTGGCCATAAAATGGGAATTTGAATTTCAAATTTTGCCTCACGAAATTTATATAATTTGGCCTGCCACTGAAAAGACGCTTCATGATAACTAACTTGGTCAGTGGGTCATAAAGAGTCTTCAAGTCTTTGAAGAAATTTGAGTTCTCAACGAACTTTGCATTATAATACTTGTGAAGTGAAATCTCCGTGCTGTTTTGCGGAATGCTTGTGGGAGTCATGCTTGATGACCTAGCATCGGAGAAAGTCATGCCATTTGCTATGGTTGAATTCAGTCCGGTGGAAGAAGTGTATGGGCGATCTGTTGTGCGTGAAGTTTCATTGGCGGTGGATCTGGCGAATCGATGATGGCTTTTCTTACCAAAGGAGTCATCAACACCAGAAGTGGCCTCGCCCAAGGTCTTCCAAGAGATATCCTTGACCTCTTTTATATCCACCAAGCGAGAATTAAAACCCAATGCAGCGCCATACTGCAAGTGCATAGTCGGGCCTAGGTTTGAACATGAGGCACACCAGATAAAAGAAAAGCAGATCAATAGCAATGCAATGAGGAAGCAAGGCTCTTGTGGTATCTTCTTCATTCTAAAGGCCATTAGTCATCAGAAATATGCCTGCAGGTTGCGTTACACAATCTGTGGTAAAGATGATTTCTACTTGTTTGTCCTACTCTGTTACTAAGTCATTGCGCAGCACACGAAGTCATCCGGGTTGCATTACGTCATTGCTTTACGTAATGTGACACAGAGTCCGAAGGTGGCACTGAAGTGCATTATTCCTGGGAAGGTATGGCTATACTTACTTACTCTTTGGTCCCTATTAATCGGGGGGGGGGGGAGCGTTTAGTACTTTTTGGAATTTTTCCAACCCACCGGAGCTTATTAGAGCCCGCTTATTGTATTTGGGAACCAGGGTGTGAAAGGCAACGAGGATGGTGTATTATAAAGTTATTTTCATGGTTTATTTGATGATGATTTTTAAATGATGCTATGATTTCTGGGTCTAACAGGTGTATTGTGTTGAACCTATTTCTGTTAAATTCTCATTTTAGAGCTTATCACACGATCCCCGGTTATTCCAATCCCCTCCCTTCCCTTTTTAAGGTTGTCCACCAGTCCAAATATGCTGATTTTTTCATATTTTTGCAAATCGTGTTTTTGCGCTTAGAGTACGTTATTTTCTATGGGGAACATAAATATGATCATCATTTGTGTGTAAATATAATAAATAAGGGGGAAATATAGCATTTTACACAGGGAGGTTGGATGTTGGAGAGAATGAAATAACTTCTCAGAAGATTTTGGTGCCCATTTACATCCCCAAATTTCGCCCTGCTGTTTTCTCAATACCCCTTATCCTAATTCCAAGTATTATTAAGCCACGCCCACTATTCCATGAACATTGCACACACGTTGCTACAATCAGTACTACACCAGGAAATCAGGTTAATTGGGTAGAGCCGACAAGTTTGAAAACTTATGTATATCAATTGGTGCTAAAAAAATTTGGACTGAACTAACACAGAAGAGCAGGAATTCTGATTCCCTAGAAGCCGTTACTGGCAGCATAAGCAATCATCATCATCATCATCATCATCGTCATCATCATCATCATCATCATCATCATCATCTTGTCTTGTCTTGTTAGGTCGTTACGACTGCTTATTGCTGTCCTGCCTATCTGGTTTCCCAGTAACAAAATGTCAGTAGAGGTTGTTACTCTTAATGTTCATTCCTTTCATGAAGCTTCATATGTCTTCTCTTGTTTGCCTTGCTCATTTCTTCACCACACACATCACATTTGAAGGTGACACATTTCCCCCCAACCTTTTCCAACATGCAATACTCCGTCTTGAGTTCATTTGTTAAGGCACATTTCCGTTTGTGCCGAGCCATGTTTGAAATGCTCAGAACATATAAACAGTATGGACATGTCCCCCTTTTTGTGCCTTGACAGTACTGCTCATGGTTTTCTCTCACTCCACACCTATTAAACTCTTCTCCACACTTTTTGCATTTAAATGTCCTCACTGTCATTCTGTGTTTCATCCGTTGGTGGGCTTTCAATCCTGCTCTTGTCCTGCAAACTTTTCCACACTCTTCCCAGTCATAAATGAGTAGGTGCCGCCCTCGTTGATCTCTTTCACTCCTTCTGATTGTATTCTTTTCCCTTTGATTACTTTTGTGTATTGTTGTCATATGGTCTTCCCACTCTCTTATCTTCTTTACCCTTCTGTCAATCAAATTTCTCCATTTCTTTCTATACCATACATGCATTTCTACATTCTCTGAGTGAACTCCTGCTTCTCCAGGCCCGTCGGAACGAAATTGATATTGGGGGGGCTGTGGATAAAGCAAACTGCACTGGACTCCCGGGGGATTTTTGTTCGACCACGCCCTTTAGATTGCTGGAAAGCAACCTGGCTATACAAATTGCCATTTTTAATGGCTGAATTACTATTTACAGAATTAAGACAATTTTTGAAATGGAAGTTGTAAATTGGCTGGAATTTATGTATTTGCAGTCATCTACTAACATTACCTGCGGCTGAAAAAGCTAACGGAATACTTTGCAGTCATTGACAGCAAAACTTTCCTGCTGTCTACGTGCAATGCACGCCAGCAATCAACTTAAGAAATCATAAGCACTGCCAAAACAAAATTTAACGATCCTCTTAACACTCATTTTCAACCACCTATGCTTGTGTGCTTTTGTGTGCTACATTAACTTTAATACATAAATCTCTGTTCGAAAATTGTCCAAAAATCTGCTTACCAAATAATCAAATTACCAAACAATACTATCGATGATGAAGTGTTTTAAGGTTGATGGAACATAAAAGTCAGACCCTGACGCCCTCAAGCACCTTCGCATAACATTCAGTTTTCAAGACTTCACTTTCTTCGCTCATGCTGTTTAACGTTCCTGATCAAGTATACTGTACACTGGTTCTTTGAACACGCAATAAATGATTGAAAGGGATAACTGGTAACTGAACTGGTTAATATTTTTGCGAATTTATGGTATGGCCTTGCAATATTTTCTCGAAAATTTAAAGAGCAAATAGTTGCAAAATATTGGGGGAGCTGAAGCCCCCCCAGCCCCCCCGGTTCCGACGGGCCTGTTCTCTAATAATTTTTCTCTAATATTGCACTGTACTCTGCTGCCCTCCTCTTATGCCATCCTTCTGGTACCACCCAAGTGTCACTTGTTTTGTTGTTCTTGAGTTGTCCATCCTCAGTATATGTCCAATTCTTTGCAAACTTCTTTTCTCTATCTTGGATCTAAGAGATGCAACATTTAGTATTTTTCGCACCCCAAACATGTTGATATTCTCTTTCTCCATTTGCTGTTTTATTGGCCCCTTATTTTTCCTGCTCCAAATATGCCTATAAGCTACATTTACTACTCTCTGCAACTTAGTGACTTCACTTATTCTCCAAGGTCTAATACCACAATCAAATAATACTGATGATTCAACAACTGTTTCCACTATTGCAGCTTGAGTCTTTCTACTTAGCCTTGTCCTCATCAACCTTTTATCATCATCATCATCGGCATCATCATCATCATCATCATCATCATCATCATCATCATCATCTGTCTTTCTGTCTTTTCCTGTACGCCCCTTACGGGGCCTAAGCTGACCCTGAGGTCAGTGTCGCCTTCAAATTGTTTAGAAGAGGTGATTGAGTCGGCTACACTCAATCCACTCTGTTACCCCAACAGCTACTTATCAGAGCTGCAGCCTGAAGCTGCTGTGCCTGACTTTCACTGAAGGAGCCTGGTTGGAAAGTTTGCCACAGGTCGTCAACATCTGCCCCAATTCTGAATCTCTGCGAAATGAATCACTATCAACTTAAGGGCAGAGTCTCTCTGTGTCCGCTTGCCACCACGAGGAGGTCTCCAACCATGGGCTAGCCATCATCATCATCATCATCATCATCATCATCATCATCATCATCATCATCATCATCATCATCATCATCATCATCATCATCATCATCATCATCATCATCATCATCATCGTCATAATCGTCATCATCGTCATCATCATCAATCAATATTTAAAGTTGGTAACATTACATCGTATTCTAAAATACTAGTTCAAACCAACTGTTAAAAAAAGAAAAATTAAATGCATAAATCTACATAACAAGAAAAGTCAAAAAATTATAGAGGCATGTAAGTAAGGCAAATTATGGACAAATTTTGCAGGTGCATGTAGCTCCAGTCTATTTGCAAATCTTCTTCTGGAAACAAGCTACAGTTTTTTCTTGTTTTATATTGTCATCAAGGGTGTTCCACAGGAAACTACCCCTAAATGATATTGAATCAAGATCAAAGTTCATTTTCATGATTCGTGGAAGCTTGCATAAGTTTTGTATCCTTAGATTTTAAGTAACATTTCTGCCATGAGCAAGGCACAATTAAAATTCATTTTCAAAAATGCGTTAAGTTTACACTTGTTTGCTGGTATGACCACAGATTAGCTCTATCATATCATTTGGTATCATTGAAAAATTGTTAATATCTCTTCTCAATTCATCTCATCATGTAAGCTCACATAAGTGATGGGAGTAGACTTTGAAATCAAATTATAATCAAATTATTTTAGCTTTACTAACACAATACTAACCACACCGTACAAGATATCTAAGTTGGTGTTGTTAGAAAGTTGAAGAATGCTAAATAACATATAAATGGTAATATTATTATCATTTATATATTTCTTAGCATTCTTCAACTTTCTAGCAACTCCAACTTAGATTAGGCAACTTAGACGAGAAAGAGAATCAGGTTCTGTGAAATATTAATAAATTATAGCTTTATATACAAACGCCTCTATAAAAAATGCAGAAAAACACAGGAATAACAGTAAGACCTTACTAGCTTGGGGCTATAATTTCATCTTGGGACTTGTTGATTTGTTTTGCCCGATATGAGCATCATGTGATATATTTTTGCCTCTTATATAAAAAAATTTTTTAGTGCAACAGATAGCCCATAGTCATGTGAAGACTTTTACAACATCGTGACTTATGAGAGTGTATATGGTTTATCATGTCTATATGTTGTTGGAAGCAAGGGTCACATCTGTCTTGGCGTCATTCGTAATAGAGCTTTTCTCTCTCTCTCTTTCGCTGCGCATTCGGCTCACAACTGTATCATTGTTCACCTTGCGCGACACTACAAATTGAATTAGTCAAGTTTTTCCATCTATTGCGATCGTTGGCGAGATGTCTCAAGATGTTCTCTTGTCTTAAACTGACTTATTTGCAACTGTTGATGGCATTTCGCTGCTTTTATGATGTCGTTGTCCAGCAATACAGGCAGGGTGATTCTCTTTCTTCCACGGAATTTCTTCTCTGTAGGTGGATATTCGAAGTAATAGTTCATCGACTGTTGACATGGCGTGTTTGTTGGTAGTCGCAAGATGTGACCGAATGCTTTTCGAATGGGTAGAATTGTCATTCTTTAGCGACATTCTCATAGGCTTTGAGAAAGGCCATTATTGGAAATTTGTCAACCTATGAGCAAAAACTCGAAATTGCCTTGTCATGAGCATAATCAATTATTTTTGAAATCCTCACGTTTTGACCATTCCTTATGTGATATTCGTCAGTTACAATTCCTAAGTGAAACGTTTTGTGTCAAGTCAACAGTTTTATTCTGACAGTTGTTACATAGCAGAAATCATCCATGTAGTTTTTTTCCATTTGACTGTTTTAACTTTTTCATTGAGAAACTTTTTCTGTCGGTGACTTAGCCAATAATTTTCTCCGTGCCAGATTTTTTATTTCTATACTTCCTAATATATCTATGCATTTTTTATATTGCAGTATTAGAAAACTGCTTATTTTCGAGTGTCTTAGACATTGCAGTGTGGTTAGCAACTCCAATCAGTTTTTAGTTTTCTTTGCCAAACAGGTGTTATAATTTCCATCCTTAAGTTCATATTACTAAGCTGGGCTGGTCTATGATGGCAACTTAGCTTTCTTTAACAGATCTTCTCGCAAATATGTAACAACTATTTTTCTTCTTTTTTGTCATTGGTGGTCTTGATGCATTTAGAAAGCTTTTTACTTCGTTTTTGTTAAGGTCAGACATGGAGTTGAAAGTTTTTCAGTTTTCCTGCCAAACTCATCAAGTCAGAATTTTCATATCACCACTGATATAGGTTTAGTTTTAGTCTGATGATCAAACGTTTTGCTAATGGTACCGGGGTTTCCTGAAAGATCTGAAATTGTTACAGATTGTTTTAGAGATACTTTTAAGATATTGGGGGCCCTTAAAGATACAAAATATAGACTTTGTTTGTCTACCTTAAGCAGAGGTTCATTTAAACTCAGCATATTATGGAGATTGTCCCATTCTTCAATCCATATATTTTGGTCAAGATAACATGCTGATTTGAGATGATGATTTGTGGATTTGTTTTACAAGATTCTCCTCTTAATTGCATTGAGTTTCTGATTTTGATGAAATTCATTAAATGAGCAATTGGATAAAAATTTCTTTCTTTATCCACTACAAACAGGCAAGTTTCAGAATAGTTTAATTTTTCATTATTCTTCGAGAGCTTTTGGAAAAACCATCATTTCATGAAATATTTGTGTAGATAGGATGATTTTTCTTTATTTGTTATTTCCTTGGGCTTTCAAAGAGACTTCTACGAGGAGTTTCAGTGTCTGAAAAGGACCTTTTTTGTTCCCTCAGTGGTAGCAACTTAACATGATTTCTCTCCAAAGAATACATACACAAAATCTATCTGAATTAGAAGCTAGGTGTAACTAAATCGGCGTAGACCCTTGGTTAGTTGAGTATGACTGCCTCCAACAACTTCCAATTTCTCGCCTTCATTCAGCTCTTGCAACATCACCTGGGATAGTCTAGCACTGTCTCATGCATTGTCATGTACTACCTCACTTCCATTTTATCAAGCATGACTGGCTATTTCCAGCCCTTCTGCTCTGATAACATGGCTAAAGTACGACGAAAATTGGCTGACAATCCTTCCTTTAAAGCTTACAACAACGTTAACCAAAATTTAATACTGAAGTTGACTGTTGCATTCTCATAGTACTGCCATGCGGTGGAATGATTTAGCTCATGTCACATAATAGTTTGCGTCTGACTCGTGGACTGACTTCTCAGATTTTGTTTAAATCTTTGTTAGGATATAGTACCAACGATTGAAAGACATTCCAAGAAATGTGGAAAGATAAGTTATCACCAAAATCAACACAAACGGAAACAGTTCTAGACAACTTCTTTTTGTCTTTTCAATTGGCATAAGAGATTTGATGGTTGAGGAAAATCAGGAGATTGCCTATTTTCATATACTTTATTATTAGTATTCTTCTGATTTTCCTCAACCACCAAATCTTTTATGACAAAAAAAGTTTAACATAATATTATTCTGGTTATTTTGCCAACATTGGCCCACCCCCCATTAACTTCTCTCATCTTTACTGGGGCCTTTGTGAGCACCCTCACTGGTGTAACCGACCAGGGTTGAGGTTAGAATAACCGCTAAGGTTCCCCAAGCTTTTGAGGCCCCAAAGGACCTTCTCAGAAGTTTTCCAGATATTGTAAGTGCATTTATTGATGTCAAAAACAGGTAATGAGAAGATATTCTGTAATGTCACAGGCTTGTTATTTGCGCCTTTTCTCCCTTACGTATAAAAATTCTAATTGTTGTCTAGATTGAGAAATTTAAGTTTGAAAAGGCCCCCAAACAACATATTCCTTCAGGCCCCAAACTTTCTGCTGCGCTAATACCTTTTCTATAATGTGCTGGGAAGGAGCATATCCCATAAGTCTCTGATTTTTTAAATAATCAGCGAGCATGGTGAAGAAGATGGCGGGCCAAAACACGTAGAATTTCAAGATCAAAGGTGAAATTATGTACCATATGCTTATAGATTTGTTGTCAAGTTGATCTGAAGATGTATTATATGTTGCTAGGCTTTTCAGGTTAATTTAATCCTGATGGAAATCTCCATGCGTCTAGAAAGATACTTTAAAGTCATTCTATAAGTAGGGTACCTGAAATCAGTGAGAAAGGTTGCAGGAAGTGTTTCATAGATGCAAATCTCGTAGGAGTCCAGAACCGTGAGGTTTATATGTCGTTACGAAATATCAATTTTTATGATGTTATCCAGAATGAATAAGTCCTTTTCATACAGCATGTTATCACAATTTTGTATTCAGTTCAGTTCAGTTCTCATTTTAAATTCACTACATACAATTTAATGAAAATACCTACAGAAAAGAAGCAATTTAAACTAAAACATTTTACAAATACATAACAAATAAATTGTATGGAGGGAATTACTTGGAGGAGGAACTCTCTCAATAGTTAAAAAACTAATCGAGGAGAGAGCACCCCCTGGTTAAATTAGGAAGCAATCATTTTAGCTAAAAATTTTATGTGAAAAGCAGATTGTCTTAGCCATGTTTAGTATCAACCTCAGTTAGACAGGGAATAGTCCCTGTCTACTGGCAAAAAACAGCCTAAAAATGCAGATTTATGAATAACACCTATTAATAACTCTTTTCAAAAAGGAATGCTTTGAGTTTTAGTCGAAAACTTTTAAAAAGTATTTATTGCTTATGTATGATGTATGCACACTAGTCTTTATATTGGCTTACTGGATGATATAAAACTCAGAAGTAGACTGATGTGGTCCAAACTGTAAAGTTTATATCAGAGACTGTGATAGGCAATGACCATGTGAATTTCAGAAGACCTTGGGTTCAGTGACCCACGATTGCTGGAAATTTTGAAGCACACCTATCACAAACTTATTTCTTTTCTTCTCTAGTACAAAAACCTATCTTGGTTTTAATGGTGTATAGATTTAGCAATTTATGTATCTATAAGATATGCAGGGTCTTTTCATAACGTTGGTCAAGTCCAAAATTGGCCCATTCATTTGAGTTGGTTTCTAAATTAAAATATAGCTATTCAGAAAAGTTGCTGTACATTCTTATGTCTATCAGACATGTTATTTACTGTTTACCTGGAGTAACATATAACTTATTATCTGCATTGCACTTTACCCTTAAAACTTACATGATCTGTTATGCATGATGTTTCCTCTAATAAATACCACAGAATGTAACAAATTTTAAAATCAATTTTTGCACTGTTTATTAGAGAGTTGAGTTTGATAGAGGGTGGCATATATGTAAAACCATACATTATCTTGTTACTCATTAAAAGTAAATGCTACAAATTCCAACCATAGTGAATACCAGAGAAACAGGAAAGGAGGAAAGGATCTTATTATACCTGCAATGTTTATTTATTCCACTTGCACAGAAAGTGCCTCTGGTTATGACACTTCATATCAGAATGACTAAAATGAACATAAAATGGCTGATTTTGAATTATTTCAAAATGGATCTTTCTATGGTATCAATGAAGATTGGTAGAATAGATTTTGCTGTTGTGTTTTATTTGGTATTTCACTATTTCCTAATGAATTTTATGCAATGGCATGTATTTGTAAGTTGTTTCAAATGCAGCAATTATTGGAAGGAATTGTTTATTGAAGACGGCCATTTAATAAAGGACTTGTTTAATTCAATTGACGAATCATGCATGCTCACCTCAGCATGCACCTCAACAAGACAAGGTGTGTGTTTCATTGCATGCCTCATTTTTGAAAACTGCGCACTTTGATGTTAAATGGTGGACATAAACTGCACTCCTCAAAGTAACATGTTGCCATGACATATACAATTGGTTGCACACCTGCTAACAATCCTTATGAAAAGGTCTGATGGTATGCTTCAGTTTAATCTATGTACGTGATTTGTCTGAAATGAATAACTGCAGTATAAATTGCAATTTCCACATTACAAATTCATATTTTGCTATAGGTTTAACCAGATATGTTTGTCAATATGTGCATATTCTTGAACATGGCTAATTGCTAGGCATTTTTTATAATAATTGGAACCTGCTATCAGATGTTATTAGCAACGGGTGTTTTACATGGTGTCAGAATTTGGCATTGCAATCTGTTGTAAACTCCATTCTATTGCAAACTCCATTCATTCTATGGGTTTTGGCTACTTCTTTTCCTATCATTTGCAACTAGGCTGATCATTTTTCACTACCTTTGATAGCAAGGTTGATATTGTATGGTAGTGTATGAATTTTATGAGTGAAATTTAGGAAAATTATCGGCTTTTCCACTAAGTTAGCTAAAATATCATAGTTTTGATTGATAATCAAGGTCAACTGTTTACTTGCAAAATTTCCAATATACTTCAAATATTACAGAGGAAGTACAAATTTGCAAAGAAAAACCAAAACCAGAATAGAGTACTTCATAATGTCTATAGCTGTATACCTGATACTTAAAGGGTAGGGACTTTCTTTTTAGAAACTTTATTGAGCCTGAATTGATCAAGCCTTGTGATACTGTTTGCATACTTGTTTCTCTTATATCTTCCCTTATGGGTTACTGTAGAAATTATTTGTTTTACCAGTGCCAACTGTCTGTTGGTTCAGAGATGTAGTGTTAAAATGCCAAGAGAACAACGAGAGAGACTCCAAGTTTTTTATCTTGTTATTCTTCATTCAAATAAATTCATCACCTATTGCTATCAGTTCGAAACTTTGCTGCTTTTAATCTATCCGACTCTCTCTCTCTGTTTTCTTCTCCTTTTCTATCTCTTTCTTGAACGCTGTCCAACTCTTTAACTCTTTAACTCTCTTTTTTGTAGAAAAATTAAACGAATGTATAAATTTCTACCAATTCAAATTAAGGATAACAGGATGGAAGATTTACGTAAATATTATTAGTAAACAACTTACAAACACAATTCTGTGTACGAAATTATTACTAATGCAAAGGTTATACTTAGTTTGTGCAAATAGTGAGCAACGACATTATTGCATATTACATAGACTACCCTTACATAGTTCTACGTCAGCTGCGTATGGAAGTAATTGAATGGTTAGAGAATAAATAGCCCTGCGAAGGCGTCAAAGCGTATGGAATATTCCTGACAGTTACAAAGCAAGTTATTTTTACTTTTGGTAGTTACAGTATGTTAGAGCACCTACCTATGTTTGTAGGAAAACTCTTTTTCTACGATAATTTGCGTCATGAAGCTGGGGCTTAGGTCAAACGTTGTTTTTTGAAAGTTTCTGCCATGTACAGTCGCAGACTCCTTTGATGAAAGATTGACTTGAATTATCAATATAGAATGTAAGATATGTAGAAAACATAATAATTGTAAATGAAGGCTCTGTCATCAATTTTGCTAATCTTATTGTTCAATTTTCTATCATGAAACATCCCTATATCAATGTGCAAAACCAATATTTCGACAAAAATATGTTTAACAACTGATTTCGTTGTTGGGCTCCATGTAAGCTGTATTATGCGTTATAGGACAGCGCTTCTGATTTGCTTTTTTGACTGATTGTCTCAATATCTTCAACATGTTTGTTGAAACTGAGGTTCATATCAGGGTCGATGCCCAGTAGATTCATTTCATCACTTTCTTCTATCTGGGCGTCACATTTATGTATACTAACTCTTGCCTTATTCGTCATAAGCAGACTAGGGCGATGTTTTTCTTCATTTGACTTCTGATAGTTTTCTAGAAACTAAGTTATTAATTGATTTGCATCTTGCTCAAGTTTTCTTACTCTGTTTTTTACCTCAAAATCGGATGATTATTTAGTAGTGTCTGCATGGTTTATTCATATTTCAGTTTCACTTACCAGAGGATATTTACCATTAATATGGGTGTTAAAAATGGGCCCCTAGCGCTTTACCTTAAAGCATATCTGAGTTAAGTACCTGTGCTATAGTTTTATCGGCAGAAATGATCTCATCGGCTTCCAGCACAGTGGCATTGGAGGATTTTTTCCAGAAAACAGCAGTTTCACTATTTTCCATACATGCCCACCATCAATAAAATTTGTTACTATTGATATTTTGGTATTTTTCTCGTTTAGTTTTATGTAAAAATGTCACACATATTTCTATGTTTTTTTAAAGTCTTCATGTTTTTATCAGTGCTGCTGTTGGTATATTTATTGTAAAGTTGAGTTCAGAATATAATGATTTTTCAGAGACTTTCGTCATTAAGAATCCTTAATTTGCTGGGAAGTTTATTTTTTGCCAGGACATGTTTATTCAAAATGTCTATACCTATCGTATCCAATATATGAAAAAGAAAAAGTTCATTGATTTTGCCTAATAAGTCTATCATCGAGGTCAGTCCTGAATTTTCCAGTTTCAAACTTGCACTGTTTCTTTCGTTGATGATATCAGGACCTCTGTTTACAAAGCCACCCCTTTTTGTATGTTCAAAAACTTTTGGATTTTTGCAGTACAATAGTTTTAGTGCATGATCTGTTGAGAAATGGAAGAGAACATTTGGACATTTCTGGCTGAGATTTACCCTTGCACATGTGTTTTTTATAGTTATTTCTTTATCGTGAAACATTGATATTACAAGACGCTTAAATATCTGAAGTTGAAATAATTTTGTCAAAGATTTAGGTGAGGTATTTAACTAAGTTTTAATGGGAATTTTTGAAGAACGTTGTTACAAGCAAATGTAGAAATATACCTTATCATCGAAAGAGATTTGCCTAAAGGAAAGATATTTTAATACTCACCTTTTTTCGTTTTAATGCGTTTTATCAATGTCAATGTTAATTGCGATCACCTTATTCCAAACTGCAAAGGTTATAGCCTTACTTTTTTTGGAAGAGTTGGCCATTTTCGCCACTTTTTAATCTCGACTCAAAATCAGTTGATTTCAACTCCCATCTTTTATCGCCAGAATCTAAAGGCTATAATCTTACTTTTGACCAAAACTGGCTCATCTTCGCCGCCATTTTTAGTTTGTATTCACCTTGCACAACGAATGGTTCTTCACAGCAATTCTAGTTCTTTAGAGTTAGGCTTAATTTTTATTAAACAGCACAGCAGTAAACATTCAAGCATAACATGGTGTTTTGTACAGTTTGAGAATTTAGGTTCTTTATTATCAAGATTTTAGTGCCTACCTGAAATCCTTGAAGAACCATATAGAAGAGCATATCCTCAGAAATCCTTAATACATATGAAATTTTCCAAAAGCTTCTTTAGAAATATCGTTTCTAAATACATTTTTGACATTTTGTAATGGTAGTTAATACACAGTATAGTTTATTTGTGAAAAATACTTATTGCCATGAGCATGGGTATTTTCTCTTTTTTGTTTTTGTCTTATTTATTTGGGGGAAGAATCTGAAGAAGATGCTATCAGTTTTTGGTTCCCAAATTGTGCAGCAATCACTCATGTGGAAGGCCTCTGACTGGATATATCATTATTACTGTGTCAACTTTAGCGGCAGAATCTTGGCGGCTTGCGTATCTTAGTAAAATTGGAGCAATTTATGCTTGCGTTTTAAACGATTTCCTTTTGATGTAACAGTTTTGTTGTATTTTTAGACAGCTTTGAACAATCTTTTGATTTTAATATGGTATGAGTTTAGATTTACTCCTTGTCTGTATTGATCATTTTAGGGGACCAGCATATAGGACATTTTGCTAATCTTGAATTTAAGATTTTCAAGCAGAATTTTCAAGCCTGTTTGTGCCAGCTATTTTTCTGTGGTAGATTTCAAAAAGTCTTCAGAGCTGGAAAGGAATAGATACCATCCAAAACGTGTCTTCGAATGAAAATAGTCTTAATTTAATAATTATTAAAAAAGGATCGCGATGAATTCTCGAATTTGCCCCTTAGGGTTGACTGTTTTTTGTATTTTTCATTCAAATACTTTCTCCATTTTAAAGAAAGTCATTTCAAATATATGCATCAGCCTATAGTAAGATCTTCTTCATGATCCGATGGAGGGAGTATTCGAGAAGAGGATTGTTCGAGAAGGACCTTATTAACAAATTGAAGTTCTAGCATGGGGGGCTTATTTGAGGGGGCAATTCGAGGATTTTGGGTTGATGAAAATGCTATTTGGATATATATTTTCTTAAAGTTGTACAGTATTGTTTCTAGATTTCAATCTGCGGTCTCTTTTATGTTATGTTTAAATAGAAAGTAGTAAAACAATTGGGTTTTTGGTTATTAAATTGGTTTACGATGAACATTTTGTATTAGGGTAGTGTGAAAATTCCCTTACATCTCCTTATTTTCATTTGGATTTTTATCACAAAGGATTTCAAGTCTACTTCTGAAATCCCTTTTTAACGAAAGCCAGAAAACCTTGTTTTTTCCTAAAAATAAGTTCCTAGTTGTTTGTAACTTTTTAAAATTTGCTAGAGATCTTTTCGGTAAAACTGAAGTTTCTATTTGTACATATAATTGTATCTGTTAAACATTGAGTTTTTATGATACTATCATGATCGTACATCATTTAAAATCAATATTTATCTCGTATTTTCTATGTTGTTTTCTCCTTCATACTTTATTCCAACATTAACTGTTTCCCTTTTCTAATTTGATTCGTTTTCTCGCAAAGTTTTTATAGATATTACAGTAAGATTCTCCTGACCACATCTTTATATATAACTGGATATTTCCCACAAGTTTCTAAAATATGTTTCATCTTTCAATCAGATATTCATATCGCTCAATTTTGATTGTATCACAAAAACATAGAATGCTCTTTCAAAGCTATAGATCCTTGTTCATCCATCAAGTTTGGATGTATTAGTGGTTTATAATTAGATATTTGTTACCTAGTTTTAATATCAGTTCTGAACTACAATCTGAATAAGTAAACTGTCAAGATGTTATGCTATCATTTTACTTAAATGTCCATTGATCAATTTAATTTAATTAAATGTCCATTGATAATGTTTAATAACGTTTATGAAAGGAAGATATTTGTATACCTTTGCCTTGCAATTATTCAAGTAAAGGTAGGAAACAAAAGTATTAAAATCTGTGGCCTCAGTACTCAACTATTTATGCTATTTTCACTTTGTATTATCAGCAGTTACCATCTGAAGGTTTCTATTTTTTGTTTAAATATTTTCATTTCACGATTACAAGCCAACTTAATGCCTCCATTTCCCTCATACAACATAATCTCAATTTAGTTGCAGCATCTTGGTCATTTTCTATCATAACTTTTCGTGCTTGTGCTTTCATTGTTCAACTATATTTTTCAATTGCTATTTCTTATCACAATTACTTTTCAAATATACTTTTTGAACTTATTTGATTTGTTATTATGCCAGGTGCAAGAGACAAGACCACAAGAGAAAAAGATGAAGTTTTCATTTCTCATTTCATTCAATATTTTTTAATTCTCATATATTTCTAAGTCTTTCTACCTTTCTACACTCTACATAAATTCTTCTATCATATATTTTCTAAAGCTTTCTTCCTGTTGTTTATTTGATAATAAAAAGTTGTTGCATTTTCTGACTCAAATTCTTCATTACTAGTAAACAAATTAGATCTATAGTTAGTTATATAGATAAGTAATTATAGTTAAGTTACTTAGTTATATAGTCAATTAGTTAGAAAAAACTTAGTTATTTAATTTAGTTATCTAGTTATATATATTCAAAGTTAGTTAGTTATATAGTTATTTAGTTAACTGTATATAGTTAGTTATATAGTTATTTAGTTAATTGTATATAGTTAGTTATATAGTTACTTAGTGCTGTATATAGTTAGTTATTTAGTTGTAGTGTAGCTAGTATAGTAGATAGTTACGACAGTTACGATGGGGCTAGGCCCCTGTCGTAACTTGTCGAAACGAAAGTTACGACGAGGGGACTGTATGTCGTATCTCTTTAGAGATAGTCTCCACAACTTCTACCCCTTTTTATACTGAAGATAGCCGCCTATATAGGCGGTATTCCCCTGGGAATCTATGGTCCCATTGTTCTTGTTTCATCCCAATTGTTCTTTTGTTTTCAAGCTGGATGCTAGGCCAAGTAAGTTTCTTAGTTTCTAAGATACTGTATACTAAACGACTAGGAAGAGTTGTCTCATAAACGCTCGTTTTGCCGAGTATTGAGGGAAAGATCTTAAGAGGGAATTTTAGTAGGCACAAAATGAGAGCAGCCGAAAAAATAAAGAGATAGGGAATTAAGACTTAGAGAAATCTTGGCAAAACAAAGCGAAAGCAACTCAACCAGTCAACAGTATCAAAGAAAAAAAGAAACTTACCTTGCCTGCTGGTATCCAGCTGAAAAGCAAAATAGAACGGGAGAAACGAGAACAAAGTTACCATAGTTGTTCCAAAACTGATTTAAAACTCATACAAGTCTAGTTGGAGGGATAATTTTAGTGATAAACAGTGCTTTGAGACCAAAAGTCACCGAAATCAAGTCTAAATAGTGTATGAGTTCATACAGTTTTGAAACAACGGCAATGAAAAAACCTTAACCCATTATCAATTTAAAGATACAACTAAAATACTATCGATACAAGTAAAACTTTAAAGATATGATAATGGGTTGACGTTTCTTCAATGCACTAAGGTAAAAAGAAAGACAACAGACTACATACTTTTCATTGAAAAATTCACACAAAAAATTAAGAAATTGATCTAAAACTGCTAATGTTCTACGACATGGTGGCAAATGTACAGTTCAAATCAAGGAAACATCAAGGAGCTTTCAGAAATAGGATCGTTAAAAAATAAGCCATAAACTGGGTTATCTTTGCAATAAAGACCAACTGAAATTTGCCAAGTTTGCCTAGCAATTATAATAAGTGAGGGAACTACAGCGATGGTTCGTGATGTTGGAAATAGGGGAAGCCACCATAGACTTGGAACATTATCAGTAAACTTAAAATACCACACGAACTTGCACTATTAATATACTTAGATGCCAAACAACCTATCTTTCATGATGGAAAATTAACTACTCTATGATACACGTGAAAAGACTCTATAACTGTCAAAAACTTCGTAGGGAATCTATGCAAAGTCAGTAGGTATCAGAAATACACAATCTTGGGAAAATAATGGCCTAAATCATCTTTTACACTAAAAGGATCGTAATACTTAGGAATTTGAAGCGATAAGGGTGACAAAGATTGACTGGAAACTTCCAAATAAAGAATATTAAGGGTGGTTGAATATTTCATTCAAACTTTCATTGAAACTTGACTACAGAATTACATAGACTGAATAGAAAGTGAAGGGGTGCCTGGAATGAAGGTCTATGTACGGATATCTTATAAAATTAACGAATATTCAGGGTCGGCGGCCTACTTAACCTATAATTCTTCTTCGCTTTTTAACACAAATTATTTCTTGTTTTCCATCATGAAAGATCAACCCAAAAGCACGTAAAGTCACAGTACGATTGGAACTGAAATATCGTTTTGAAACTTGCCAAAAGATATGGCAAAGACACTTAAATTACGCTTAAACGAAAATATGAGTGGCTGCAATGTATATCGCCTTCACACCAATGATTTTACATGCTTCAAATGAATTTAAATGGCCTAAATGACATACCTATCAAGAACTCTAGCTACCATCTGGCTAAGTGACCAAAGTCGCAAAAACCTACGTAAGAACGTGGCAGAAAATCTTCTTCATTTCTTCTAAATCTTCCATCATGAGTCAGTTGCCAAAAATACATAAAGCGCAGGTCACTTAGCGAAAAGCAAGAGAAAATAACTTCACATAAAGTAACCTCGTTTTAGGCACAAAAAGGGTAACCCATTCAGAATTTACAATACGCCCTACCGACTAACCGCAAACTTATCTTCTCTTGCCTTTAATTACAAAGCCAACAAAAATAACTTGCCTGTGACGATTTCAACATCAAAACTTAGCATCTACTACTAGAAACTACTCTTCAGGAGTCCATTTTCACGGCATCTTCGACTTCTTTACAATCTCGTCCTTCACGCCAACTTGAGTAAGATCGCTACTTCACTGAAATCAAAGAATAAAATATTTCTAATATCTGACAGCATGGTCAAAAAAGGAAATCTAAGACTGACTCCAACCATGAAAAGCCAAATTTTCTTAATGCTCTGAAAACCAACGCTAAGAGAGCCCGGTACCGAAGACTCTATTAGCACTGGCCTATCAGGCAATTTGTTGATCGTCTTTTCGATTGGAGACAAAAAGTCTATAGATAAGGAGTGTTCTGCTTCTAGAAGCGCATTATATTGGAGAAAATATTACTTACGATGCAACAAATACCTAGAATGGACCAAACAGCCAAAAATTATGCGAATTAGAGAAAAGGACTAAAACTTACATTTCATTCCTTTACAGCAGCATCGGTCTTTCACTTCAACTCGCATTGTGGTTGTCTTTCAACGTTCCATCATCTTTGCAGGTGCGCCACGTGCTGCCTAGAAAAAAGATTCAATCAAAATGAAAACTCAGTTGGAGCAACCTGAAACTTTCCAGCTCGCAAAAAGAGCGATATTTGAATGTGTAAAGCAGACACAACGAAAGATTACAGCGAAATGTCAAAAGATATGAAATAATCATAGAAGTTTCTTGCCTTTTTGACATAATCTTCGTCGCATGTCGCCTTTGAGTTCTGACATTCATCAAGGCTTGATTGTTATACACCCCCTCTTGGAGGGTTTGACTAGAAGCCACTCGGTCCTCGTGGTAAGCTTTATATTCTCATGGCCCATAGGGACCCCTATCAGCGCATGCATACATTTTCACACATCGAAGATGGTTTATGAGGCAAATTTCGCAACCGAATCTTGCTGCTTTGCTTAGGTGTGTCCGTTGAGATGATGCACCGTATGGTTCTACTTGGAACAACAGATGACTCTCGTCCTGCTAAGAATCTCTAATGATTTGTAGATTGAACTTTTCGATTCATCTGCATCAAACACATTGAAATTGAGTAATTTTACACAAAGTCAAAGTTCGTCATTACAACATACAAGTATTCAACAAACACTCACCCAAACATCCTCGGGAGATTTCTCAAAGTGAACCTCGAGTAGAATAGAAGGATTTCAAATTTCTATAGGAGGAGGAAAATCTTTTCAAAACGCCTCAAAAATGACCCCGAATGGTTGACAGCGAACAGCCCACAACATCGCAAAATATCACAAAATTTCCACCATGAAATTGCAAAAATAATATTCGTAAATACTGATAATGAAATTCACACTGAAATCCCAGCTACCGAATTTCAATGTAAGTTGAGCAATTAACTTTAATTATTCATTCTACTCAAAGTTAATTCATAGGGATAATATTTGGAGGTAACAAAGTCTAAGAGGGGCAGATCGATTAAAGGGAAAAGTTAAGCATTCTTTGATTAACATACATGAAATTCAACAATGCCAAACAGTCATATCATAAAAAAGTATAATCTAGGATAATTAATCATTGGTGGTTCTTCCCGGCAATAAGATGCACTGTATGTATCGTCTCGTGAACAAGAATAAAGTTGACTGTTGTTACGCATAGGGATTTGCATGATCTACATCTGTTTCTTTACATTCAGATCTTGCTACATAAGACATTGCATTTGGCTCGTATACACACTATCTAGACTCTTTAGCCAGTATCGAAAATGACTTCTTTCAAACTTCTGTTAGAACATGCTAGTTGGCATATATTTTAATTTTCGTGAGATAGGCACTCTGAAATACAAAGGTATGTGACACAAATTAACTCCGGGGAATGCAATTCTCAGCCATCTGGTGAGCCAAAACTTCCCAATTTTCCTCCTCGCCGCCAACCATCTGGGCCACATGAAGACGGAACTCCAAACTTGTCACAAGGTCACCATCATCACAAACTTCATAGATATGTTGGGTCATAGTTTTCAGAAATGCTTTATGGACAGAATACCCTTTGACTTTAACTTGCTTGGTCCCACAGATTCTCTATCCTAGAATCGCCCCTGTGTATGGGTATGCATCTCAATAGAGCATGGGATGAAAAACTTCGATATTAGGTGAGAAAAAAGGAAACATATTTCCACTGCTTAGCATTCAAACCAGTTGTAACTGATAAACAATAATATGAAAATAACGAAATGAAGCTTAGATACAATAATTATAGATTAAGGAAAGAATATGAATGTGGAAAATTAAGACACCCGAAAGGAGGAGAGACTGTATGGGCAGAGAGTAGAAAAACAGAAAGGCCAAGAAAGAGGAGCAGCTACAAAACCTGAAAGATCCGGGAGACAGAGAGATTGAAAACGTGGGGGGAGAGCATGAGAACGGGGGAGAAGCAAATAAAGCAGAAAAAAGTGGAAACAAAACGAGAGATCAAGAAAGAAGAGAAATGATGAGAACACAACAGGATTCAAGTAGGAATAAAATGTAAGGAGAAAATGAAAATAAGACAAGATGAAAGATCGCCAATGCGCAAACAATCGTCATGAAATACAGACTTTTGAAGTGATAATTAAAAATTATATCGGCTGAAGTGAAGTGACTATATATGCCATGCTGGGAAATGCTGCTTTACCCAATAGCTAAGCATTCGGTTATGGAGTAAGCTGTAATAAAACCTTTATCAAGTATTCACGGTGAATGTAGCAACTATCAAAATGCAATGAAAATAAAAAAAGCAAGAAGTAAAAAAAGGAATCAACCTAAAATATTAAATATCAAAAGAGTTATAAATGCTTAGTAGATATTATCATATTGTAAATAACCTTCTTTTTGAGAACAAATGATGCCTTTGCATAAATATTCCTACTTTCCTTCATTTATTCATCAAATGTTTCTTTCCACAGTCGTTTCGCAAAGTATCTACATATGATGTAGAAAAATAGGCAAGAAGATGGCAAGAAAATTTGTAGAACCGAAGAAAATAATTTGCAGAATTAAGCTTTCAATCAAAAGAAAAATGATGCAAAATTTTTAGCAAAATCCTCACTATCATTTATTATCTCTAATTCAATGATCATTCACAACCTCTATTCATTTCGTTACTCTTTAATATCCTAATGCAATCAGAATAGCCTGGTATAGCAGACTTTGCTACAGAAAAATTTAATGACTATGATTTGAGCTTAGAAACTAAAAAAGTAAGATGTCAACATTACTAAAATATTTTGTGCACAGTTTGGTGATCAATTTCCATAAGTTAAACTTCATTCTATACTTTAGAAATTGAGATGGGTCTGCACTTTTAGTCCTCAACACCTCATCTCTGATGCTGATATCTTTGTCTTGGATTGCCAAACAAATTCAGATCCAAATGATCGCTAACAATTAGTTTTCATACTTTGGAAAATCAGCTACATTGATAACCTCTTCAACCTTAAAAGATGGGAAGAGCCCTTCAAGTCTCGTTCGATGAGAGAGTGCTTTAGAATATCCATCCCAATGATTACCAGCAATTGCTAATTCATCACCTACTTCCAAATCAACTTCTCCGCCATTCCTTGCTTTGTGCTTTATTATCGCTTTTACTTTATGTTCATTCTGTCCTCCGTAGTAGTATATATCATCTAAAGACTGCACTTTATTTGATGCGTCCACGTGCTTTGAGTTCATGACCTCGTATGCAACCCTGCAAACCTGTTTTTTAAAAAAGCTAATATCGATTCCCTTGTAATCTCAAAGTAGAACAAGTGTTCATTGGCAACTTTCAAATACAAAACCTTAGATCTACTCAAGTGTTTCCTTATTATTAATTGATAGAACAAATATTTATGGGAAGAATGATGTTCGGTAAGGATCTCAGGTACAGCCTTTAGTAAAAAATCACTCTTAAGACAGTTTTAAGAATACTTGAGTCTAGAATTTTAAAAGCTACGAACATCGAGCCACAGACAAGATTACCTCGTTCCGATATAAAAGAGTATACATTGATACGTATATGTTATATTATGCCTTGATATCAAATGTAACAAAAGACCAATTTAAGACCATAAGCCTGTGCAGAGAGTCTTGGGATATGACAGTAATATCATCGATTTCATCGACTTTAGACTAAAAAAGTATCACCTATTAATTTCTGTATGGATTTAGTACAAATCTTCACTTTAAAGATATAAATAAAAGGATTTATATTTACATGTGAAATTTATGACTGTAGAAAGTAGAAAACTGGAAAATATAACTAAAGCAACTTATGATGTAAATTTACGAATAGGAAAATGAAACAAACCTGTGAAGAAAATGTGCATACTAAATAATCTGACTCGGATAACAGTTCTATATCTGAAATAATTCCATACAATGATGCCTCTGAATGTCTGTGATCTAGCCCAGCTAGTTTGGAAGCTTCAATATCAGTTATAAATTGAAAGTCTGGATATCTAAAAAAGAAAACTTTGCTATTTATAATGATGATATCATCAAATGAACGAATTAGTCAGTAGCATTGACTCACATCCAGCTTGAATTGACTAGCATGAGTTTTGAATAAGGTGATACAGTGATTCAATATTAAGATGATACAGCGATTCAATACTAAGATGATACAGTGAATCAATACTAAGGTGATACAGTGATTCAATATTGAAGTGATACAGTGATTCTATATTATTATGATACAGTGAATCAATATCAAGGTGATACAGTGATTCAATATTGAAGTGATACAGTAATTCAATATCAAGGTGATACAGTGATTCAATATTAAGGTGATACAGTGATCCAATGTAAAGATGATACACAGATTCAATATCAAGTTAATAGAGTGATTCAATATTGAGATGATACAGTGAATCAACATTTCTTGTATCAAAAAAGAAATGACATCTCTAGAACCACAAATATTAATAAATATTTTGAATGCCAATGCGGCCAACATCGACAAATTTTCACTTATTAGTCACAAGGATCCATTGTATTTACTTCATGGATGTACGTCACGACAAAATAACAACGTAAAAACAATCTTTGTAAAAATATTCTCAGAATTGAAATTTCCTAAAGCCATTAGGAATGCATATTATCTGTTTATGTAAAGACAATCTTCCTAAAGATGAGAGCAAAACATATGACTCACTTTGTTGCAGCCTCATTTAACAAATTCCTATCATCTGTGGCAATGAATACTCTTCTGGCATCTAACTTCATACTTAATTCTAATTTGTCATAATAAAGTTTCGCCCATTTCAAATATTCCTCCAGCCCATGCTTAGCAGCTTCTATATCTATCTTGTCTGTTCTTCGGACATGCATCCTAAAAACCAATAACCACTGAGAAATTAACATGCATTGGATTATTGGGATATGGACTAAAACTAAAACATTGAAACAGATTTATATGAAAGTTCGATGACGAAAGACTTAAAATTTGAACATTATCCATTACAAAATGCAAAAATTCATATATATATATATATATATATATATATATATATATATATATATATATATATATATATATATATATATATATATATATATATATATATATATATATATATATATATATATATATATATATATATATATATATATATATATATATTTATATATATCCCAAGCGGTGGTAAGTTTTAATTTTCTCCTGTTTTCTCTGAACATAATGCCAACGTTTCTGTTGGCACCGAAAAAGGAGAAATCCTGGTTACTCGCTAGCTGCTGATTGCAAATACATATATGTATATAAATATATATATATACATACATATATATATATATATATATATATATATATATATATATATATATATATATATATATATATATATATATATATATATATATATATATATATATATATATATATATATATATATATACTGATGAAGACTACTGATGTACTGATGATCATGGATGATGATGGAGTACTGATGAAGATTCTAATCGAAACGTTTACTGACAGAAAAGTATATTTGTGTTTTATTCTATGTATACAATTTATATACGTTGTGGATGCGGCTTAGGATTAGTTTATATATATATATATATATATATATATATATATATATATATATATATATATATATATATATATATATATATATATATATATATATATATATATATATATATATATATATATATATATATATATATATCTATATATATATATATATACATATATATCTTCACTATAGCAGGACAAGTGGGAACATTCTTTTAGTATACTAAAAGAATATTCCCGCTTCTTTGTGCAATAGTGAAGTTCTATAGTACCAACAGACTTTTCATATATATATTCATATTTATATATATGTATATGTCAGTGGCGGTTTTAGGGGGGCCATGGCCCCAGGCCCCGAGCTTTTGGTAATCCAGAATGGGCCCCGCTTCTAAGAAAACTTGAAAAGAAATCCCGGACACTTTCAAACAAGGGCCCCGCAGATGACTTCGGGCCCGGGCCCCACGATCCCTAAAATTGCCACTGGTATATATGTATATATGTAGTTATTTATATATATATATATATTTATATATATATATGCACACACACACACACATTGAATGTTTATGTGTGTATGCATATTAAAAAGATTCTTCTTATACACAATTTCTACATACCCAACAATTGGAGATTTGAAACCAATTCGCTTCTTTTTTAATTCAATTCTCTCCTTCATCGATGGCTGATATCGAAATAAGTATGCACATACTTGACCAACCCACCAAACAAATGGCTTTTCGTGGAACTGTAGTATCCTATCAACCAAATCTCTTGGCACGGCCTGAGGCAATTGCAAGGGCCTTGGGTAGATTGAGTCAATCACTGGTAAATGTGCTACCAATGATTTTGTATTATATGCCATACCCCAATATACTCTGCCAAAGCCCACATTACGACAAGTTTCACTCACTGGTAAAAATGTCCCCTCCCACCCCTTCTTTGAATATCTCCAGCCACGAGAGTTCATTACCATTGTTCTGTTCGATCTGTAAGCCATAATCAAACAGTAAATGACATGATGTATTTGACACCCAAATCCACAAGCTTTATTCAATGTACACACTAATCTTCTGGACTTTTTACAATCTTTAGGATTTTGTAATTTACGAAACCTACTCTGAACTTCACGCGATAACTCCCTCTCCATTTTGCGTCTAAAGTCACTCATCCCATCAAGATCCCGTAATTTCTCCAGTTCATTCGCTGTGATTGTTGAAAGTTGCCCGTAATCTGTAGCAAATGTGTCTAATTTATTATCAGTAAACTTTTCCCCAAGTTCTTTTCGCAACATCTGCAGTTTCGCCGTTGTAAAGTAGTTCATTTCTCGTAAATAACTTTCAACTCGTCTCCTCGTAACTTCATATTCTATGCTCGGAGCTCTGCCACTTACGAATGAGTCGTAATTTCTTGCGGCAATTTTTCGAATTTCAGAATCATCTACATTATTTTTCATTATTTTAGTTCCTCCGTCTGTAACTTTTCTTCCTTCATTTGCAATCTTATCTGATTTAAAAGTCATTTCTATATCGTCATGAATTGCACGCACTTTGCGATTGTTTGTTTCCTCTCGTAACGCAGTATTTTCGTTCCGTAAAATACCAGCTTCGATTTTGATACGTTCTAATTCTTGAAGTGTCTTCTGAGAATCTTCAACTAACTGATACAAATGCAAGCCCATATAAAGCAGTATGATCAACCACAAAAAAGTTACACCAGAGAGTACTTTAAGAACTTTTCGACAAGCCATAACGATGAATAGACTTAGCTATTTACTATCCCTCATGAAAATGTATATGCATTCTCACTTTATTTACTATAAATATTAGCATGAAATAAATTCGAATCGCTAGATGCATGCAAACAAAATATATTTACCATTACCCTACCCGCTCTTTTTCCTCTAGTTTCCAAGCACCAGGTTGTCTAAATTTTTAACCCTTTGATCTAAGCTCTGCAAGTACCAGTTACGCATCGTCAAAACATTGAAAACAGAAGTTGGTTGACATTCAATTAGATTTATCAGGGATTAAACTTACTCTTTAATCGCAAGCTTCTTACAAAAAAGTAAAAAGCCGAAGGATCACCGCTACGTAAATAGCATATGAAAATGAGGCTAAAAAGGAATTAACCTTTCATGCTTTGCTACACTTGGTAATGCCAAGAGTGAAAAAGGCATGAGATAAGAAGTAAATCTGTTTACGTTGCAAAGCGTTACAAGAATGCATTAGGCGTTCTGATAAATTTTCAATTGCGTAATGAGCAAGTTTGCTAACAGTTTATTTGACTTGTTTGTCCTAATTGCTCCTTATCTTATCTGAGATGCCTTTAATGCGTTAAATCCCGTCTCGAGGTTTTCTCAAAGACCTATTCTCTGGTGCCAAATCGGTAAATAGTTTAATTAGATGTGAACCTAGTCTTTGTAGATCTTCAAAGATCCTGAAAACTGGTTCCATGGGACTGCATTTATGTCAACAAAAGTCCAGTGTCTATAAGCAACAGCCTGTTAGTCTGTCCTAAGTATTTGATCTATACAGAGCAAATGATACCCAATTAAAACCTAGACAAAGAAGAGAGAAGTTTTACTTCTTATTTTTCTTATGAAATGTTCATGAAATGCAATGTCTATAGATATCAAACTTCTGTTTATTTCTGTAGTAAAAAGTGAGGCACATTTGCTCGCAGTCGAAAGCTTAAATGTTGCCAAAAAGCTGACTGTAAAGATGGTCAGTATAGAAACAAATTGTAAGGATTGGTTATGTTTACATAAGTAACTGGTGATCCTTACCAAAAAAATAAAATTACTCCATCTGTACTCTAGGAGCAAGTTTAAATACTACTCATGATTGTTCCTGCAAACTTTAAGATTCGATGTAATTGCTATTTCATGGAAAAGATTCAATCTTTGTATTAACGACCTATGACTTATATATAAAAACGATTTTTGAATGACAATGGAAATTTCAATAAATTACACTTTGACATAATGGATGAACACGTCTCCTACTAACTGAAGATGACACAAGTATGAGTCGAAACGTCTTAATGGAGTAATCTTAACCATAAAGATATGTAAATATGTAACAACTGGACTATGTCGACAGTCCTCGATGTGTCAAATCAATGTTAAAGAAGCAATACCTCTATGCCTGTCGTCGTTCTGGTCTTGAGAATTGAATAGCTTGTTAGCTTAACTTTTATTGGAACAAGGCATAGCAACGTCATATTGGACGGACAGTGATGAACTTCTGATAGATCTGAACTAAAAGAAACTCCTTGTGCCTCAATGGAATTCATTCAAGATTACAGGAGGAGTCATGGAACCAATAAAGCAACTACTCGCGATCCTGTATAGGAGATGTGTGAAGGAAGGAGCATTACCAAATGGGCGTAACCCTACTTTTAGCTTCACTTATAGTCCCGCTTATGGCCCCACTTTAGGTTTCAATTTTCTTCGTTTTTGGATGAAGGAGAGGGGGAAAGATAGACCTAAGAGAAAGAACAATGTTTGATATATATTCAGTTAGATTATATTAATTGGCGACCATGATGGGATCAATGCATTCAATTGGATTAATTACCTAGTAAATGGAAAGAAACACATACCGTAATGACTCGATTAAGCTCCTAGGGGCTTATTTGTCAGAAACAAATTTCGAGTGGGAGGTTATTCGAAGGAGGGGGATTAATTGAATCATTACGGTATAGCCAACACCTATAGCAAGCGGAAAAAGATATAAGTAAAGATCGTAGACTAGCAAGTTTGACATCCATTGCTTGCAAACGACGAGAAAAAATCAGGGAGAAATTACGTCAAGCACTTTAAAGGATTCATAACTACTTGCCAACATGGTGTGTAGGAAGCCGTTCTTGCGTAACACAGGTCTTGTATACAATTGAAAAAGGACAATGTTACTTGATGACGACATTACTACATACTCATAGTTTTCAAAGGTTTTATATTCTATTCCCAAAAAGGCCCTTGATTGGAAAGTTATGGCATGAAACGGAAACTGGTGAAATTTTTTATAAGAAAGTGGTTTATAGGAAAGTAATGAAATTTAAGAAAGTACTGTACACTGGATTTCTGAGATTTCAGAAAGTTGATGAGTTGATATACATTTAAAGTTCCAATTTTCATATAAGCCAATCATCTCTTTTGTTAAATTTGCATGGATTTCATAAAAAAATCTATGTATTTCACTGTTTCGTTTGTGTAGTGCCTACCTGTTTGTGTAACACAGCAGAGATACATAAGGGTGTTCCATTAACTCGAATATACTTTCTAAGATAGTCTTCAGAGAGTGGTAGTACTATATCAAATTTCACGGCCGTCCTTGGATATAAAATTCATTGAAAAAAGCACAGAAGGGAAACCAGGGTTATATTTGAGTTAAGAATTAAGACAGCCGACCGAAATGACTACAACTACCAAGGCCAGTGTGTCGCTGATTAATGAGTGACATGATTCAGACTTATAAATATCAGAACGGCCAGTACAATGTAGACCTTTTAATGATGTTAGAAAAGTATATGGGGACCAGGGGACATGCAAGAAACATACATAAAACTTTGCGTATTAAACAAGACAGTGCGCCAAAGGTTCTTCAATCGTACAAGCTGGAGCAAGGATGCAAAAGGCAACCAGTGACACTGCATCATTACATTTATCTAAAAGGAAACTTACTAGTCATTTTGGAAACTTCAAATATCCAACGGGCATTGAGTCATTTTAGCAACAAAGTATATTGCCTACTAAAAACTTCAAGCCTGTAAAGACAAAGTAATATAGCATAATTTAGTATAGTATGGTGTAGTATTTTAAAGTATATGACCAAGCAACTAAATTATCTATGTTAGTCTTATTTGAAATTTATCTTATCATGTAATGTTCGCTGGCCAATATGCATAATACCTTCTTTTCTACTTAGTTCAATGTACGGGAAATGCCAGAAAGTACACACGTACATATATATATGCAAACCCGACAGAAGAATATGACTTTTCGACGAGATCTCAAGTGTGCACAATCAAAAGATCAGGTGTGCAAGCGTGCACTTGTTCTCAGGTGTGCAATTACAGTGCCTGCTTGATTTTTGGCTTAGAAAGTATAACGAGCTCATTCATTTTCTGTTGTTTATCAACTTGAAAACTTCAGTACTGAACAGCATACACTTCAGTGGAGCAAGTTTTACTTCATTATTATCATTATGATAGATAGAAAATATTCAAATTAACCAGATAAACTACGCCTTTTCGCCTTTCAATGCCCTACCACACCCATTTCTGGGTGTGCATTATCATTTGCGACAAAAATCTCGAGTTTGCAGTTGCCATACTCTGCAGTGTGGTATGCAAATATTAATACAAAAATTTACTACCATTCTTTTGACCTTAGAGAGGCTTTTGTAAGGAGTCATGAGGATTACGTGTAAAAATTGAAACACAGGGCCTATGTACAGAGCAAAGGAGAACTGCGTGTAGAAAGCCGTGCAAAAGTAATCGAACAAAACTGACTTTTTTCAGTGGACACATGTACAAAAGTAAAGTACTCACCAACCTTCGCAGTTTCAAATCGAGGAGAAAAGCAACAATCTTTCAAGGTGATTTTGTCATAATGGCATTTACATTCGTTGTGGATTTCTATTGCCGCCATTTAAAATGGCCGCCAAATAACAATCACTCATCTGCGATAACAATGTCCAATAGCATCACTTCTTATCTGCGAGCTGCGCAAGCTGACATCTAATCTAGCGCCTTCGGCGCCTCATCAATATCATTTTGAGATGGAGGCTCACATAGAAATAACGAGGTTGTAGGTTCGTGGCGATTATTGTTGACAAGCTGAATCTTCACAAAAAAAACGACAAATAACAGTTCTCTTCAGCTTTTAAAACCGAATCGAGAATACCAATGAGCGGAAAGCTTCTTTATGTTTCGATGTAAATGTATCATGATAGGCAACCGGTTCTTGGTTAAGCACAAAAGAGAAAGGTACTCTACCAGGCCGCTCTCATCCCAGCTTATCAGAGAATTTCCATCACAATCAGCACAACTGAGCTAATTTGGTACGTAATGTGGTACTTTGAGATCAACGATTTTTCAGTAATTTGTATAATTATTGTGCTATCATAACACAAACAGTAGGTTATATAGAAAAACTCCCGTCTTTACTAGATTACTTTTGAAATTGATTATTTGCTTTTTACATTGCTTAGTGACGCCCAAGATTGAGATAAGATCTTATTTTGAGCGTAGATAATCAAAATTAATCTTACATAACACAGAGTCGGCAGGAGAAGTCACGGATAAAAATTGTTATGTTGCAAACTCTATGAAAAGTAATCAATCTGTTAAACCTTGTAGCTGTATATTTGAAATATTTTTATGTAACTTCTTACAGTGCCCTTATATGATCTTTTCCATGATAGTCTCAGGAGTGACACATAGGTGCATACAAGATTGAGCAAATCATATACATGCCTAAATCCACAAGTGCAGGCAGAAGGCATTGATTACATCTTTAATATATGGAGCAATTGACTTCCATGCTTAAATGCAGATTCTTAAGAAAGCTATTCATCTTGATCTTTTGCAGGTTGGCATGCTGTTGGTTTCAGATTTTATCCAATGATCTGAGATTAATGATGTGGCTCTTGCAAGTCTTCTCATGGAGGACAATAAGAAATCTATCTACCCATGATATACTTATGATTTGTTCTGTCATATTGGTGGGGCACACATCTGTTGCACTTAGTGACAAATATGTACCAGAGTTCAATGACAAGCAAGCTTTTGAGATATCATGGCTTACTACCAACCCAGTGGTAAGAGCAAGTTAAACTGCTTATATGAATAATGATAGCAGGGTATACATCCTCTTTGTGAAATATACCAATATTTATAGTCTATGATTAAATGTACAAGTAAGATCTGATAGTATTTGTAGTTAAAGAAAACCTTTTTAAGAGAATCACAATAGCATACTTGATCTTGATTTCAGTTTCATTTCATGTACATGCATCCATCCAAATTAGTCGTATTGCCTTCCAGAGTTCATTACTTGGAGGCCATCAAGGTATGGATAGTATAGTAATTAAAACAATTGATAAGGAAAAATACAGATGTTTTCTACCAAAGTTAAAGAAATCTGCTGAGGTATATATCTAATTTGGCAATATTTCATGTATTTACAAATGTTCCTATATTAAAAGACTTCATCATTTAAATATGTCATATGTTACATTTTCAATCCCATTTATAGTTAAAGATTACAATAGAGTTATGCTGGTACCATATTGACACCAGGAGTTTAGATATTCATTGTACCTAATTGATAATGAATATGATGACCATTAATCTTTTTGTATAAATACATGTGCTATTTCTCAGCACCATTGATGTATTTATGTAGTATTTGTCTTAATGTGATGTCTCTTTGCTAGCATGTGACTATATATGTTTGATTTTATTTGATGAAGGAAAATGAGGGCTCCACTAAAGGGGATCACCCTGAAGATCTTTTGGCTGGTGTTCTTAGTTTGAAAGCCACAAAATGCTCATACAGGGTATAATATCTCTTTTATAGTCTAAAGTGCTCCACCATATTTGTTTTGCTGGTTTTGTCTCTTAAAAGTTGTTATATTTGTGTGGATAATCAGAAGTATCATCCTTCTGATAAAACTGGCTGATTATCCAATGGTTGTGGAAAAATGCTACACATCTACAAATACAAGCTTCTTATATTTGGCACAAAATGGTTTTTTAGTTATTTGCCACCAAATGCAAAATCTTAAGAACCATCATACAATTTTGCATAATTCATGTCTCTGTTTTTCATTATAGCTTGAGCCTTATTGGACTTATGAAGTTTGTCATGGTCTTCATGTAAGACAGTTTCATGAAGAGAAAGGAACTGGCCCAGTAAGTTAATTACCTTGTCTTGCTCAATATCATATATCTCCTGAAGCATCCAATTATGGATATGAAATTATGCAACTTTTAATAAGCCAAGATTGTAAACACTTTTAGGGCAAAGTAAAGCTGCAAGAGTTTTACCTGGGAAGAGCAATTGAAGGTAGGTGCATATATTGTGTTTTCTGAGATAATTACGGGCCTTTCAATGAGTAAATTAGGCACACGCTGCCAATCGTGCACGTGGGATCATTTGCGCGCGCTAAAGAGTCAATTATGTGAGCTTTCCTCAACACTTGGATGTATATTTTTGATAAAGCTGGCGTGAGCTACAAATCGAGCGCATGAACTGAGCTGGGTGCGTGCCTGCATGCTCGTGCACGATCACGTGCGTCTCATTGAAAGGCCTGTAATTAATGTCTTCATTTAGGAGCAATATTTCATATCCTTTTGGGCCTTGCAAATGTCATCTCTACTAAACTCCACATTGAGAACCCCATGTTTTCCTGTAAAATTAGCTGAGGATGGGACAAGCTCGTGTCAAAACGTTCTGCAAGTATATGTCATAATAGCTTCATCATTAACATTGGTTTATTCAATAATAACAATGGATATGCTGATGATAATCTAAAATATATGAGCCTGTCTATTTGCTCTAGTTCATCCTGTGATGCTACTCGTCATTGCTTTCATTCTTAACTTTCGTTTCTTATGCATATAGATAATGAGAAAGGTAAAGATCAAACCAAAAGCAGAAATATTGAAGATTATAAGGTAATGAAGGATTGCAGTCAATTAATTATGTTGTCATATATACCAATGGATCCACATGTTCTTATTGGTTTTGTGCCTTGAAGCATCATTTCACTTATGTCAGTTGATTTTTGAAAATGAATAACAAACTCTGCTCCATTTAGGTTCAAACACGAGATATTGATGGAAGAGCAACACCTTATTATAACATTACAATGGATAATGGAACCCCATGTGATATAAACAGCAACAAGCCAAGACGTGTTGATATTCTCTACATCTGCCATCCGACATCCAGTAATGAGGTTTGCATTCTGCTTATTCCAGCATCCTCTTATTTATCAGTTGTATCATTTATGATTACATGATTTCTTGCAATCTCCACTAACCATAAAGTTGTAATGTCAAAGTCAAGGAATGAATGGTGCACACAAATGTTAGATACTGTGTTGTTCTCTTTATCCCTTCTGGCTTTTACTGTTAATTGCATAGTTATGCTCAGTTACTTCATATATCTTAGATTATTGCAACTTTATACATGTGACATGTTTGTTAGTTTGTTAGCTCCAATAATGTAGCATCTTAAGATCAGTTTATTTGTTCTCTAAGCTACTCTCAAACTGCACTTTTCAATCAATATTCCAGATGTTCTTACATTTTGTTTCAGGTTATGAGTGTGAAAGAAATATCAACTTGTGAATACGAAGTCATCATATTAACACCAGACTTATGTCAAAACCCTGCATTTATGTATGATTTCTTATTCTTGGTTTAAATTATCCTCCTTCTTCTCCAATCATAATAACTAGATGCATGATTCAGTGAAAAGTTGCCAGTTGAACTCCATACTGCAATATATCTATGTTACTATCACTTTGATTTGACTTAAGTGTCCCAACTGAACTATTTTTATTCGATACAACACCACAAAGCCAAGTTATATCATCTCAGCTTTGTGTCAGGATCATATACTAATGAATTCAGAAATGAACTGCTTTGTCTAAATCGCGATTAACTCCAATTTTAGATTTCTCATGTAAACACTTCTCTTTTAGGGTACAGGAAAGCCCTGTTCATGACATCAAATGTTTGCCATTGGATGGTGCACCCAGGTCAGTTTAGAAAACAAAAGCATTTTCATCTTGGATTTCTTTGATGTTTATCATGATTTCGTTTACTGTTTGCCAATGATGCAGAATCTCAATCAAGTTCTTTTACAAATATTAATATGAGGGGTTTATGGTATTATGAACATAAAACGTATTTACACAAAAACTTATTTTTCAAAGACATCCTTCTCGTCTAACTGACCTTGAAGCAAGCTCATTGGAGGAAAAAGTATCAGCAGAGGTAAGCTCATCATCTTGTATCAAACCCCCTCGAATGCCCCCCCCCCATTTCAATGGATTTCTCCTTCTATTTCATAATAGCACAATTATATATATGCATTGTATGAGACAACAAGCACATATTTCATTTGATGTCAGCACATAGTACTAATATATGTTGTTTATTGATATATGTTGTTGTTATTGATATATGTTCTAATATATGTTGTTTATTGATAACGTGTTGATCATGATCTACAAGAACAAAGTTCAGCTCCAATTTTTCCTACTTTCTTTACTAGACTCGCTACGTAATGTTAATACCAAAAGACAGTGAAGAAAATAAAGTTGAAGAGAAAGCCACTGAAGGTCAGGCTGTGGAGGAGCATAGTAAAGATGAAGCCAGTGAAGTACATGTAGAAACCAAAGTGCAAGCAGCAACAACAACAGACGATCAGCTAACAAAAGACTTTTTTAATGGCGACTACTGTCTTCAAGGGGTTCGCAAATTTTTAGATTTGCCATTTTTACTTGCCTTTAATCCAGATATTTTCCATGCTTTCTTCGGCATTATTCCATTTTGTTGTATGATATATAGACAGCATACAATGAATATAGTATAAATGGATACATGAGGTGAACAAATCAAGGTCTATTCTTTCGAAGATTTGAATGAAAAACTGCTACGTTTCGTTGCATGTGTTATTCCTTTTGCTGGCTACCCTATTTCTAACTTACATAATATCCCTGGACCCCAGCACAGTCTCCTATACACCGTCATCAATTCTGCTAAGAATGACCATTCCTAGTTGTAAATAAACAGTTTTGCCTTATGTTTAAGTTCTTGTAACATTTGCAGATCAAATTCGCATAGCAATGCACTAAAATAAACTTCTTTTCGCGTTTAGAAGAATTAAACGTATTCCATTATGGCAAAAATTCAGGATATCTTACAACTGTTGCAGAAAGTAGTAATCTGTTCCTCTTTTTGCGAATTTGGTTTACGATGGTCCCTTTTGCATGATAAACAACGCTCAATAATGTCTCGTTGTTCTATATTGGTTTAGTAGCTTTTCATACTGCTATAAATTATTGGGGGTAATGAGGAGGTACTTTGAGGGGTTGTCATTTGAGTAATATTTTGTTCAATCACTTTCAGGGAAGTGGCTGGTGGCTGTATGAATTTTGTTATGGCAGATACATTCAACAATATCATCAGGTGCTCAGCTAATTTTCCACATATGCAATGTCTATTAGTCAATGCCAGAAAATGGTACTGGCGGAGCTAATTATAGCCCCCAAGGCCTTTCCCCAACATTACTTACTAAAAAAAGATTCGCCACAAACTTTGTGGACATTCTGTGCAGTTCATGCTTTGTCATAAAACCATTATGCCTATTTTGACCTTGATAAGCCAGTCTAGTTTTTCTTGTGACAATATTGATATGAGCCCACATTAACTGCGTGATGTTGATTGCGATAAAAGCAAAATGGACATTTTGAAAGAGTCCTTCATATCTTCTTTATTATATTGAATTTTAGGATGGGTCAGCAAAGACGATCATTTTTCTTGGCTACTGGGACAAACAAGTATGTATTGAATACAAAATTGCTTTTAAATAAAAAAGTTTATCAGCGATACATAGTAGATTATTTCAAGAATTTAAAAATAGAACTTAAATGATAAGCTACTGAAGAGCCACGTTCTGTTTTATCAAAAAGTATATAGTTAAATCGTTCTTTGATTTTTGTCAATTACAGTCACAGTAATGCTCTCTCTCTTTCTCCAGAAATCGCTTCTCTAAATGTTGTTCAAATTGGTTTTGTGTATCTCAACAAATTTTGTATTTTTTGATATCTTAAATCTTTCTGTTACTTGAATTGATCTATCAAGCCAATTTTGTCTTTATTAAATACTTATTTTTCTGATTTTCATTTTTCCTCCTTGTGTTAAGCAAATTCTTTTTTACATTAGAAACATCTTGCATGGGTTAAAACCAAGAAGAACCTTATGTCTTCCATGTAAGTTGGAACCTATCAGATAAACTTCCTTCTTCCATAAACATTTGAAACATACTGTCATAGCAATTGATGAATAATAGCAAAGTCACCATACAGCAACTGCAAATCTACTTCAGAGCGGTTAACTACATTTCACATGAAAATATCGCGAAAGAACAGATCTTTCCAGAAAAAATTAGTCGTTATAAAACCCGGAAATTGTGCAAAGGGGAATCTTAGGCCAGCAGGATGGTCAATATTCCTGCAACTTCATTTGATGTGAGGGACACCTACGGAGCATCCATCGTTTCTTCCATTTGAAAATTCTAAGTCCGGAAAATTATGACATGTTGTTATACATTCATCTTTTCAGGCATGTCACACATTATTATTCAAATGGAGAAGTATGTGATATAACTGGAAGGCCAAGAAATGCACAAGTTAAATTGAAGTGATTAGTCTATTTATTATTTTTACCATCTCTTCAGTTTGTCGAATCTTAGCATATTACATATAAAATCTAGATGTTTCAAAACCGAGTTTAGATTTTTGATATTGAGAATTTGTCTTTTACGTAGATAAATAATGACTATTTGATCCTTTGTCAGGTTGAATAAATTTCGACAAAAATAAAAACAAAAGAAAGCTTATACTGAAACTATTTTTCGATTATCCAACAGACAACTTGATTACCCATTATAACTCAAAAACAAACTAAACTTGTAACCTACTCAAAAAAGATCACGACTCTGTTCTATTCATTTTGCTCAATTTGTCTATGCACTGAATCTTTCTTTGCTAGATGCATGAGAGACAAAAGTGGACAGCAAATAGCCATTTACATGTTAGAACCAAAACCTTGTGAATATGTTGTAGGGGTAAGTATTGTAGTTTGTATCTCTGAAGTTATAATTTCATTAGTCTGTTACTTGAATCAATGGAAAGCAGAAAATAAATAAAGAATCTTACGTACAGTTAATACTAAACTACCCTTTTATTTTTTGGAATAGTTTAATATCGGCCCCCAACAACTGAGATGGCCAGAAATACGTCATTTGGTGATAAAATACATTAGGCAACCTTCCACTTGATTGAATGTGTTTGCGCATCATTTGCTTAGTTTTTCATAAATTTCATGCGTTAAATATATAGATACCTTTGTTAAGTATTTTATTTAATGCCCTGGCTTGACAAAACAGCATTGACTCATTTCAGACTTCTGTTATTTCAATACGCTTCATCACATATTTACCTTTCCATTTGACTTTCTTTATTTTACTGACTCTTAGTAATACATTTTGTATTTTAAAGTGTATAAAATATTGTATTAAAGTTATGGATGTCAAATATCAGACAGTAAAATAATAAATCCTATTACAACAAACGTTGTTTAGGTTGTTTTATTACACAGGTCTGGTTTTTCGTGGTTCAAAATCTTTATAGCAATTTAATAATGTCTTTTTTCAGATTGAATCTCCAATGTTATGCACATTTATTGAATCTGCAGATGAGGATGGTCTTTTTAACCATGAAAAATTCATTGGCAAAGGAAACTAATTAAAGACCGTCGCTCGAGGCAATCGGGAAAGGTGTGAATGAAAAATTAAATGTAACCTAAAACGTTTCATAAATTGTCACTTGCAATTTATTACAAATGACTTTTGTATTGTTAAACATTTTGAAACCCTGAAAGGTTATTTTTTCTGTATTTTCAAACTGTAAATGAATTCACGTTGGGTAGTTATTTCAGAAATCACTTGATGATAAGAGTTGATATTTTTGATATCTTTTACTTCCTAAGAAGCGCTCATCCGTACAGTTTGATTGATATCTCGTCTTAAATATAAACCGAACATAATATTACAGAAATACTACAGAACATTTGATATTGTTTCAATCACTCAAAATCTAATGATATTCCTGCTTTTAAATATTATTCTCAATCGAATTTGGTGATCTACGCTGGATCAATTTTGCCAACATAATATATTTACTGTTGATAAACTAAAAATCAATATTTTCATGGAAAACAGGTGTATTTTGCTCCAACGATTTACTGGATTCACAGTTAACCATCGTTCAAATATTTATGAAAATCTGATCGTATATCATTAGAAATTGCAAGCAGTGGGTTTGTTCGTTTCATAAATTGCGGTAAGATATGCTGCAACGAAAGCTTTACACGTTCGCTTCAATTTAGTAACTGCTTTGCAAAGTACATCCGGTAGCAATTTATTAAGATAAACTTGTTTTTATTTCGTAACGTAAGGCTTTCAAAGATGAATCAGTCAGTCATTGGTATTTTGGTTGGAATATGAATGCTCTATCTTGAGCTCAAATTTTGTACATTCCAACTATACAGAAGTGATAATCTGATAGCAAATCATGTGATGTCACAGTATAACTGCCTACTGTACATGAGTGACTTTACAGCAAATGAATTTACTCTACAATACTCTACTGCAGTTTTGTCAACTGAATGGATGATATTACCATCTTCATATAATATCAATCAAAAACATAAACTTTTAACATAGATTCATTACGATCTAATGTTTTTCCTTTTCATAATGGCATTTGAGTTGATTTCTGGCCCATTTGGCAATATGCCAGCGAAAAGATTTCAATCCTTGGCAGCCTAGATACCCGTTGCATTTAAGATAAAGGACCATACCACTGAAGGTACCTTCATTCTCATAATCAAAGCCATTCGCCTTAGAGCTAGGTAAAATTCCCTCAGTATATCGTCTATGATTGACTCTGACTCAAAATCTACTTTTCAATCTTACCTCTGATCCCAAGATTAAGGGTAGCTTGCCTTCACGACTTCCAGCTTCATTAAAGTTTCTCATCATATAATATTTTGAAGCCATAATTCTAGAATCAGGGAGCGGTAATAAGCAAAGATAACACGTACTAGAGCCTTTTTCAGCAAAATGATAACATGCCGGAATCCTCTACTCAAAAAGGCTGCAGTAAAAGAGTATTTCGACCTCTATCATAATTATATGATTAACTAATCATACATATGAGAAATACTCGATATTTACAATGGAATACAAATTTTGTCTGCTATGTTACATGAAATAAATACCTAATGAAAACTACAACAAAGATAATTAATTATAAAACGATTGATTTAACTAATTAATGAAAGGATATGAGTTTAAATCATTGGAAGTATATGATTGTAAAAAGACACATGAGTTATGAGTATATTATATCCGTAGTACAACTACAAACACGTTTTATATATGCTTCAGAATAATAATTTCAAGACTATCTCACTAATAACAAACATTATTGCATTCTAACATAAAACACTTATCATTCTAAAACAAAATAATAAATTATGGAATTATTCAGTATATGCTATTATCGGAATAATTGTGGCTAAGAAAACTGCCACTAAATTGCTAGCTCAACTTCAACAATCGCAATCTAGCTTACATTCCGATATAGTAAGAGATTACGAAGATCTTTAACAATTGTCTAGCTATAGTAAGCAGTTAGGTCCACTCTATATTTCTTGGTCTATTACTAAAACAAACACCAGAGTCTAAAGCTGTATTTTTTAAGTTGAATCAGCCGGTCAATAACTCTATTGCTCTCAAAATCTATGATTCTCCAGCTGCTAGCTATAGTTTATGCATATACATTTCCTTCATTCATTTCTTTCTGTCTGATAAGAAATAAGATGCTTAAAGCAACCAGATTAATATCTAGTCATAAAAAGCACTTATTAAAAACTATCCAGTATATCAACTAACAGATATTCTGTTATTCCAAGATCTTGCAGAGATTGTGGAACCAATAAACATTGTCCTGGTGGCAAAAAGATCAGAAATTGTCCTATGAATTTTGATAAGTCAAACCTTAGAACTCGAAAGGCGTCACTGTCGTTTATCTATCTTTGATGGTGCAACAGGGCCTAGAAAGAGTTGAAATTGATATGAATTACAAACTCAAAAGACTGACATCGATATGAATGAATTCAACATAAATGTCTGTCTTTTCGCTAATGTTAAAGATTGTTGCCCCAATATATAAATGTCTCATTGAATAAACTGACTCATGATGATAAATAAAATAGACAAAATACCTACCGTTAGATTTGTAATTTCAAGTGAGAATTCAACCATCGATTTTGCTTGCCCACCATTCTAAATAACATAAAAGTAACATAAAAAAGCACGAATAAAGCAAATGGTAAACCGACTGAGCAATCTAGAAAATGTGTTGAATATAGCCTCTAAAAAATGTCTATTTATACAGGAGAATAAGGTTATAAATTCATGCCTATTGAACGTTGCCTAATTCATAAGCAGTACATCCCTGCACTCACCATTGGAAACTCGAAAATATGTCAATTTTTGAATTTTAGCAGTCACAAATATGAAAATTATCCAACGAACAACATAAAACACATGATTTGATTGAAACTACCGCAGGAAAAGTGTATTTGTATTTGAGATTGAGACAAAATGTTTCTCATAAAATACAAAACCCAATAACCCAATACCTCTGCGTTGCAGTCCTGGTCATTGCTAACGGCCGGTGAAGACAATGTATCTGAGAATTCAAATACGTCATCAGGATCTAGCGCAGGAGGCGGCGTAATGCATTCTGGGACACATAAATCAAGTGGACATATACTTTGGTCCAACTCTAGTTCAGATTTGCGGCGGCGAAGTGTACCGAATGGTCCCCTTTTACGAAGCTAGAAAAGGAGAATGACATTGATTATGATCATGAACGTAGAAAAAAGTTGACAAGAAACACTTGAGCTGTCATTTAAGTCTCAAAGAGTTAAACAAAAACTCAAACACAAACTGAAGAGACGAAGTCTATAAAATATCCTCTGGAACAAACAACGGAACAGAAGCAGACAACACAAATTACCAACTGCTATGAAAAACAAGACAGAATCCTTCTCATTACTATGTTTTTGTCAGTTCCCGATATCAGCTGCAATGTCCTTCAAAGTTGTACAAGATATGAAAAGATTTGACAAGCATAAAACTGTATCATACTTTGTGTTTTTCAGAAGAATTCAGCGGCGCAAAATCGGGTGATTTCAAAGTAATTTCCTTCTCTTTAAGGCAACTCTCAGAAAGCAAAGTCTCAAATTGAGATTGCAAATGTCTTCGCAACAGGGTCTTGCTCTGTGGAATCGCTAATAGATTTGCCAATGTTTCTGCATTAAATCTTGGTTCTAAAATCTGAGATAGAAAGACAGCAAATAAATCCCCATAAGAAAACAACATTCTCGATCAGGGGTGTAAAACTAATACTAATCGAGGGGGGCACAGAAAAATAAGTCTGAGTGAACGCAGACTGCATTAGGTTTTTCACAAAAAAATTGTTTAAAGGCCTCCAATTTTATTAAACGCCACGATATAGTATTTTCAACTTCAAAGGGGTTTTCTAAGCATGAACTATCCTGAACATTAATGGACAATTGAAGGTCATGAACGGTTATTTGAACATGGCTTCTCTTGCCTACTTTTCAGCATCAAATAACTGACTAGACTCTCTCTAGCGGAGCTGGGTAACCTCGATATGACTAAGAGACTATCATTAGCATGTTTAGATTTGTACCTCCATATGATGCCGAATCCACAACCGGCTGTATTGACTCTATCCAGTTCTAACTTAAATAGTATCGAAACAATAAAAATTTTGTGAATGCTTACCATTAATGCACCATGAACTCCACTACCGCGCAGATTAGGAGCATATTCAGCAAGATCTACCGATCGCAACCAGTCCATTACACGTCCGTTTGTCCATAACATCACATGGTTGCATCTATCTTCGTTCTAAAAATAATTGCATTCTTACATTAAGCCATTGTCCGAGAAGTTCGCTATAGTCATATAATCTCGTTTGCAAGCAACACTCCACAATAATGCAAACAAAATTCAAAATTACATAGAATTTAGTGAGCACTTGAGCTCGAATCAAACGATTCGTAATTCATATATGTGAATTTTTTCATATCCATTTTGAACACACCTTCACTTCAAAGTTGATTTGCAATTTCAAATAATCTACAAACTTTGTAATACCCCTAAAAACATGACTCAAAAAGTCCAAGACCTTGCATTCATTGCCACTTTAGGCATTAGTTTCTACTCTATAATTAAATGCTAAATACTTGTCATATATATTTATTATATACCATCGGCAATATCATACTATCCAAAACTCAAGACGAGGTAAAGAATCTGGTACCACAATTTTCAACAAAGTCAAAGTCACGACACAGGAAAGGAAAGTTGGCGAGAAAATGGGAATGATGATACCTGGGGTGTAAGACACGGCTTAAGATAATTTGGATGGAAATTCTGATGCCTGGAAAAGAAAAGAAGGCTCCTTGTGTGAGAAATGTTAATACATTAAAATGCACGCAATATAGATGGTAAAGCTTATCAAAAGCTGTTCCCAGTACAGTTGATATCAAACAATCGAAACTTCTTGAATATATCAAATTAACAATCACTGATCGTTAAACATTTTGCGTCTCAGTTCGGGTGTGAAGCTTTCATACATATTCGATACTTCGCATATTTAAGGAGGGTCACCGTTCAGCTAAGAAGCTGATTCTAAAGCCCCCATCACACACGCACACATGCGCGCGCGCGCGCACACACACACACACACACAACACGCACACACAACACACACACGCACGCACGCACGCACGCACACGCACACGCACACACAATACACACAACACACACAACACACACAACACACAAACACACACACACACACACACACACACACACACACACACACACACACACACACACAACACACATAAGTACAGAGGTGGAAAAAGGCTGCGAAGTCACGAAGCTGTTTCGCAGGAAGCTCTGTCGTTCAGAAGGAAGAAAGAGAGAAAAGAGAAGAAAAAGGAGAGAGAAGAAAAGAGCTCGTAAGAGGAATGACTAAAAGAAGACAGGAAAGGAGGAAAAAACGCATTATAGATCTTTCCTGAGGACATCATAAATTGCAATATTTATCCTGTAAACTATAAGTAGCAATGTAAGAAACAAGTTAACTCTCTGATAACCTGATGAAAAATTGGATAGAAGAACAGCTGTGAAAACACTTGGGCAACTCGTATACATATGCGATATTGCAGCTCATCAGCACTTCAGAAAAAACATACTAGAAGACTGCTTAGACTATAAATGGAACAATCGAACTCTGAAGCTGCTTCGCAGGAAGATTTATTCCGCATCTGTAATTTTACAGAACATTTTAAGCTACAAAGGAGACCTCTACTGAAGAGCAAAACATCTGCTTCTCAATTCTTGAAAAATAAACAATCCGTACGGGAACCCTGAAATGCTACAAAAATCGCATACAAATAAGAATAAAATGACACACACCTCAAACACTGGATGGCCCTTTTAAAGCTAGTATGATGTAGAGTTGTATAAACCTTTAACTGGAACAGATCATCCTGTCGAAAATGAAACGAGCAGTCTTACTATCATCAAACATAGCAGTATTTACATGCTCAAATACAGGTAACGATGAAACGCAAGCAAAACGATTACGGGCATTTCCTCATCATCAATGAGGCATAAACAGAAATTCTTTTCAAAAGCCTGGGATAAAAAATCTGTGGCTAATCTGTAGGATTTTAGAACTTCAACAAGTAACTGAAAAATTGATATATGGCGTGGCTACACAACTAAAATAAAAAAACATTAATTACCAAAGTTAGATTCTGCAACACACGGCCGTCTACTCGATTTTCGTAAAAAACACCTTTATATTGAGGCAGGCCAATATCATCAAGCCAACCTGAAAATGCAAAAGGGAATCTCAACGACAAATCAGAAAATAATGGCTGATAAATTACTATTGACAAAAACTACAGATGTTTACAAATATCAACGTATTTATGTATCTAATATAAAATCGATACTACAAAGGAATGCTTAGACTGTTCTTCATCTACTTCATTTTAATTTTTCATTCATTTCATCTTAGGATTCTCTACCCAAGGGATGATTCAGGATAAAAAACCTGCTTCACAATCTCCCCTGCAATTAAAACTAACTACAAAAATAACCAACAGCAAGAACTAAGTACATGATAAAGAGAGTTAACGTACAGAAAAATTGTATATGAAAATAAAAAGAGTATACAAATATGTAATTAAAAACATTATTTACTACAGGGATAAAAAAGAAAAGAAGCGAAATGAACTATCTCAAACTTCGCGATTCTATTGGGACTTTCGATTTTATAAGAGTTTTTGAGGTTCTTGAATCGCTTGAAAGACTGAATCGATGATGGTGAAATTTGAATTTCAGTGCATAATTGACTTTATTTCAAATCCTTGCCCTATGATAAGCGAATGACTGTGATCTGAATGCAAATGCGACTTACGTGCAACCCAATTGTGATCAAGGCGGCCAGTATAATCAGGCTCACAACTTTGCAAGGCCTAAAATCAAATAACATTCTTGCCTAAATAACGTGTTTGGATTTGGATGCCTTTACTTATATCATTTTATCTATTGTAAATGTAGGCTCATTCATTGTAATTTTGCATTTAAATTAGCTATTGTAAAACTCTTTCATTTTATTTTCTGTCTATTTAACATGGCCCTCCTTGTAAATCGGGCTATGTTATGGTCAGAGGGGGCTCCATGTATAAAATTTCAAAATGAAATATCTAATTTTATTAATCTTTTGGCAAATATAAAACTTTCCTAAAACTTAACTTTAACTATTATTATTTCAATAATATATTTGTTCATAATAAGGTCTATTGATCTAGAAATGTCTTACATCATTATCGATTTCATATTCATTGGTACTAGTCATTCCCAGCAAAAACCTACTGCATTAAATATATTTGAGAACAAATACACGTTTAACAGCAAAATATTGACGACTATAAACACAAATTTGTCTATCATAAAAGCTGCCTATGTTCCAGAAGATTGGGAAATTCCCTCAAAGGCACCTTTAACCCATAATTGAAGCTCACCTTTAAGGCATAAGTGAGCTTCTTTTGATGAATTGGTAACGAAATTCCAAGCTCTCTTTCCATTTCCTGGCTGGTCATCTTAAATAGGTCATCGCCTCTAGCTACAGCTTTTGAAAATGATGGAATGTACGCAGAGAGACCCTCATCTTCCAACCACTCGGATATCTGTTCCATGGTCCATGTAGCAAATGAATTCCCAACGACATTCCTTATACAATAATAGATGACTTAAAAGCTATATCAAAGCTCAAGCAATATTTTCTTATTATAAATATTACATACTCAATATTCTAAGTCAAATATACAAGCAAATTAAGTCTTTTCAAGTAACCATACGGAATAAAATCAAACAAAAGTTTCATGATTCTGACCAAATGAGAAAGCAATAGTACTTCTTTACGTTATGACTCTATATACAACCTTGTTCAGTTTTGCAAATTTTAGTCCGATTGTATCTAAAACACTACATCAAAAATGTCAAAATATAACGTTAATTGTAATGAGAATGGTTCATTTTCATCGCTTTTCGATCTAGTAATTGTGGCAAACCCACGGGGAGAGGTATTGGAGGACTAGTCCTCCACACTTTCCCAAACATCATGGTCCCTAAGATTCCTGCCAATTCGATTAGAAAATCTTGGCGGCTCCATTTTCATAATATTTAGAAGATGGCTATGATGTGCGGATAGATCAATCGTATTGATCATATAGAGACAGGAATGAAAGCGTCTTAAATCGGTTGAAATAATTAAATTTGAGGCAAAAGACCAGCGCATGGCTCAAAACGGCGTAACTCATACGACTGATGTGCCCCTCCAACCCTCTCCCCTATTTTTTCGTCGCTGGTGCCGCCAATGAATAGACGTAAGAGTCATTTATGGTTTGCTGCAGAAAGAAAATACGATCATTACCTTCTCTGATCGGCTTGGTGAGCTCTTCCATTCGCATTTGGCATCTTAAAATAAGTAAGTCATAGCAATTAGTTTCACCCTGAGTTCTTGATGTTCGGTAGTAAAGCATCGCTTCAAAATTTTTGCAAATTAAATTTAATGAAGATATGATGGTATGAAAATCACATGCAACACTCAGAGGCAGAGAGCGGGGGAGGGGGGGGTCGCTACAGCTAAAGGCGTGGAAAAAATAACAAAATAAAAGTAAAACAAAAATTAACAGTTTTATATAGCAGAGGGTAGTTTCGATCTACCGACCTCTGGGTTATGGGTCCAGCACGCTTCCGCTGCGCCACTCTGCTGAGATCCCAAATGGCGGCCTAAATGCTGGTCTTTTTTCACATTAAGTTTCACTTGATCAGCATTTTCATCGACGTTTTTGTCACTAATTTACAACTGTTTCTAATTTACTGCCTAAGGAATATGACATGTGCCAACATGAAGTAATACAATCCATAGGTCGGTGACAAGGATTTTCTATCACTACACACCGGTTACACACTTCTTTTAAAAAAAAATACTGTACTTAATTTTTGACTCAGTCTTAATACTCTGAAGTAAAACTTAAATAAAAAGCAAATCTAAGTTTGGAAAAAGCTTTGGTCTTGCACTATTCATACATTATTCCTAATATCCTGCAAAGTTGAGTCCTAAATAATATTAGTCTTGATAACTTGGAAAACGTACCTAAGCCTGACTATTGGAGCGAAAATGCCCAATAAAAACCGGAAAAAGATACGTTATATTCATCGAAAACAAAAGTAAGCATAATTTCGTCAAAGAAAAAAAAGAGTCAAAGACAGATAAAAGAAAACAAAAACGAAAAATTATACATAGCAGAGGGTAGTTTCGATCTACCGACCTCTGGGTTATGGGCCCAGCACGCTTCCGCTGCGCCACTCTGCTGATTTTTCAACAGCAGGTAAACCGAAAGTGTATCGCACAAAGAGAACAAGGGCACTCTTGTTTTCAAATGTGTGCAATATTGCTCGTACTATGTTACAGTCATGATAACAAGACTATTTTATGAAGGCCACAATACAAAAATTCTCCCTTTTAGTTGTTATCTATCGTCTGTCTGCTTGAAATAACCACTTTCCGTGAAAGATTCTGAGATAGCTACGCACTATGCAATATGATGTCTACGTTTTGTTTATGTCCAACTTATATGCTACCAATTTGTTCATATGATACTCTTATTATCACCTCTTTCATGGTTTGTTATGTGAAATTTAGAAAGCAAACCAAAAACACCTGCGATACTCGAACAAAACTTGAGTTCTGAAACTTTTTGAAGTCACGAGAAACTCGAATACATATTTATGTAGCTCTTGAATAATTTCGTTCTGTGGTTTTCTCATAATTCAACCATCATGAACAGTTTCATTCCAAGATACTTAAACGATTGACTTGTAATAATCAATCTGCTAGTGGAAATGCAAAAAAATTATTGGGACTCTGGGAGCCGATTGAGCTCATTATGATAGTCGAAGGTTGATGAATTAAATGAAAAAAATAAAGGGAACGGAATGTTAAAGTCAACTTACAATGACAGAACTTGGCGATAGGCCACTTATCTTTACATGATTACGAACTGTGGATAAAGTGAATAAAGAAATGACTTGTCAAAAACTAAAAGTCACAAATATTTATTACCTAATACCTAGTTAATTCTTGAAAGAACGAAAGAATACGTTGAAATTCTTAAAAAAATATCATCTTATCCTCTGGTCAACAATCATAGAGAAAGTGTAAAACAAACTTCTACAAAAAGTAAAAGCTATTAAAGAGAGACCGAAAAGCACAGCCAGCTTGTCTTCTCAAACATGAATCTCAAACAAGTTCATATGATATACAGTAATATATTAACACAAAAGACATCACCAAGTCCGCAGAAGATGGGGAGCTCAGGGGGGCTATTTACCCTGCTACTGTTTAACGAGGGGCGGAACCCTTCTCCTTTCTCTGAGTACTATTCATAGAGTCAGGTTATATCTGCTCTTCTCATTATGCCAATATGCCAACAGCTTGCAATGGAATGTTAGTGCTTCTAAACTTTTGAAAGCAGTGATGGGTGCGACTTCGTCAATGATTTGTGCAGCGCCCTTCACACTAAGGAAAGCCCCCCTTTTTGCGAAGTTCAGCTCTTCAACACCAATAAAATTTTGGTAGGTAAATTTCACCAATATGAATAGATCAAGCAAGAAAGGAAACTATAAGATTAATTTACAAAACAACTCCCAAAACTAAGCAACAAGACTTACTCAAATTTGGCTCGCTAGTGCTTCTTGCGCCGTGGAAAACCGAATCGTTTTCGGTATCGTTTTCTGTCCTGGTATCGTTAACGCCGTTAATTCGTATGTGATTTTTAACAACAGAATTTGTGGCAGTTGCTGAAATTGAAGAGGAACAATTGCCTACTTTGCTCCAAAGTGACCACACTACATAGTAACCGAAGTAGGGCCGAATATACAGCCAACAAAACAAATCTGCACCAACAACCAATATTTAAAGAATGAAAGAGCAATAATCGAGAAATACCCCTTCTATGGCGATATTTTCATATTCTATACACTTGGCGGTTGTTACTCGAATGTCACAAAGGAGACTTTAAAGATATGGATATGATCTGTGAACGTGTCGACGATGCTTGTTTTGAAACACGCACCCAGATAAAATAAATTTTAAATTTAAAGGTTGGCCAGGAATATATGTTAATTGCAAACCTGGTCAAACATTGTACAAGAGTAGCACCAATTGGCCCAAATTACTTCTATTCAATTATCTAAGCGGGTAATTTTAAAATAAATTCTTCATTACCATTACATCAACAATCTTACTTTTATTGTGACAAACTTCATGCGGAATTTCAATTTTCAAGAAAAAATTGCCTTGATGATATAGTTCCTATCTTGGGTGAACCCTATAAGAAAACCTGCTTTGGAATAAAGCCTTTCAGCAAATTTAAACGGTGGTCAGAACACCCCATGCATATTCTCATTCGCTTTGCTGTTCTTTCAGCATTTTTTAGAATAAAAAGCATTGTACGCTATCTCCAACAATCGTCATCACGCTAAGCATGGCATGGCGAAAATTTTTAGAAAATGGTTTAAGCATGATAGTGAAATTTCACCACAAAACGAAATTCGAATATCTCATGCAAAATTCAACAGATGCATAAACAAACAATGATGTATGGAAATACATACAAGCAACTGCATCTCTGTCCATTTTCAACTGTTCATTTTCCTAAAATTAAAACTAATCATTTGCATTTTCACAAGCTCGACGCTTTCAAAGTTTATTTATCATTCCTGTTGATAAGAAATAACAAAATGCGCTGCAGGATTAGTAAACAGCTCTTTGCCTAGGGACAGAAAGCTTTATAAGGCTTCATTAAATATTTAAAAGGTAAAGATAGAAATGAAAATGCGCATTCAACTGATACTAAAAACCTGATAAATAATATGAAATTACTACGAGAATAATCACAGACTTAAAACAGCTGAATGAAATTCATAGATATTACTTGCTGCTTCTTAGAACCTAAAAGCCTCGTTTATTGTAGCACTTGATAACACTACCAAATAGCCTCACCTCACGTAATCTTTCGATCTCGCATTGGATCTGACTTATAGCACTGTCTTTCTCCTCGTGGGACGTTTTCAGGTCATCCACAATCAATTTTAATCTGCTCACCTCAGAAGCTGAAATGAATGGCACCATAACAATAAAAGCTATAATAGCATTATCTCAAAAAGCATTACAAACTATCTCATTTCATCCGAGATCATTTTTGTTCCAACTGATGCGAAACGTAAGGCACGTCTGCTTCCAAAATACAACAGACATTGTTCTTCACTGTGATCCTCCGTTTTTCTTGGTTTTAAAATCCTGCTTCACCTGTAGTTATGCAAATAACATTTACCACAAAACTGACAATAACAGCTTGGCTTATACTGTCCTGTAGTAAATGATACTTTCTATAATATATATGTCAATCTCAAAAAATCAAGACAAATTGCTACATATCTTTCAAACATTCAGACAAAAAGCTTTTTAAGTTAGTAATTGAAACTGCAAGGTCTGGGATGTCAACTTTTGAACTATGGACTCTAAATCAATACGTAAAAATGTAGAATGTTAGCCATTTAAATGAATACACAAGTTGGGGGGGGTTACCTAATAGACAGGTTACATATCCCCAATGTTTGCATCATGAGTAGCTAAAGTGACCAGTTCCTTTCATCCACTACCTCCCAAGTCCTGTTCTTCAGGAGACAATGAGTTAACATCTGAACAATGGCCTAGGGTGCACCTCAAACCATCCATACTTGGCACAGCAGATGAGCATATAACGATTAAGTGACTCAACAAAACCATAACATACAACTGGAAAACCACCCTCAAACTCTCTTAAGGTCAAAATTACAAAGATTCAAATCCTCCATCTATGCTCAATTTATTGTCTTTTCAGCATACATAATACTTTCATATCAATATTGAATTTAATATGTAGAATGAATTTCACTGAATAATAACCAATTATCTTTCTTTCAATCAATGAACTAAAAACTAGACCAACAATACAGCAATCATATAAAAATAAACCTGTGCTCTAAAAGTGTACCTTTCTCTCGTAGTCTTTTCTTCAATCCAATACTGCTGTCGTCTGTAAACAAAATTTTGTCCATTAATTATCAATATTCCTGTTAAACCGCCTCCAATACAATCCACACAAATGCATTCAAATTTTTGATACAAAAGAATGTATATGCAATATACATACCTTGCAACTGTTTCTGATTTTCTTGTCCATCCACCATAGGGCCTTCACTAGAATGTTCTATAGAACCACTTTCAGGCTAAAATAAGAGATGACATCTCTATCATTTAAAAGTAACAAATGGAGAGAAATGATAAGTGAATATGGTTTTTTCCTAACACACTGTTTTCCTTATGGCATTGGCCTCATATTTGCAAAATAACTTGGTATTTGGTTCTCTATCTCCTCTGATGAAATGTATGCATTGGATTATAGGCTTCACTACCCCTACAGCCAATAATGACAAACAAACGAGCAATTTATATTACTCTGAAATAGAGTGACCAGGTCATGGTATATAACAATTGAATGATTAGGACAGGTGCATATAAGTACATATTACAAAACCACACATCACAGACAGCTTGAGAAACAACCCATAATCTTTTGTAACTAAAAACACAAGACATAATTGATATACATCTACAGCGTGATATCACTCAATGGTGTACTTTAATGGGTCTCCTTACTGTAAATGAATGCCACAAATCAATCAATACACAAAACAGCATTGCTGTGATAATGAGATTTTTACAAAATCAAAAGTGCTTTCTAATAATCCTATTATATATAGAAGATAACAAAAGCATTGTAAATCAACCATTGCAAAACCCTGTTAAGAAAATCACTTCATTGTATCCAACACTACATATCACCTGCATGTTGCATTTTAGACATATTAAGACAACAAATAGCTGCAAGTGCAGCTTTGAACACACAATCAAAACATCAAAGACTACTATATTTAGAATGCATCTGCCTGTAAAATAGAATGTGTGAAGTTTAGTCTGAAGCAATAAACAAAATATATAGAGCATTTCTAAAGCCAAGCCAATGCTGAATAGAACACACAGTACAATGTATATAATTCAAATATTATCAATAAGTATAATCTATTTGACTATACATTATATATATAAATACACTAGGCCCACTTTTGAGCTCCTTTTTTCTCCCTTGTAATGTAGGAAATACAAGCAGCCAAAATACATCATATATCTGGTTTGGATAAAGATTGCTGAAACCCATAAACAAAAGTTAAATAAACTTAGAAATTTGCTATTCTGTGTCTGTGCTGTGATTATAAATGTGCTGTATGTAACTGGGGGTGAATATTAGTGAAGAAGATGAAAGTAGAAGTGTACTAATATCAGTGTGTAAATGGTTATAATGTAGCCAATCAATTTCTAGCATGTAATACATGTGAGCAAATTCAAATTACAACAAGCAAAGGAATAACTCTTATTACCATTTTTGTACCATTTTGCATCCCCTTTTCTTCCTTATTATCAATATTACCAGATTTCTGAGATTTTTCAAGTTCTGTCGATAGCATTCCAATCTGAAGAAGGAAAGCTTCCTTTTCTTTTTTGACATTTGCCAGTTCCTTCATGAGGTCATCTCGAGTTTGACCATGCTAAAGTTCAAAGACAAAATGTAGAATACATTAGATAGTCTGAAAAATGAAATAATGCAGAGAAATTGATCAAAGAAGAATGGATTCAATTATTTTTTCTACCTCAGAAAAATACCAGTCAATATGGTATTAGATCAGTGCATTACTATGGAGCAAAATGCTGGAATGGTATTCATGTAGCTATAAAAAGGTCCTCATTAGTAAAAATTCTTTTCATCAGAAGCTGAAAATGTTACTGTCTGCACTCAATTCTTGAATCAGACCATTGATAAATGCCTAGCTATAGTTTCCTAAACTTTATCTGATGAAAGGGGATGCTCTCTCTTCAATTAGAACAGCTATTGAGAGGGTTCCCCCTTAAGGACTCCCCTTCATACAAATCCTCTAGTGTTATGTGTCACTTCCTTTATTTGTATCATTGTTTCATTAATTCTGATGTAGATATCTATTGCTGTTAACTGTTAAATATAGAGATTTGTGTCCAGTGGAATCTAAAAGAATGAATGAACAGATCTGAACTGAACTGAATATGGGTAAAGATGTAGAATATATATAAGTACATGATAGGTAGCTATGGGAATGTGGATTTATACAAATCTAAAGAATGTTATGAACTGTCTGACATGTTCTGAGATTTCAAGGTCACTTTAAGTCACTCCCAATGGCACCAGAAATGGTACTAGAGAAACAACAAGCTCATTCTACATATTAGTCTGTACCCCACTAGAAAAAGGGCACTTTTTCTAGAGATCTTGGGTGTGCAGGGTGCAAGGTCATAGAATAGATGATGTATGTAAATTTAACTGATTCACATGGACAACAATATTGTTAGACCTTACCCACGCCACATCCTTCCAGATCTAAATATGCCATTTTCATCAAATGTACAGTTTCAGTTTCCTGAAAGCATCTCGAGTGTGTATTTGCAATTCTTTCTAGTAAGGTTTACGAGGAAACTAAATGGTACACCATTCAAGTATACAACTATCAACGCCATTAGATGAAATAGGTAATGCTTTGCAAAAATGTGTGATTGACAATTGTTTAAGAAGCACTTAATATCTCAGAGGGCCACTTCCCACTAATGATGCACGAGAACATTACACAAATAAGATCACGAATGGTAATACACTGCAGCCTAAAACATTCCCTTCTCAAATCTTTCCACCTCCATCATGTCTGTATCTACCTATCTATTCAAACACAATAAATAGCTTTAAACAAAATGAAAACTAGATGTAGATAGCACCATCTGTCAGCAGGAAGGAAATTTCAAAGCTCAAATCAACAAAAACGCAGCATGAAAAAGCGAACTAGACGTATCAACATACCAAATAATTCATTGCATCCTCGGTAAACAACATAAAGTAAGATAGATTGCTAGCCCATTGGAATAATTCTCCAGCTTCAGAGCGAGTGACTCCGGAGGGATAATTGCTTTCAACGAGCAGTCTCTCGATATTTTCGATTAATTTTTTAATATTATCGAAATGTCCCATCTCCCTTCCTTCAGCCATCGGCCGTCGAGGCGAGTGGAATGTTGCCGGTTGCTTATCGGCTTGTTTAAAAATATCGTCCATCTCTTCCAATGCCTTTTCCAGCATGGATGCTGCTTCACTTCCAATTGCTGACATGTTTGCTAGCGTTGGGTGACAGTATCCAAGTCAATTAAACAACTTTGTTTTTAGCACAGCACTACACATCCATTTCTTATCACAATTTGTCAAAAAATTGTCACCGGTACTTTGTGTAACAAACCAGTCCTCCGCAGAAGACCGGAAACAACCACATCAACACGCCGTTCGAACCAGATTGCCCCAACCGCTTTGAAGGCTATTACCTTAAATCCTCAAATTAACCCCCCTGGGGCTAATTTATTTTTGACACTTTATGGGTGGGGATTTATTCGAGGGGGGCTTATACACTTATTTGACATATATCGCCTAAAAATCTTGTTATCATCAATGCTCCTATTCTCCATACTATTAAAAGGTTATCAGCTGGGGTAGGGCTTAATTACTGGAGGGCGTATTAAAAAGTGTTTGTTCTAGCATGGAACTCAGTGGAGTGGAGGCAATTCGAGGATTTACGGTGGCTGTATAGGAATGATTCTACACTTCCGTACACCGAATTGCATCCGCTCCCCTTTTATACAAATAACAGGTGTAAAGAATCTTAAAATTCGCCACTTAAAAGCCACGTTAAGACGTCATTAGATAATTTAAATTGTTGATGATATGACACTTTTCAGTTCACTACTTATTTTGAAAAATAACTCACTCAACATTCCTTATGTCTTTCTGGTTTATTTCGTCTTACTTCATACTCGAAACGGAAATGTCGAAACACCGTTACAGACAGAAAAATTTCTCCGGTTTTGTCGCAATCCTGATCCTAAAACTCACATTCCGTAGACAAATGCTTGAAACATACCAAGTCACCAAGGCCTATGATGACAAGACCTTGAGTTCCACATGTAATATTTTCTCCAGCATACGCCGATGTACGCTCTACGAAATGTGTTGTTGCATAATGAACAAGAATACTTTACTGAGTTGAAAAGAGGATTCAAGAAAGAACGAAAAAGTCATATCGTAAGTTATAACAACAACTATAATTTTGACACAAAAACTAATTATATAAAGTACCTTCTTCTTCAAAAAACTTAAGAGTTTAATATAAGCAATAACAAGGAGATACGATCAGTTTCATAAAACCAAACTGGAGCAACTAAGATAGTATTATAGATTCTGATAGATATATGCACTTCTTAAAAGAAGTTTACGAATACGAGAGAATTTAAAATAAAATACATCAATTACTAAATCAGGACATAATACTCATACTAGAAATAAACTCTTACAATATTTAAATCACTAAATTTAAATACATCAACGCATATTAATCGTTTGAACTGCAACGCATTAATTTTCATTGCAGATTTCCGTTCCACAAGACAACAAATTATGCAAATAATGCACTCATAGGACCATTAAGTCTATGATTTCATTACAAACTTGTGACACCCTATCTTACCATATTTTTGAATTCATCAGCACCAAAAGATCGTCTATGAACATAAGATGTGATGCTTGCTAGATAAATGTTAAACACTCCCTCCCCCCCATTCTCTACGCCCCCCATTCTATATGATAGACGCCTGTTCCTAATGCAAGACAGAATTGTTCAATTTTCCCTCCCAAAATCTCTTCATCTCATTACGGGTGTACCCTTTGGCTGGTTTGTAGCAACCAAGACCCGTTTTACGAAATGGCACATTACCACATATTCTCACCATTAGGGGCGTGCCCAAGTAGGGGATATGGGACGTGACACACCCAACTTTAGCAGAACCGTCGGTAACCCTTTGGTTCATCGGTAAACGTTGTCACAATGATCGTGGCTTGTCTATTCTGGTGCCTTGCCGGTAATTAAGGTGCATGGCTCGAACCGATCGACTGGTAAAATTCTTCCGCAACACCCACACTCAAGAGTCCTATGGCACGCCACTGATTCCCATGGACTTCAAACGTACCATATAAGAAATATTATTCGTAATTTATGTTACAAAAGACAAAGAGATACAAACAATATAACTCAAGTGATGACCAAACACTCGTACGTCCAAATGCATTTTGACTAAACAATCATGCCTCAACCAACCAACGCCCTCATAATGAATTCAAGTATGCTATGATTGGACTTTGATACGAGGCATCAAATGGTCACTGAGAAACATCAAAACTCGCTCTCTTTCCACAAACAGTAACTTACATCAAGAATTCTGCTGCTCAAGTGATGGTGTATTCACAAGAGGAGGTGGTCCTTGCCCACCAGGGATTACTCCACCGACGGCAGATTTCTGGCTGCTGCCCTGAACATTTGCCATGTAAGGTCTGGCTTGAGGAGCTGCAATTGCTGGCCTATAAAGAGGTGGCGGCTGAGAGCCTGATATCCCTGAAATAAAACAAGACCAATTAAGAAGTGTTTGTTAAGATAAAACGGTGTGTGGTGCCAAGGTTATATATCGAGTATAGCTCAAGCTCAAAACGTCAACAGTTTGAGTAACATATTCCTCAAAAATTTAGTGATCTTCCTATCTCATTGATAAAAAACGCTGTTGCTAAGTCAACCAGGAACACAAAGGGGGGGCTCTCTCCTCGATTAATTTCCCTATTGAGAGAGCTCCTCCCTTATGTAAGTCCCTGCATACAAATTATTTAGCTCCTCTTCGTATTTGTATATTGTACTTATTTTAGTATCATTGTATTAATTTCTGTAGTACTATTGTAGTTTAGTAATTTTTTTGTATATATAGGACTGTAAATTGTATGCAGTGGAATTTAAAATATATGAACTGAACTGAACTGTCCTTTACGAGCGTTGGAAATGTCATTTACAAATGGCATTATACACGAATGAAGGAATCTAGCCTCCAACCTATAAATACTTATCAGCAAACTTTGTTGTTTAACTCCATTACTCAGGACAGGTTATCGAACCCAAGCTCCTCCTTAGCATTTTTTTATCCTCTTTCATACTTATCTGTGAGCTTCTTTTCTTATCAACTATGTCCTACACAGCAATGAATCCCTGATCAAGCTGAGAATTGCAATTAATACAAGGAGGCAAGCGCAAATGCTTCCAGGCTAGCGCAAGAAAATGAATTCAACCTGAGATCTATGCAAGTATAAACGAAATCATCGCATGATAATCATAATTAAATTCTCACCAGAAACAAATGGCATCCTGGGATTGTCACTGCCGGGTATATTCGCCATATTCGTCATATTTGCGAACGGATCTCCCTCAGACAGAGCAATCTCGTCCCATAAATCACCAGTCCGGTCTGATACGATACTATTTTCTTTCTCATATTCCTCTAGGATACTCAATAGGTCGAATCTACGCCGGTAATTAACAAAAAAATTTCTGCACTGGTGAACTGTCTTGTTTCCAATAACTTCTGCCATTGCCTGAAAGTCTTTACCATATGCTCTGACACCTACAAAGAAAAATAAACAAAGGTGTTCAATGAAAGTTACTTGCGTGTTTGTAGTCTTGGTTCATTTGTTATTCGTAATCGCCAAAGTGTTGCTATGTATTTCCATGCTCACTGTGGTATAGTCCTGTAAGTTGTGCGCTGTTTGTAAATTGTATGCGAATAAAGAAAAAAATTAATGATAATTTGCCTCATACGAACATGTCATTTCGGTTGAATGATTGACAATATAAATAACATTCACAACAAATATTCAAATTTTAACACCGAATGAGAATTAAAGCTCAACTGATTTTACCAGTTCGGATAGAATGTACAAGGTGTTAAAAATAAAGGTCGTCTTGACGTATAGTAAATCTCAGTAGTCTAACAGCCAAGTTGGAGTACATGAGGAATTTCTCCCTTTCTGCTCATAAAATGTCACCAACACTCCAAATGATATCAAAAAAGAGATGTAATGCTATCTCAAAAACAACAGTGGATCTCTGAGACTTAAGTAAAATATGACTCACTTGAAGATCATTTGCAAATGTAAAGTTGGAAACTTATAAGTGTCAGTTTGCAATGATAATGGTAGCGATGATCAGGATGATAATATAACAGATGGCTATGATGACGATGAGGAAGACGATGACAATGATAATGATGATGAAGATGATGATGAATAATGATGATGATGATGATGAATAGAATTATGACTATAATAATGATGACAAACAGTGACAACAACTGCAATACAAGAAGACCTGCTCCATAAAATGATATCAATGGCAAGAGCCAGTTTATGCCAATCAAAATTCTGTATACGAAAACGTAAACTAACTCAAAATCAAAAATCTTACATTGCACAGCAATAAGCAATTCTTCATTTGTCCATCGTGCATTTAATTTTTGATTTGGCTGCAAGAAAGGTTACGTCACATATCAATACATTATCTAAAATATACACAGAGAAGAGTAATAACACATAAAAAGAAATAATCTTCATTTTATTCAAGTAAACTGCATTAGGCATTTTGATATGCATTGATTCGTCTCATATAAAAACAACTATCATTCCAATTAATACCTCTGGTGGTCGAAATCGATCAAGTTTCTCTCCAAGCAGCGTCTTATCTTGGCCTAAAGTTTGCTTCGATGCTTGCACTTGTCGTCTAAGGTTAATCAATTCGATTTCCAAAGGACGAAGGTGACCGTCCCCATGTACTTCTGATGTTTCACTTAGTAAATCCACAGTCAAGTGCATACCCTGTTGACAAATGTGCAATTCATGACAAAATTCAATGCTAGCAACAAAATTACCGTCGGACTACAAACATCAAGTGTACTGGTAAAAATTTTGTCCTTGAGAATAATAAGCAGATCAAGTAGGTCATTTCTGTATATAAATCAAACACTATCATATTTCATAGAATTTCTGGAACAATATTAGCCACGTCTAACAACAATTTCATAGAAGAATGTGCACTATCCAAATAAGGCTCATCTTGCAAACACAAAGTTGTTCTATTTCTAATAATTCTGAAGTCAAAGTTTCTCAACAGCAAATGATCAAGGGCCATGCTCAACATAAACAGAAATAGAATTTACTTTGGAACAAAAGTTCTCAATAAAGATCATAGTGAACTGAAAATTACTGTGCTACTGTCAGTCGAGCCAATCAGTCATCAAAATCCACAATTTTATTTTTATTAACTGATATCAAATTTATCGATGTCTAAATTGGAGGTCGAAAAGTATTGGAAGCTGGGAACTTAGTTCCCAGGAACTTTTTGACTAAAAATACTTGCAGAAGATTTCACAGAAACATCTTGAACTGTCTAAATAAGTATGAAACTCTAATGAAATAATTCAAGTTAGCTTGGGAGAAAAAATCATTGACTCTCTTGACTTCAAAATATAGTATACACTAGTCACATAAATATTTAATCTAAAGATAAACAGAAGAATACATAAATAATAAATAAACATAAACAAACAGAAATCATATAGGGCTACCCTCTCAGACATTTTGCAGAAATCTCAAGCTTAATACTTAGGTTTCCAGAAAGGAAAAAATTTTTTCAACGTCTGGTCTACATATAAATTACTGCCAATTGAGTTCCCAGTAGCCCCCACCACAGAGTAAATCATTCTCACCTTTGGAGGTCGCTTTTTAAGTTTTGCTTGTGGTCCCTTATAAAGTTGGTTTGTATTTACTCCCTCTAAAGTAGCAGCAATTTTTGGCCTCATGACACCAGTTCGACTGAAAGTAAGTCCAATATTATAATTTTCATGTTAGAAACATAGCTGTTACGGATAATACTACCAAAAATAACGAATATGTTACCAATAAGAACAGGCAACAAAACGATAATAATGTAAAATATTATTGACAATATTAGCAAAAATTATCAAATTTATAGCATCCGCTTATTATTAACCAGACGGTTTTCGAATCGATATTAAAAGTGAACTCAAGAATGATGAATACTCTACAACGCCAAAACTAAAATCATCCTTCTCAGTTCTTGCATACAATTCAAAAAATTCATTCGCACTCATTAGATAACTGACATTTGAAGCATATGTGGATGCCATGTTATGGATGCCGAATCTCCGATAGATTAAAAAGTTCACCATACTAATCCTGACTTAGATTCGGCGGAGATCGATTTCATTAGATCCACATTTAAAGTTGGTCATAATAGCAGTAGCAGAAAGGGTACTAATTTAAACCAACTGTTTGCAGCAAAAGAAGCAGACAGATAGATCCATAGATATATGCAGTTTCGATAGAAATCGAATAGCTTTGAAAAAATTCGCCAAATAACATGACAATCATACTAGTCTGCATCCTAACTCCAATTTGTCCAAAAAGAATAATCGTAAAAAACACGTCCTACCTCCAATATTCATTACATGCATTGCACAATTGGCCACGGGGTGTGCTAGTCACTTGTGATGTTGCTAAGTTACAATTACTACATGTGATTGGTGTCGCTTGAGTCGCCGTAAATTGCACTGGTTTCTGTTCGAGGGCTCCAGGCACGACTACCTACGAAAACAGTGGACTAGTTAACATATGACAAAGATACATGCAGGCCCTATATATGATTCGCAAGTTGGCCATATACATTATATAAATATATATATATATATATATATATATATATATATATATATATATATATATATATATATATATATATATATATATATATATATATATAATGTATATATATATATATATATATATATATATATATGCAGTCAGTAGCTCGCTGAATGAATACTTGCTAAATTGATATACACACACACACATATATATATATATTTATATACATTGTTCTGCTGACTAGAAGAAGCAATTTATGGTCATGAAAGGCAATAACACCAAAGAGAAGAAGATAGGCATACTTGTGTTCCAGAAGGCACTTTCATCTTCATGGCACTAAAACGCCCCTGCAAAACACACATACAAAAAGTGCAAAACTGTGCAACTACTTTAGAATCATTTACACGATCATGCTCTTAGTTACGGAACAAAAAACACGCTCACTGATTACAATAAAGTACAAATCATGATAAATCATCGCAAACAAGAGAAAGACAAATCAATTGCTTACATTTCCACCTTCTTTTTCCGGCTCAAAATCACTGTCACTTGTGTCATCCTCGCCTCCCTCGCTCTCTCCATCGCTAAATAACATCCCAATGCTAAAATGAGCAATCGATAAAAAGTATCAACAAGAATCAAAATAAGTCTCGTAAAAACTACTACTAAAAGTTTATAGATTAAATATCAACAAAATAAGCAATCTTTAGAAGAAAGTAATACGTATTCTCCCAAAGAGGAACAAGGAGAAACCCAAACAAAATTTAACCCCACGGTAATGCTTTTTAAAGTGTATCGGTTGAGAATTCATAACTAATCTAGTTAAAAAACAAAAAGGATATACAGAAACAATAACACAATCTTTCAAATCACTATATCTCTCAGCAGCAACAACAACTATATTGTTTTCAAACACTATCAGGACAGAGGAATGGAATAAGTATAAAAAATTGAGAAACAGAGTTACAAACCTAAAAAACAGAGAGAAGAGGAACTACCTGAATGATTCAGTTGAAAATGCAAAGGAAAATCCCAAAGAAATGTGGAAGAAATTAAAGGAATTTGTCCCCTGTAAAAACACAAAGGTTTGGCAGCCAAATAGAATTGAGGTTGATGGAAAAGAGGAGACATGTAACAGAAAAATCGCACAGACATTTAATGAATATTTTGCGAATATAGCTTGTAAACTAGCTGAGAAATTTACTGGAGTGAGGAAGGCTATACAGCAAGCTAATGCAAATACAACTTTCAAGTTTGAATTTGTCAATGAAGCACAAGTACAGAAAAGAATAAAAGAACTGAAAAATGGAAAGTCAACAGGTCTAGATGGTATCAGTGTAAAACTACTCAAAGCTAGTGCATCCTCAATTTCTCCCCATCTAACTCATTTGCTGAACCTCTCTCTCATATCAGGAAAAGTACCAGATTTATGGAAAAGAAAAAGGGTAACACCAATTCACAAATCAGGGAGCAAATTACTGTGCAGCAACTATAGGCCAATATCAATTCAACCAATCCCCCTCAAGATTCTTGAACGAGTAATATATGAACAGTTAGCTGCATATCTAAAAGAAACTGGTATCTTAGACCCCTACCAGTCTGGCTTCAGGAGAAATTTTTCTACAGCTACAGCTATTATTGATGTTGCAGATTTCATAATGGATGAGCTTGGTAAAGGAAACTATGTTGGTGCCATCTTTCTAGACCTTGCCAAGGCATTTGATTGTGTAGACCATCCACTTCTACTTAGTAAGCTACAGGCTCTTGGAATCATAGAAAATGAGATTTTATGGTTCACATCCTACTTAGATGAGCGAAAACAAGTGACACTCATTAATGGATGCATGTCTGAAGAAGTTCTAGAGAAGCCATTTGGAGTACCTCAGGGCTCAGTGCTTGGGCCGCTGTTGTTCCTCGTACATATCAATGATGTCACATCCTATGTGAACTGTAAATCACACCTTTATGCAGATGATACTGTACTTTTAGTAGCTGACAAGAGTGCACAGAATATTGAGATCAAGCTGAACACTGAATTAGAAAAAGCACATAGATGGCTTACTGAAAATAGGCTCACACTTAACGCTAAAAAGACCAAGTATTTGATTTTTGGACATGCAAGAAAGACAAAACAACTTGGAGATATCAGCATTAACTTGAGTGACAGCAAAATTGATCAAGTGGAAAGTTTCAAATACCTAGGGGTGCATTTTGATCAGCAGTTAAACTGGAAGAAACACTTAAAGGAAACAGCTCAAAAGATTAGCTTAAAGTTAAAAAAGATACAAAGAGCATCACCATTTCTCTCGAAACATTGCAGGACCTTACTGGTAAACAGTTTGATAATGCCCTACTTTGATTATTGTTCTGAGGCCTGGTCATCAGCAAGTTTTACATCACTCAGAAGGTTATCAAATTTGTACAATAAAGCTCTGAAAATGAAAGAAAAGTCACCGAAAGATCCAGCATCACTACAGGAGCGTTTTAAGAGGAACACTGCCATTATGATGTTTAAATGTCTAAATGGACTGGCCCCTGATTATTTGGCGGATAGATTTACATGTTCAGCCCAGGTGCATCAGAAGAACACAAGATCAGCAGCTGCAAAAAAGGTTCATGTGAAGAATGCAAGAGGGAAGGCCTCATCAAGTTTCAGAAGAAGAGGAACAAAAGTTTGGAATGACTTACCTGGAACAATAACATCAAAGAACAGCATATTGCAATTTAAAACCAGTCTTTTATCGTTATGACTACTATACACATTGTCATCTTATGCTATTTCAATTTCTTATTGTAATATATTTATAGGTTTTCTTAGCTATTTTACTTTTTAGTGGGCCCTACTGTAAAAAATTAACTAACATTGTTAATTATTGTAGATTACCCACTTTAAATATTTTCTATTATTATTATTATTATCAGGGTTTTGTCAAACCACATACCCGGTCGGATCTTTACTTTGTCTGCGAGCTTGTCTATCCATGAGGCTAGTGCGGTTTCTTGTTTTCTTCCATGCGTAGTAATACTTGACTAATGAGCTAATACACTTGTCAGGTAACTGAAATCATAAAAAGCAAGAGAAGATTAAGAATTAAGATTGAAAAATACAATAAAGCTCAATATAGCTCTATAGAGTTTTCAACTCAATCTGACATTCATATAGACCTTTGTCAACCAATATTCAGGATCCAATAATTAGGACTTCACAATACTGGTATCTGCATCTCTTGTCGACCTAAAGAGCAAAGATTTATTTCGGTTGGATCATAGTTATATACGACGTGGATTAGGTCAATACAGGGCGATCCTCCACAAATTTGATTCACCACTGATCAAAATGACAAAATTAAAAAAACAACAATAAAATCTAAGCAGTTGCAAATCTCAAATAAAAACGGGGGTATGATGAAGTGGGTGAATATATTTATATGCAGGGGGGAGTTTGAGCAAGCAAAAAGCTGAAAAGTCCTAAGAATATCCAAACGGTAGAGATCATTGATATAAACAAAAATGATAGATATTTCAATTTTGGCTTTTTATCTATTTGTTACAATATGAATCAATATTTCTATGTCAAACATTGAATGAAGATCATGATGGATTAAGGTAATATCAAAGGAAACATATCACTGACAAAGTAGACATTTACCAGAAACTCCATAATGCTTGTGGGGATATGATGGGGCAATAGGCAAGAAAAAATCTTGACAATTAGAAATAGGAGGGATGATACAATTACCCATTTTGCCCTAAATGAATGCACTTCAGTCTAGCTTGTATACTTACACTTGCTCTGATTTTGGCAAAATGTTTTCCATGAGAATTGAATGACTGCTCAAAAATCACTTTGTCCTCCATACTCCATTCATCTGAAAGAATTTGAAGGTATAAATAGTAGAGAAAAGAAATGGATGAAACCTGGAATATGAGACACTGGCAGCTTTCACTTATGCAAAATTTGTTCCACAGCATCACCTGCTAGGCTGGATGCAGGGCTGAATGTAACATAAATGGTATAGGCACTTAGAACAGACTTGCCAGCTCCTGTAAGGATTTGAAATGGAAAACAATTCTATGAAAATAAAAGTGGCTAAAAGCCTTGCTAAAAAGAAAGAGCTATGTTAGTGGAGAAACAAACTCCACACAGAACCACCTACCAGGCAATGGAGTGAAGTTTGCCAGATCTTCAATTGACTTCTCAAAATTGTATTTATGCCAGTACAACATACCAAGAGCCTGAATTGAAATCAAATAAGACTGTAATAAAAGCTTGCAAACAACAAAACATTCTTTATGAGTTACTCTACTAGGCATGTTTGGTGCCAGTTACCAACAAACTACCTTACACTGAAATATTCTTTCTGACTAAGCTTAGTTTCCATGAAAACATATAGAAATCCTGATCAGTACTTCTTTACAAAAACCACATATATGTGGTATAGAAAGCTCTAGTAGAAAAGTGCTAATTTATAATAAGTTGAATACCATAAATCGTCAAACTGGCTCCATGGGGCCTATTTGTTTGTGCTATTTTAGGATGGGCTTATAAGAAGGGAACCCTATAAACTATCTGAAACATGCTAGATAAAAAACACATCTCCAAAAACTTCTTTTTCATAGTACAAAAAATAATCTACATATAAAGTTCAGTCAATGAAAAGATCCTAAATTTTCTTCTGAGATGAGCAGTTATTTTAAGGAGGCCTATTTGTAGAGGGCTGGCCAAAAATTTTAGTCCTTTGATGGGGTTTTTGAGGAGGTGGCCAATGTGAGTATTTATGGTGAAGTCCTTCCACACTATCAATTCAACTTAAAGCAAATAGTCCAACAAGAACAGAGATACAACTTATTGACAGGAGTGCATAGAAAAAGAACACAAATGAATGCATGGGAAAGGAACACAAACAATACAGCTCAGATTCAATGCAAATTGTTGCAAAGGTTATTGGATGATACCCCTGCACAGAAAGGTATTGCATAATATTTTACTGGTTGAATTGTTTTCCTCAGATTATTGTACTATAGCTTTGTTGTTGTTGTTGTAAATGTTATGAATTTAAATTAATTAATTCAATTCAGAGACAAAGTAGACAGGTTTTGCAAGGAATGGTTCAAATTAGATAATACTATGTCTATCATTCAATCTCTCTAATTGATCTAAAGAGACATAAAACAGGAGTTTAGCTACAAATACTTTAGCAATGCAAACTCCTGATGTCAAAAGGACAACTGGGAGCCAAAATACTTTATACCAAGTAGTAGAAAGCACATTTACACCAAAGTACCAGAAACACTCAACATAGACAAATCTTACTTGCTCAACATTATAGCCATGCTTATCTTTGGCTGTTTGCAAATATTGATCCACTGAAAGGAAAATAAAGAAGTCTTCATATTTGCAATAAAGTAATAGTTCTCTTGAAAATAAATTTATGAGAGATAGAGACATACCTGCTGCAACCAAAAGGTACACTAAGGCTTTTTATTGAAGACTATTGAGCATATCATCTTAGCATTAACACACGGTTGTGAAGCATGGGTGATAGGTAAAGATGCAGCAAAGAGGATAAAAGCGTTCAAAACATGGTGTTACTGTAGGATAGTAACAGTCATTTGGATGCATAAAGTAACAAACAAAGATATTTTTGACAGACTTACAGAAAAACCTGATTTATTAACACAAATTCCAAAACAAAAGGCATCATTCTTTGTTCATTTAATAAGAAGCACGAACCAGAATCTGTTCATTACCATCATGGAATGATTTATAAATGGAAAAAGTGCAGGGTAGACATTGGAGAATGCTGCTAGATGACGTCAAAGAGTTGACACAAGGAATATAGTCGAATTAAAAGGGAAGCAGAGAATAGAGAACAATGGCGTCCCATGATAGGCCACTTTCAGACTTTTGGATATGCTACTTGGATAGATAGATAGAGCATATTGAGCACAAACAAAGGGTCACTCCTTCGAGATCTCTACTACAAATAGCTTTCTTTCATACATTTTGCATCTTCCAGATCTGTGTTAGGTGCCCAGACTTGAAGTGGATCTGGTCTACTCACATCACTGCTAGTCTCTGCAAGATATATTTCATGACATAATTAAAGTAAATTTCAAATCATAGCTGACTTGAGAATTTATGAAACTATTAGAGTAGGAGGAAGTTTCTGGAATTAATCTGTACTATACCTTACTAAATGGAAAAATAATGGAACAAACTCGTAATATAACTTGCAGTTGCAGGAAATTTTGGTATTGCTTAACAGGAAAGTTTGAATTGCTATTGCTGCTGCTAGGAAGAACAAAGCTTTTTGAATCTCAGTCAATGAGAATCTGGGTATTCAAATAATTTACAAAAATATCTAAAAATTCATGAAGGGCTTTTCAACATAAGAAAGTTACCTATGAGGTCAGGAACAACTGCTTGATACTTTTCACCAACTCGCATTCCAGGCTCTGAGAAGAATTTGCAAAATATTACTAACAATGTACTACTATTTCTAAAAAGCAGATCCTATCTCAAACTTCTTAACTATCATCTCCTACTAGCCAAGCAAAATTCTGTTCTTCTGACATAAGTTCTATTCTGATTTCAGGGAGGGTTTTAGGATTTGGATTTCTTTATCAATAATGCCTACATTTGGAAGTGATGGCTTCCTTGAAATACCTTTTTAGCACCTCAGAATTCAACCACTTTCAAGCATCCAATTCATCTCTGAGAAAAACGATGAAATGCATTAAGCATACTTGGTCTGTGCTACTTCACAAAATATTAGGGGATACAGCTTGCTGTCAATGGGGTCTTCAATAAGCTGCATGCTTTGAAGACATAATGGCTACACCTGCCAAGTACTATGTCTAATGTGGAAGTGCACTAGTTCCTACCACATTTAGGCAACAGTGAATGGTTGCAATAAATTTTCACCATACATATATGCCTATCAATTACAAAAAGCATAATTCTAACTCTCGACTACATAACATAACATAAGAAAATATAACATTACATAACATAATATAACATAACATACTATAACATAATATAATATTATATATAACATAAAAACATTAACTGCAATCCCCTATGATGATGCTCCCTAGTACTGTGACCATCAACCACAATATGAAATTGGTCATAAAGCTACATAACACCCCCAAATGCTAGTCTGCAACTAGCTTCTTGCATTACGTACTTACCTCTACATAGACCCAAATCATCGATAACCGTTATGGTAAATCCCAAAGAATTCATTGGAACAAAATGCCAATGCAACCGATTTCTCATAAGCAGGTGGTGTAAATAGAGAAAGTGGTTCACAAAACTATTTTAGGTATCAGGCATTACCAATTAGGTGCACTGCATTGACGAGTGACTTGCACCATATGGATCATGTATAACAATGCTGCTATCTCTCAGAGAACGGAAGACAGAGCAAGCTGGGAAGGGATTAGAGCGGAAAGCCAACTCCTGCTGCAGGTTTTCGTCAAATGATATCAAATTGCTCAAAAAAAAACAAGGCAAAGATGGAACACGAGAATCTTCTTCCCTTTACTGTGAATCAAATGAACATTAAAAATTATTGTTGATTGAATTCCCAAGTCGTGTGTACATAGTACACCACAACCAAGACGTGAAGGTGGTCCCCCCCCAAACAACACACCAAAGCAAGTTTTTCAATGTAAGCAATGAAGCATTATGATCAGAATTTCTGCATAGATGTTCTTTCGCAACTCTTCCTATGTCATTTTCGTACAGAAAAAACAGTACCCCGGTATTATCAAAACACCCGCAAAACACGTTGAAAGTAATCTTATGAACGGCAAGCAATGATGAAAATACATTCATGGTAGTTGGTGTGTCCTGGACGAGTTGTGACAAATTAAATATCGTTTGATAACTTTGGAAAGCCCAAAATCAGTGCAGAAACAATTAACAAAGATACTTGATCCCAATCTCGAACATTTAGTACAACACACCATGATCTCGCTCCTCGTCATTATTGCTGGAAGGAATTTTCTTCTCCGCTGATTGACTGCTGGTGTCCGGAGATTGTTTCTCTGCTCTCTCGATACTATTCGCATTCTCCTTGTTCTCTTCGATTCGCTCAAGCTCTGTATCAGTTGATTTCACCATGTTAAAATAAATGTCTTCTCTGAAGCAACAAAAGAAAAGAGACAGGCATTCTTCGTGAAATTATACTTTCTTTTCAGATGATAAGTATTTCTCTAAATTACCGGTCAAAACACCTGGGCATAACAAAAGAATCTTGCTTCACTCATGAGCTACTTGTGTCATCCTTCACTTGGAGCTAGTGTGCCACCTAAAAGTAGATGTCAATCTTACTAACTAGGGTGTAGAATCAACAATTTACTAAAGAAGAAGTACTGTCGGTTGACTGTCACGTATAATTTCCACAGTTTAGTCTAAAACCTTTAACATGTAGCGGGCTTACCATTGTAAGCAGTTTTTATACTAGTTGGTAAATTAAGCTGCACTCTATGATTCAACTTACCTTAACGTACTCTTTAAAACTAAACTGATTCGAATAGTACAACCGGTAGAAATTTGAGTGATTCTCAAATGACACTCACATTGTACATATAGAGCCATATAGAGCATCATATGACTGATGTAGATATCTGTGAGGAGCATGACATGCTAAAGTAAATGACTATGCTTTGTTGTAACCGGATGTCTACTACAGAGGCCAAGAACAGGCAATAAAAGGAACCAACAGAATGGCCCGAGTGCGGTGTAGGCCTGCACGCTTTTACCCCGTGTGCGATACTTCAAAATCCAAGAATGAGAAAGTTGTACATATTTTGCTCCAAAACTCGTTTGTTACAGTTTTATCATAATGTACACCAAAAATCAGTGATTTTGGCGTGGGCACTGAGTTTTCATGTCCTCACTGATGGAGCGTTTCCGTCTCTTTAGGCATAACAGCTGTTTTCATTCCTAGTCATATTCGTAAAAGGATCACAATTGCCATAATTCAAAGTATAGGTATGATATTTTAATAGTATAATTCGTTTTAAGTTTCAGGATACGGATAATACACTGAGCTTTCTTAAAGTTTCCACACTTTCGATACCAGAAGTTTCTTGTGCATACAGAAGAAACAGTCAGGTAAACAAGGTATTAGAAGAAAAAGCAGAATTATGTAGCATGAGAGAACATACCATTCAAAACTGACTTCATACAAAAACCGGAGAATAGAACTGACAAAGAAAGGAAAGAAATTAATCAAACAATAGTGTATATAAGGCTACAGAATCTCTGCCAGATTTTTTCTTCATTTGTTCCATACTTCAACCAAGAATTATTGAACCCGTCCTTCTTAACTCAGTCCCATTATGGCACAATAACAGGATGCTGAAAAAATTCCCAGTGTTCTAGTTTCATATACCTCGGCCTGGTTTCTTAAAGAGAAAATGGATATCAACCAAGAGCTAATCTATCATGGTTCAAAACACACAAACATATTTGACAATATACAGGATTTCCTGAGATAACCTTGCCAATTATATGTTTCTTTGCTCATAACAAACTATTGAAGCTTTGTACCTTAAAAGTTAAAAGGTAGCCTTCATCTGAGGCTAGCCATTGAGGCTAACTGATTCAATTTCAATTGAGGCTGGTACTATCAATGCTTCCACTTTTCAAATTTTGATTTCCTCAAAGCAATGCTAGAATTCTTCAAAATTTCTTAAATATGCATAAACCGAAGGTTTGCTACCCTCAGATATTTCCTTATCTGTTTTATCGAAATCTTTGCTTTGTTAGTATACATCTACTAGTTTGAAATGCTAACTTTCAGTGAATCAATCTGATTTTGTTGGGATTTGAAAACATACCATAACACTTTGCAATGCAACAAATAATAGGAAGCTTGAATAACTAGGCGAAAGAGAAGTGTTTATGTTTGAACGCCATTCAAAAATTTTGCTTGTATTTCTTTTGCATCGACAAAAGTTGCATTCGACTGGATTTAGAATAGAATGTAGAATAAGAATGGAATAGAATAGAATAGAATAGAATAGAATAGAACATAATAGAATAGATAAGGAAAGAATAGTATAGAATAAAATACTCTAGAATAGAATAGAATAGAATAGAATAGAATAGAATAGAATAGAATAAAATACAACATAATATAACAGAATAGAATAGATAATAATGTTAGACTGCGTCTTCTTGACTAGGCCTTACGTTTGTTTGGGAATTTTCAAGAATTAAAAGAATGTTCTACTACTGTCTAGTTAGAGTGTATTTCCACCCATCTATTCGTCACTGCTCACATCATTTGACCTTTCGCATATTCATTTTGTGATTAATACAGTTTCTCACTATCAGAGAAAAATTACTTTGGATACGAACCTGACCTCGTATGCATATCAGTATTTCTAACAAATAACATTTTGTGAGAGATAAACCTTGGTCATTTGATCCATGCTTTTGAAATAATATTCTTAAACATCGATTATATTATAAATCGATTATATATAAACCACTTCTCATTGACGTCTTTGCAATTATTTCTAAAGAAAAAAGACTAATTAAAAATTCAAAAAAATAGAATTAGCAATAAAGATGTAATGTGTTATTGCAAGGAGGTATGTTATGCATATTTGAGTATTGGTGCTTAAGAGTGACTTAGTTCAAAATTGGTGCAGGTAAAAACCTCTCCAATTACTCAAAGTCTGGTAACGGTTCTCATTGTCATTCTGCATTACTCAGTTATACTTCTATGTCACACATTCTACAGGAGCAAAATTGCTTTTCTTTGTAACTTCCATCTCTGAATAGTAGATGTTCCCATATCCATAGCCGATGTGCCACCATGATATGTAGGTGGGGTCCCCTCCATTAGCATCCTTTGGATATAAACCATTCAATTGACAAGAATGACAACGATTGTACCACCAGCCTCCTTTGTAATCCAATGCACAATTTACGTTGGGGTTTCGATCATTATCAACATCTTTCGTGCTGAATCTCATTCCATTATGACTTACCATTCCGGACACAAAAGGATCTCCTGCAGTTCCCCAGTAACCATTTGCATTCACACGATAACCAGCCTTTTCATCGCTAATGGTAAAGTTGCAATAATTTGCATAATACGTCACATTTCCACCTTGCCAATGTTTCATTTTAATTCTAAGTATTGCTCCTTCACTTATTCCAGCAAGGATGTGCATGTTTTCAAGACCAATCCAAAGGTTTCCATTTAATTCACCGAATCCATGTTTATAATCATGCCAATTACGTTGAAAATCGACCTTGTCGTCAATTCGACGCTGAATAACAATCCATCCACCTCCACCAGATTCCATATCACAATAAACTGTCAGTTGCATGCCTTCCTTCGGGTTTATTATATATTCTCCATTTCGCCTTATACCATAATCATAAATATCTTTACAATCTACAATCGAAACGTATGAAAATCAACCAAAGTCATAAAAAAATGAAGAGTTAAATAAACCCCAATTCTTATTAAACTTGTTCCATTCGTTTGTGATTTGATATTTCCTATAGATATTTATACTGTTAATTCTCCAATATTGATGGTCAACTTTCACCAGGTCTAAAAGGTCTATTACAATATCATTCATGTTGTTCTTGTGTTTGCGACAAGGTCTTTGATTGGAAATATTTTATATAGTGGCATGCTTTTCAGATGCTTGAAATTTCACATGCATCTTAAGACTACAATATTGTTGTGTTTAATTTCAACCAGCTTATCAAAAACAGTGAATCCTGTAAATGACTAACCTTTAAACTGAGATTTCATCTTCTTCCAAATCTCGAAATTGTTCTTGTTTATTTCTGCATCTTTCGCTGAAAGTTGCCGAGCAATTTCTCCTTTCTTTCCAATATACAAACAAGAACTTAAAGCACCACAACGAAAAAACTGAGGGTTTATAATTGGCTTTTCTATAACTCCTTTTTTGCCCGTCATTTTCATAAATAGATCTCCCGTGGTAATCAAATACCCGCTTGAAAAAGCATTGATCAATAGGCAGAAAAAAACAGCAATGTTTCTCATTGTATGCTTGAGGCCACACAATCACACTAACGACTGGAACTAAACAAGTGTGCAAGAGGTGAGCTGTGACGAAGTGGGTAATAATCAATTAACTGAAGCAGCATATAGTTCATGATTTAGTTCATTAAAAATGTTTTAAGAAACCAAAGTGCAGAATCTATTTACTGAGTAATCAGAGTTTTGTAAATAGTTTGAAATCAAAGTAAAGAGAAGAATCGTTCTTAACAGATTTTTTGCTGATCTGTGCTGAGTAATGTCAAATATCATTACAAAATTTCATTGAAACCCTGCACGTATTCAAAGGTAATCATAGGAAATATTCATAAATGCATGAAAAAAGATCCAGTTGTTTGCAAATGAATGATTGCGATATAGCATAATTATACTCATTATGTAGGTAAGAGCGAGCATTCACAAGTACTTGCATATCTTCGTCTAAGCCATGTGAATGCACCAACACTCTATTGATGGTGGAAAAATGCATTCGCATAGAAATCAAATATACTTTTTGCCAAACCTGAAATAGTGGTGCTTAATTGCTAATTATGATTCATAAAGTTTAGGTAGTCTGTCCCTAATGTTCAATTTTTGCTACAAGCATACAACACAACTATAGGCCTGGCTCTATAAGTTATTAAAATTATCAAATGCTTTCGTAAGGACGGGTCCTCACCTCGCTAATCTACCTACATCGAGGGCTCCTTCGTAAGGGTTCTACTACCTGGTAATATTCATTTGAAATTGATTTATGTGATAATTTTGTAATAGAATTTATTTTGAATTTTGAATTAGTATCATGGACTTCTGAAACGTTTGAATACTAAATAAAGAATAGGGGCAACAAAACATATATAATTAAAATAATAATCGATTTTGTAAAATGAGTGGACAATTTCATTACAAGTAATTTGTTTACTGTTTCAATTTAAACACATATATATTTACAAGTTTCATGGGGGATATTTTACTTAGCAGATATATTTCAAAAGTATTTCCTACAAGGTGCCCACTAGCATTGGGTTCCCCTATGAGGTGGTCTTCCATCACAGAAATCGATGACTTTCCCTTTTAAGCCTGTATGAAATTTTAAATGCAGTTTTATAGATTCTATAATAAGGTCAGAAATTGCTTTCTCGTTTTCCCACTTGGAAGGCCTCGTTTTCAACCATTCAGTCCTGCTTTTGCCAATACAACCTCCTGTTATATTGCTTTATTCATGCTGGTAATTATCAACAAAAACCGTATTGTTATGGCTCCTCACTCAAACAAGTGATGCAATAACCTCCCCCTACGCTTTGCCTCAGAGTGAAAAGGTGTTTTTCAACAATTTATATTAGCAGTACTCTTATAATGGATGAAGCGCTTCCTATATTCTTTACAGTTGTAAAGTTATTGATATAAATGATCTTAATATTGGGCACGCATGTTTAGTAAAGAACAGTTAGAACGATTCAAGGAAGCTAAAGAGCACTTTTAGTGAAGCTATTTCTTGAAAAGCCCCTTAATAATTGATGGAAGATGTTCTCCTTTTCTTTGAGAACAGGTGTTCTTTATGCAAATGCACATAAAGCAAAATTACACGACTGAAAAGACAATATTTGATTGAAGATAGCTAACTATCATTTTATGACTAGGTAGATCATCTTGCGTTACATTAAAACTTGTGGCTATATGACAGAGATGTCCTATTCTCTGCCCTCTTTCATCAAATCAATATCTAAATGATTTTAGCTTCAAGCCTATTTCTTTCTCGTTAATTTTTACGATATATATCTTTTGCTATTGCTGTTTTAATGTAAGATTGTATATATGCTTTTTAATTGGCTTACTAGCTAATTAGGTCTTATTTTGAATGTTTTTATTTTAGTGTTTTACAGGGCAGTTTGTAAAACAGTTTTTCATTTAGCAGAAACCTGCACCCTGTTATATTCTAAAGAAAGAAATGAAATGAATGGACAGTCAAATTCCGCATGGGTTGCTACAGATCACTGCTCTCTCTTTCTCGCTCTTTCTATATATATATATATATATATATATATATATATATATATATATATATATATATATATATATATATATATATATATATATATATATATATATATATATATATATATATATATATATATATATATATATATATATATATTTATGTGAGTAATTTACCCCAGTTGTATGTGTAAAAGGCATTTACATGATAGGGGCAGAAATGTAATTAATACGTGGGTAATTACGCAAAAAACAAAACCATTGACATCTATCAGAAACGTGCAAACACAGGGTATATAAACAATTCTACAGTTTGCACAGCTAACGAAATATTACCGTAAGTCAAAAACAATGACTAGTTTTGTTCGATGTTCGAATAACATAATTTACAGTGTGAATGATGTAAAAGATCAAAAACCTAGCGTAGATGATGATCCATTTTATTCCCTTTTGCACTAGGAGGGAGTGCAACCAGTCTAGGCCGTGCTGTTAAGTTTATTTCTCTCTTGCTGGCTTCAGACATTATATTACAGATCGTATTTTCAAATACTTCTTCCAACAGCTTAGAAAACTCGTCGGAGCTGAAAGAATGTGAGATAATTACTCGTTAGCAAACGATGAGTTAAAACGATAAAAACTAAAATTACAATTGGCCTTTCCATGATAAGATACTCTCAAAGGTTCTACAAGGCAGCTCTTCATATCCACAGAGCTCTCAGCCATAGGCTATTTTTCAACATACATTCTGTAACAATATGACGAAGAGACTTATCATCTTTCTATGGTCCTGTAAACAACAGGTCATGTTCATTCTATTATTGTTCAAACTCATCGTATTCCTATACAACTGGTAGGATCTGAAAATCACAACAGCAGCCAGTAACTCATTCCCCATGCCTGGCTTCTACAATAGCTATTAAGCAACAGAATTTGGCATCCAATTCAAACAATCATGTCATCATGTATAAATGATGAAGCAAATCCTGACAATGCTGAGATCACATTTTATTCCAAAAATAAACAGGTACGTTGGTCTTTCTTCCAGCTGAAAAGACTCTTCCTAAAATATGTATCAATAAAGATGAAATGTTTTAGTATCACCGATTTTCAAAACACCAGAATAAAGGCCTGCTAACTTAAAGGTTGCTTACCTTTTCATTCTCTGCTTCTCCAGTAGTACACGATTCTCATCAACGCATCTTTTGACATCGGAGGCCTCTTTTTCGTTATCTCTATTCATCTTTTGTCCACTTCCTTCATCGACCACGTTTTCCAAGGCAACACTTGAGTCATCCTTTGGCAATAAATAATTTTGAATTAACCTATTGTATACTAAATTAGCCAGTTCTTTCATCAATCAATCCACGAATCAATCAATGACTCAATCAATCAGTCAGCCAGTCAGTCAATCAATCAATCAATCAATCAATCAAACAACCAGTAACTCAATCAATCTTTCAATCAATCAGTCAATCAATCAGTCAGTTCGCCAATCAATCAATAAATCAATCATCCAATCAATCAATCAATCAATCAATCAATCATTCAATAAATCAATCAGTCAATCAGTCAGTCAAATAATCAATCAATCAGTCTATCAGTCAATCAGTCATTCTTTCAATGAATAAGTCAGTCGATCGATCAGTCAGTATTATCATACACATCAGAAGGCAAAACTTGTAAGATAAACTTATACATGCTACACACTCACCAATTCAATATCAGTAGCAATTTCCTCTTTATCAGGATCAATTCCATCATCCTTCTCAACTTTACCTTCGTGGCTGACCGTCTCTAACACAACTTCTTCAGTTGGTGCCATGTCACCCTTAATGCTATGTTGATTTACCTCTTCACTCAATTCCTTTTCGTCAGCTGATCGTTCCATATCATTTGAACCCTCAGAAGTAAGCATACCAAAGTATGGAATAGGCTCCTCTTGGATGGTTTTAATTGCGTCTTGAAAATCCTTGCTTTGCAAAAGATCCCTGTGTAAAAATGTGAAGGAAATAGAATTGGTCATATGTAGCAACAAATTACTCTACTTTAATCCGCCGTAGTTGATATATCATTAGATAAACAACTGCAAACTCCTCTTTCGGTATCTAAAGAAGTCAGATTTTAGAATTTTTTACTTGGAGATCACCAAAAACATTGAATCAATCAAACACAAGCATGATATTAGACTACATTGTCTACAAATGTGCAAGCAAAATGTAATTTAATAAGAGTGAATAAGAAATAAATCAAGACTCAAACACTTCTGAGTAGGATTAGATTTAATGAGAAGGAGAGAGGGAGGGGGGATTCCTTGGCAATATACGAAACGCCATATGAGATAATCTAAATGTCATACCAAGCGTTAATATACAAAGTCAAAATATGCGAAATAAATAATCTCCTTACTTACATTATGATCAATGGAATTATGCCTGTTATTGTAGTATATTCTTCCTTTGAGCAGAATCGATTCTGTGTTTCAACATCAATAGCATCTTTTGGCTCTTTAAAAGGCTTGCTATAATATCATGTATAAATTCAGATAATATCATGTATAAATTCAGATAATATCATGTATAAATTCAGATAATATCATGTATAAATTCAGATAATATCATGTATAAATTCAGATAATATTGAATATCAAGAATCCTGATATGGATGAATGAACTATGAAATTGCCGATCATGGAAAAGATTATTAATCTCGTTGAAACACAAGATAAATTAACGATATAAGCTCTGCGGTAGTTGTTTCCAAATTTCAGGCAGCAAAGAATCTGAAGGGAACCATGAAGGGTTTCAAGGGGTCGCAAGAGGTTGCTGTCACTTGTCTGACTTTTTGCTTTAACAACCTGTAAAACTGTTGTTATCTGTTTTTCCAAGAGATAATATTTATCAAAACATGTATTCATCCCTTCAAGGCAGTCATCAGATTCGAAAGAGAATGCTGTGAGGGGTCACCATGTAAAATAGCTTGAAAATTTTGGGAACCAATACTCAAGGGAATGTGGTATAGTGACAAAAGAAACAACAAATATGATGTAAACAGTTAAATAAGGAAATACAAGAGAGACATCATTAATTTGGGAATATTATGCGCAAAAAATGCATAACAAACGAACAATCCACATGTGTTAACTTTTTATGTATTCCATATCAAAACAATCAAATTTAATCTTATTCTTGCTTACCCTTTGATGAAAAACTGATTGGCAATATCAATGAAATTCGAACAGAATTCTTCTACAGAATGAGTACTGGCAGTCACGCTCAAATGGACAATAAATCCTTTCGGAGGTTTAGGGGGCACAGACATCCCAATCGTTGAAGTTTCGTTTGGTGCTATTCCAATTGGAGGTAAAGCGTCGTATTTTTGCAAATCTGAGTCAGATCTGTTCATGTTCTTAGAAGAAGTTCCAAGAGATTTCAATTTATTTGAACCAGATCCAGGCCTAGTCTTTTTGACATCTGAATCAGTTATTGTAAAATGCACTTTCTTTTCATCCTCTTTTTGATGCCATTGTAAGATTTCTTTATTGTATCTAGCCATCAAAGTTTCATTTGCAATCTCAAAGAGGCAAAAATTATCTATTACCCAACGATACATCCATAAAGATATAAGACTTACGATCAGTTTTCCACAGGACTGCTCATTTGAAACCAAGGACTAGAATGTTATATAAACATGACTTGGCAAGAAATCATACGAATCAATGACATACACCAAATTGATTGGAAATTTCATTCTGATCAATATCCCTTATGAAAGAAAGGTGAATAACAATTTAGCTGCTTCTGAAATGTTTGAATGAAGATTAAAATTAGTCACTCAATAATATAACCTTCTCGTACAACATCGACAAAGAAGTTTTGCAATATAAGGCAGTCGTTATAAAGAGCATGTGCGCTCAGCCATCCTTTCTTATCTCGGCACACAGTCGTAAATCACCAAAGGGAAAAATAAACATCTCTTCTAAAATAAGATTAACTTCCTATATATAACATATAACATAAAATAAGACTTGAAATAAAGATTATTTACCTCACATAGGCAATCCAAATCATAGATTGCAGGTGGCCCTTCTGATAAGAACTTTACCTGGATAGAGTTTTAGATATTAAATGATATTCAGAAGACAAAGTTGAAGTTTGAGAAAGAACTTCTACAACAATCGAAAAAAATATACTTTAGAAGAATCCTAAGATGTCACTTTTCTAACTTGCTCTTTGAGCAGAAATTTTAACAAGAAAACAGAACTGCTAATGAGCTTGTGCTGATAAAACTCCCCTAATGAAACTCAAAAAACAAACAAACATCGGCGTATTAAAACTGCAACAATTGAAGCTATGCATTTCATTCTTATGAAATAGCACGAAATTGCTGATTAATATAACTTACTTTACAAATAACATATTCTGAAGGACTGATATACCCTTGCTGTGGCTCAATCGATAGAACCTGAGTATAAAGTAGACAAAGTACATAGTAACAGGAATTTATTAACAAAAAACTATCAATCTATGAATACATGGGTAAATTGAGAGATGCTGTGCAAGTATGAAATCATATCAAGACAAAAAGATAATTGATAAACGAGTCAAAACACCTCAGTAAAGACAGATTGATTTCATCAGAAGAAAATTCCTGTAAGCAATATTTGTAAATTATCTACTATCATCTATTTTAGAAAACTTTGTTTCCATTCAAGAATGGAACAAACTCAACTGAGGACATAGCTGGGACGGTAAGGTACTAATTAAATCATAAGGAAAAAGCATCACTGACCTCTGATTGAGGAAAGGAATCAAGCAGCCATCTGAACGAGGCAGCAAACTGTGTAGAAGTGTTCTTTAGAAATATGATACGCTTCACTGCGGACATTGCTGGCACATTATCAAACGTGAGTCGTTCCTCTGAGAGGTATACCAGCTAGAACGAAAGGTACCATTGTGGCAAGACGTTAAGAATTGATTGTTTCATGTTTCTTCAAATTAACATCCACATATCCAAAAGTCTTGAAATATGAATGATGGGAATTTCAGTCGATAAAATAGGAAACTGGCTTGTAAATGGTATCAATTTTCTGTCAGGCCTAAAGACCTATCTATCTATTCATACACACACACACACACACACACACACACACACACACACACACACACACACACACACACACACACACACACACACACACACACACACACACACACACACACACACACACACACACACACACACACACACACACACACACACACACACACACACACACACACACACACACACACACACACACACACACACACACGTACATGTATATATGTATACATATGACACACACGTACATGTATATATGTATACATATGAAAAAGTACGATTTACCTGTTCAGGGACCGATATCAGTTGCTTTTTCGGCAAAGAATCATCGCTCATACCTGTGAATGCCACAGTCGGACCCATCACAGCTGGGTCATACCCGATTCCAGTGAATGTGACAAAAGTACTCTCACCACCGACTGTATAGATCATTATATCAACCTAAGTGCAAAAAATAAAACGTGTGTCCAAAATCTTCAGCTATGGATTTCCTTCACACAGGCTGTATAAACTGCTATGTAGAGCTGTCAAGGAGGAAAAGCCAAACACTGGTACTAAAGATGTTTCATAGGGATCAAAACAGTGTTTCAAATGGGACAATTTTCAACTATAGATACATCAATGAACTTCAATCTGTGAAGAAAACGTGTTTCCTAAAGAAAAGTTGTAGAACATTCAAAGTTCGACGTACAATGGTACACAAGTTGCAATGTGTTATATCAATTGAGAATGAAAGGTTGGTAAGTCTACAATACCATATACGTCTTAGCTTCTAATGGTGAGAAAATCCACGAGACCAACTCAGTCTCACCAGGAGGTATACTACCACTAGGATTCAGGCAATCAAATATTCTCCAACCACAGTTTTTCTGAAAAGTAAGCACAAGAAGTAGAGTTAATTTAGGCAAATCCTGTATCTTGGAATGGTGGCATCGAAGGAAGAGTAATCAATCGAAGAGGAACCTTTCAGAAATGCAAACAGATATTGTCATATCAAGATAATGTAACTTTAACCAATCGCATGGATTTACAGAATATAGAATTAAACAAAACTGACAAAGAAGAGCAAACTGACAAAGCCATAGTTCGTAAACAAGATACTATGACACTGTTTGGTTCATCAAGAAAGTTGAAAGGAAAATACTTGAACTTGGATTGGGAGAGCAATCGATATCTACTCAGTGCAAAAGATGGACTCAAATCCAACAGGCTTAAAACATCATATTTACCTCCTGAATTTCATCCAATGGGCTGATATCTAAATGAAACTCCACTGGCTGAGCACCTCCATTGCGCAAAGGAAAAAATTGAACTGGTGGCGTCGATCTTCCGATAGGAACAGTATCGAAAAGGTGCTTTGCAGTTGAAAAATGTAAATACTTCTCTTCAGGAGAGATTGTATTTCCAATGAAGTTAAGCTAGAAGAAAATACTAATGAATGAGATATAGATTGAGAAGCCATTAGTTTCAGCAAATGCAAGTAAAGCAATTGGTTGTCAGGCATATACTGAGAAAGCACCGATTTAAAGCAAGCAAACTGGTTCATAGATGTAATTAATCAAATTCACTTACCAATATTTCTCTTCCTCTTGAAACTTTGAAAAGAACCGGAAGTTTGTGCATGCCGATAGCCGAGTGACTAGAAATATTGAAAAACAATACAGTAAAGAGTGATGAGAAGGTCAGCTGATGTGTCTTTAATGTTTTCATCCTTACAAGAATAATGATGAAACGGAATAGAGATCATTTTTGTTCCAAAAACAAAGCTTACTATATTAGAAAGGAGTTTGTTTTAGCATGCCATAGAATCGATAGATATTTAGAGTGTAAAACTAAAACAGTAAAAAACACAAGAAAATTAAACATTAAAAATGTCGTATGGTCATTAGCAATTGGTTGACTATTTGAAGCAATACAAAAACTTGATTCTTCGCTTATATAATATAATTATATCAAGCAATATTTAATGATATGAGCATATAATAAATTAAACGTTTTTCTTCAAAACTGACAGCACAACAGTCAGAATCTCAAACACCTGAAATTGCAGATGATAAAATGAAGGCAGTTGAATTCTAACCTGTATGATAATGAAATTACTTGAGAACTGCCAGGCTCGAGACTTCCCTTCTTGGGTTTAATGCTAAACAAGCTGTGGTCAAGCACAAACATCTAAAAACGAACACCGGAGCGCATTCATGGCAAAGCACTGAATTTCTTTTGCAATTATCCAGGGGACAATGTTTGATTGCAAATGACACGAACTAGATTTGCTATACATAACAGATTCTCCAACAAATGCAAGCATGCATCGGTAAACGGCATTAATTTTTGCACTAAACCCTTATTAGTAAATCAGAGAAAACAATAAAATTTATGCTTTTCACTCATTTCTTTGAATAGATGGAGAAGATCATACCTCATGGAGTTCGTCATCATCTAATTTCCCTGTCTGAGCCCAAAATTCCATGTCGAGTTGAAGATCAGTGGGAAACAAAAACGTCCTGTAAAATTCAATTTCAAAAGATTGCATAATTCAAGTAACAAATAGACAGCTGTTTGACACAAAGAAAAATACTTTAAGTCTTATTGTAATTTGTAAGTGCTAATATCCGATAGCTTACTGGGATGTAGTACTCAAAAGATTTAAGCCAAACCGATAACAGAAGCCAAGTCAACTGTCGAAATTCTTACAAAATAAAACATGCAATCTAGTATGAGAATAAAATTCCCGTCAGCAAGTTATTCGAAAGATCTTATCAGGATAGTTCTTTGTATATCACAAAATATTTGATTTTATGTGATTTGTTGCCTTTAATCAAATAAGACTAGCTAAAAAAAATCTAACTCGATTTCAAAACAATCAACATCGTACTGCAGCAAGTTTTGATCTTCCTTAACATCCAAGACACCTAAAAGTTCGCGATTTTCTTTAGCGTTATTCCAACTTTTCAATCGACATCTACATTGCAGCGTTTGTTTCTTCACTTTGAAGCGGTCTAGCCGATCGTAGAAGAGCATGATAAAATGATAGGAGATCATTGATATTCAAATTTATAAACAAGTTACCATTCGGCTGGTGCACTTCCCGTATTTTGCAAATTAATCAACACGTGGCATGGTTCCGACAGATGAGGAGCAGAATTGAAGTTGAAATCCATAACAGCTCTTGTGTGTACGGGCATACGGCGCCGTGTGCTGTGTGAAAAAAATCTCAAATATTATCCAAATCTAAAGACAAACGCTTATGCAGCAAGAATTGAAGAATAATTAAATTTGAATTTTAACAAGGATTGGAAAAAATAAAAGAGTTGTAGAACTACTTAATAGATCATAAAGATGGAATATCTTACAAGACAATGAAAGATGACAATAAAGATGACATGAAAAATGACAGGAAAAATGACAACAAAAATGACATGAAAAATGACAGGAAAATGACATGACAAATGACATAAATACCTGTGTCTTGTAGGAACTTTGTAAATGAGCTCTTCCGAAGACGGATCTGAATCCAAACAACTATTGAATCTAAAGCAAATACATGAAAATAGTGAATGTAAAGGCACAAAAACGTGATAAAATTCAATTAGTAAGTTCTGTGTCATGCTCCCAAAATTGGTAATCTGCCACCATAACTTCGCATTCAGAAAATTTTGCTTCAAATTTATTTGCAAACAATTTATAGACCATAAAGGAGGTCACGGTGCCATTAAAAATTGTAGTGAAAAGAACTTCAGGTCTTGTCCTGGTTCTGCATAGGGAGAAAGGATTGAAAAGGCAAAATAGCATCGTCCCTTTCAAAATAGAAGGTTCCTAACCTACCTGTTGATGGAGAAAAGATCCCACAACAATCTTCGACTATGTCTTTCTGCACATCCCATTCCACGAACATCGTTTATGGCTAAAGTGGGGAAAACTCCATTCACAGCAACAATGCAAATGCATTTGCTGAAATCAGTTGATGTGTCCGGACCAGCAGCTAAAATGAAAAATGTGACCTAATTATGCAAGCAGACTAGATGGTTTTCACCGGGAAAGTCGAATGTGTATGTGACATAAGAATTTGGTAAAAATTGCAAATCGAATGGGACTGGAACTTGTCATCCTTGACTTTGCACATCGAGTAATCTAGCAAGTACATAAATCTTTTAAGTTTGGCTAAGGAATAAACACTGATGGGGGGAGGGATCCAATTCAAAAGTATAAATTACCATTTTCTTGAGATGATATTAGCTGATAGTATATCTTAGAGACACATTTGTATCGATGTTGTGGGTGCATCTTCACTTGAATGGCTTTTCGAGAACGTGCTGGTATGAAACCTTTGTAATCCGATAACTGTAGCACTGAAATAAAATATGGGATAAAAACTATAATAAAAAGATTTTCCCTCATGCTCTTATAGGATTGGTGAAACAAAATGGTATTTATGAAATTAAACATCCAAGATCTCACTTCTTCTCCTGAAAATTTCTTGTTAGTGACATAAAATACACGATATGAAGTTGACAAAGTGTCATATATTGAAACCAATTTCCTTCTCCTGTCTTAAATATAACGAGAACAAAGTTCTTAAGCTAGATTACCTGTTTTCCCATTATCTGATTTATCATTTTTGTCGAACATTCCATGGATTTCTTCTTCGATTTTCAACTGAAAATGCAATCCACAGTCGTTTTCATTCTGAAGATGTATCGAGTTCTTAACTGTATTTCCAACAATCACGTCACCAAAATCAAGCTTTTCAGGCAGACACTATAATAAACAAAATTTGCACAATTTAATTGCTTGCAAGTCTAATAGAAGAATTAAAAATAACTCAAGATAGTATGGGAAGACAATAATGAAAATTATGATCATAATCGTGAAGATGCAATGTGATGTGATGTGATGGGATGTGATGTGATGTGATGTGATGTGATGTGATGTGATGTGATGTGACGATGTAAGGTGATGAAGCAATGCCATTTCATTTCATGATAAATAAAGCTGATGGTCGCGATGGTGACAGTGATGATGATGACTTGATGTGATGGTGTGATAATGTGATGATGTGATGTGATGTGATGTGATGTGATGTGATGATGTGATGATGTGATGATGTGATGATGTGATGATGTGATGATATGATGAGGTGATGTGATGTAATTTCATTTCATTTCATTTCATTTCATTTTACAATAAATAAGGGTGGCGGGCGCAATGGTGATGATAATGTTGATTAAGATGCTGACAGTGATGATATTGACGATGATGATGACGAAAATGATGGTGATGATGTATGACGACTGGGATGATTATGATGATTCAATGATCATGATAATAATCACGATTCATTGGCTGCCAATTCAATATAATGATTAATGATCGATGAAACGAAATAAGATAACAAACATGAAATGACATACCAATAACGACCCTTGTTGACCTTCTCCAATAAGACGCAACATTGGCATGTGACGTCGATGATGATTACTGGGGCTAAAAGAGCGAGACATTTTTGTTACGCGATTACTATGACACTATGAACACCTGTCACATGGCATAATGCCACTCGATGATTGGTTCACTGACAACTCACCTGTGCTCAATAGAATCTGCAAACAGTCTAACTTTAAATAGATATTTTGCTTCACTTGTTGGCTTGAAAGACCAATTATGAGTCTATGAAATAAAAAACGCATTAATAACAAAATCAGCTAATTCGATACTATTACCATTAACAGTTCGGAATTTCCAATAGTTGATACTTAAAATACGGTTGTTGATCAATCTATGTAATAAAAAATTCATGAAAGCAAAACAACTTTTAGCCTTGTGATGTTTACATAAAATTCCACTTGTACGCATTCAAAAAGGGTGTTTTATTAAGAATGCAAATAAAAAAATAATGCAATTACTCACCTGTGTTTCATTTGATGAAATTATTCCAGACAATGGTTGAACTGACAATACTTCCTTATCTGCAGCTGGAATTTTCCACTCAAACCTGAAAACATTTCATCACGTTTTTAAAGTATTCAATTTCAAATTGCAATATAACTCTCAACTAAAATAAACTTGATTTTCATTGGCGAAAAATTTTCACTGGCAATAGCTATATCTGTATCAAGAAATTCGATAAATTCGAGATAAGACATCAAAACGTTTGCAATTTCATGATGAATAAAAGGAGGCCATACCGTAGCGGAATCCTGCATGGGTTTTTTATAAACACTTTTACATTTGTTGAAGTGCCAACATAGGTCGGTTGAAAATAAACGGCCTCCTAAAAGCATGAAATGAATGTTAAGGTATTTGAAAAATCTGAAAAATCAGGAATAACATTTTAATCAATATACGGGAACATTATAATATCCCCAATGATTGTCTTCGTCTTAAGAAAATATTCGTCTTTTTTCAAACTTCTATTCTTATTCAATCATTAATAAAATTAAGATGAATAGACAAAAAATATATGAAACCTGTGCTTGAATCTGTAAACTTAGTATCTCAGCAGATCCAACAAGATTGATGGGCTGTAGAGCAAAGAATAAAAGTGAAAAAGAGCAAACAATTTCATAGTAAAGCAACAATTATTGATCACTGATTATAATCATATATTAATATACAACTGTACCACATATCCGTTTACTTTCAACACGCCCCACTGAACTAACAATTAACCATGGACCTAACATATAGTTACACTGTTTCATAAACAAACATTTTGTACCTTTGAGTATTTTTCAGACGCATTCAATGTACATTTTAACTTTTTACTGCATGCTCCAAAATCATCAGGAAGGTATCTGAATACCACAATCTAATGATAAAGCAAAAATGCACTATTCATTTTAACAAAAATAAAACCCCACGTGGTAGATTTAACGATGCCATTTTAGAGGAAAACTCATACGTAATAGAAGAAATACTATATTTATAGATAGCCAGGACAACCATACATATTTGAATTTGTGAAAAAATCTTTAAAAAGGATGGCAAGCAAGGTATATAACTGTTTACAAAGAATTTGCAAAACACTGGTAGCCCACGACAGTGAACAACTTCTGATGAGTATCGTAATGCGTTAGTGGACTACATGAGTGTTACCAGCAGTAGCAAATGAGGCAACAACAGAAATGGATAGTTGAAAGAATACGTGCATACCTGATATTTGTCATATAACAAACCTCTAGATGGTTTGCAAGTAAAAGTCCTATAATATATAAGTAAGACATGACAATTCAGCATGAAAGAACTTGACAGAACATAACAAAAGGAAATGAAATCTGACAAATCCAAAAGAGAAAGTTAGCAGAAAATGAATGTTTAAAGAACTCCATGAGTAGTTTGTTTCAAGTCTAGGATAATCATCAGGGAATTTTCTGTTTCCGAATGAGAGTGACATTTATATGTGTTACAGAAGAGCCTAAGGATGGATTCCAAAAGCATCCAATCATCTGTCAAAATAACATACCTGGATTCGTCTTCATCGAATGCAAAATCGATAGGATTTGAACCATTATTCACCAAGAGGAAAGTTTTATACGACGGTTGAAGAGATGTAACTGGTGCAAAGACCTACAAGAAATCCCACTCCATTTAAAATCGCATGATACTGCTTTTGGACCACCTCATTGTGACAGGGCAACTGTCATAAGACGACTTAAGAATCCAAACTAAATTCAGTTCTCCACGCAAATTCATTTGTTGACACGTTTCTTTACTTTTCTATTCTTTTTCAATGTGCTTTTACAACGATGAAATGCTCACTGACGTACGGAGAATAAATGAATTTTGTTGTAGGGAAGGAGGTCTAAACCAAAAAGCGACTCACTCATGAAGACAGTGCTAAGAATAAGAAAAAAATGAGGACAGTATATGAAACAAAGCTCAAACTACATTGAAGGATGAAAAAACTACTGCCACAAAGACAAGAACTTAATCAATGAGATCGAGGCCGAATGACATATCAATGAGATCGAGGCCGAATGACATATCAATGAGATCGAGGCCGAATTACAAACTATAACCCATTGACTAAGAATATGCATGAAACATACTATGTATGATTCCATCTGATACTGAGGCAAGAATGTTTCACTCTTTGCGATGAATGTATGACCTAAAAGAGAGTGGATAATATGAATAAATAAATACAATATAAATATAACATAATTAAAATACTAGAAATTAAACATTTTTTGCAAAATTGCACTTTCTACTTGATCTTCTTTGATCAAGTATCTGACCGAGAAAGAGGCTGGAGAGACCAATGAATAAATGAGGAGAATAAGTTTTCTCCAGTTGCTGGTGTAAAACACACTTCAGTTAAAAAGGAAAGCATGTGAATGTAATATACGTCCATGTAATAGAGGTATGATAAAAGTACAATTAGGCTCAAGAAGAAGAGAGGGATTACCAGAAGCAATGGTTGTTAAACACCATGGCGGACACAAAGTTACATCTTGAATATGATGATGATTTTTCACACTCTACAACAAAAACAAGATATGAATTATATTTGTCCTATGTTGAATATTTTTACATCTTTACTGAAATTCAGATGTCCTTATAGTCCTAAAAAATAGCAAAATGGATGGAAAAGTACCTTGTAAAATGCATAGCCTTCCAATTCAGCCGAAAAGAATTGACCAGATACATCCTAACGAGAAAAACCAAAATTGATTATAAACGCCTCATGCTGAGGGATGGCAGGAAGATTTAAGATTGGTTGCCATATAACTTTTCCTGGTGGGCCACGCATCAGCGATGCATCGCCAACACATTGGAGACGAGTAACCGTTTAATGGAAACACTCACAGTTGTAGCTGTCGCCCACACAACGCCGAAGCATCGTAAAAGTTGAATCCAGTTCACCTGTTTAGTCGGTGACAGCTACAAGCATCGAGTTGATTTGACATACTTATCTGTGAGCATTTCCATTAAAGCTTGGTCGTCATCGACCAGAAAAATTTCTATTGAAGCCAAGCTTTAAATTTGAAATGGATACGGCAGTTGGAGACTGTGAAGGAGCAATTATGACTTGGTACGCAGACAAGTATAAATAAAAAATTTATACTTGTAATTAAAAAGTGGCTGTGAGAATTCTAAGACAAATTAGCAGTTTAAGAATCATACTCACTGGTTTAAATCTAACACTAAATGATGCACTTTGAAGTGGTTCAATTTCTGCATCAGCGGGCTGTATTGAAAACGGGCTTCCTTTCTTACCTTCAATAAAGAAATTAGGATAGACCGATTGAATTCCCAATAAGAAGAACAAAATTGAAAGACTCATTTGATTGTTATCAAGCTTGATGTACGTTTTCAATGAAGAACGTACGATAAACACCCCTGTCAGAAAATGGAATCTTGACATCTAATCGTTAGGAAATATACGGCATTATCACCTGAATTCCAGATGCAGCAGATCGATCCATGCGTATGGTTGGTGACGTTGACAGTCTAAAACATTAAATTTTAATGGTAGAATTGTGTGAGCTGGATTCTTGATTGCATTCATGATCATGATTCATGATTGCAACACATTCATATAAGAATGTCGCAGAGTCTCTTGTGGTTATATCAATGATAGTACACAGAAAGAAGGTGGACCCATGGCATCATCTGTACGCAAACCACACATGGTGATTGATGGGCAGGATAAATGTATAATAAATAGCGGTAATGTATAATAAATATATGATAAGTAGCAAAAATCATCAGAAATAGAATTAATATCAGTGACTTTTTAAAGTCAAAGATGGACAACCAAGTATAAACAAAAAGCTCAACAAATAAAAAAAACTGAAAATACCTTGTGGTAGATTTTATCATGACTGCATCTTCCAAATTCAATGTATTTGGCATCAACACTTACATGAGGCGGTGTCGTGCTCTGAAAATGCCAAAATATTATATTTCAAAAGTAATATTAACTATTGTCAATAAAATAACACTCTTTAGTTTTAATAAAATAGCAATCTGATTTAATAAATAATAAAATTTTGCGTAAAGTTTTCTGAGCAACTACGTAGAGGAATGTGGATATCAAATACACAAACTTGCATCGTTAACATAACATAACGATATAACATAATAATATAACGATATCAAGCACAAACACCGTCAAATCAAGCTAACAGCTCGTAAATTTTGTACAAGGAAATCATTCTACAACTTTAAATGCTTCAACAATGAAGCAATAAATTTACTGAGTCTCACTTGGGACAGCAGCAGTAAAAGGCTAAAACTGCGGCATTTTTATGTAAATAGAAAATGAGCAACTCAATAAATATGATGAGAAGAAAATAACCAATTCTCCGATGCCCTCATCATTGAAATATTCTTCCATTGGACCATCATCAACTGTGGATTGTTGCAATTCCTCTTCGAGTAGGACATCTGCTATATTTAAACAGCCATCATTTCCAACCTCCAACCTTCCTTCCTGAAGCCAGCTTCTCAAATCCTAGAAGAATCAGTTATGTGCAAAACGACGAAAGGCGCAACAACACTTTCAATAATTACGACAAATTACGACAAATCATTTTATACCAGTTTACTGAAATTGTTATATTGATTAAATCAATCATATAAACTGAAATTCTCATCATCATTCAGCCTAGTGCTATAATTCTATGTGTCACCATATTTGTAACTTTTTAAGCAAGTTAAGCAAAATCTAAGCTTTATACTTTTGTATTGACATGATGATGATGATGATGATGATGATGATGATGATGATGATGATGATGATGATGATGATGATGATGATGATGATGATGATGATGATGATGATGATGATGATGATGATTATGATGATGATGATGATTATGATGATGATGATGATGATTATGATGATGATGATGATAATGATGATGATGATGATGATGATTATGATGATGATGATTATGATGATGATGATGATGATGACGATGATGATGATGATGCTAGCCCATGGTTGGAGACCTCCTCGTGGTGGCAAGCGGGCACAGAGAGACACTGCCCTTAAGTTGATAGTGATTCATTTCGCAGAGATTCAGAATTGGGGCAGATGTTGACGACCTGTGGCAAACTGTCCAACCAGGCCCCTTAAGTGAAAGTCAGGCACAGCAGCTTCAGATTGCAGTTCTGATAAGTAGCTGTTGGGGTAACAGAGTGGATTGAGTGTAGCCGACTCAATCACCTCTTTTAAACAATTTGAAGGCGACATTGACCTCAGGGTCAGCCTTGGCCTCGTACAGGGCGTACGGGAAAAGACAGATGATGATGATGATGATGATAATGATGACGATGCATTGATGTAAGGGCATCAAATAAGCAAGGGACGAAAATGCAAGCGAGAGTAGTAATTACCTCGGGAGGAACGCGTGTAAGCCCTCGGGCTTTGTGCGTTTGATACCTCTCAATGTGTTTTCTTTGTAAAACTCCTAGAGGTCAACGAGTAAGAATAATAGGAGATCAAAGCAATAAAACAATATTTGAAACCAAGCAATTAAAACATTGATAATAATTACATTAAAACTGATCATTTACAATTAAATCACGTTAAAATTTTTCATGAAAATTAAAACTGTTTTGAGGATCAAACAATCTTGCAAATTTGTACAAATTTATGAGGAAAGAGAGACAAAATGATTTTTGATAACTTACCTGGAGTGATTTGATCAGAATGACAAGTGCCAAAAAGATCCAAATATAAAGGTCCCTGAATTGGAACATTAAATATTAGTAAAAATAAACCGGACAGATTAGGAAAAGTTGATTAGATGAAATCACTATATCGTTTGATAGGATAGCTGGAAGTGGGACAGGACAGGAGAATAGAAATTCGATTCAATTACGACGCAAAGCAAAAAACTATATGACTTTATAATGACTTTAAAAAAATAGAATAATCTCTGGTTTGCCTATAATGTTAGTCCTGCCTATGTACCTATAAATGTGTGGAACTAATTTTAAGAGCAGAAAAATCACCTGGTTGTAAATGAGCCATGTGACTCTCCTGTAGTAGCTGATTGGTTGCTCAGGTGCAAATGTCATTACGAATGTTTTCGACGAGCCTCCGTTCAATTTTCCACATTTGGTCTCGCATTTAAAAACACTGAATTCATCATCGAGTTGAAGCTAAAATTGAGCAGAAATAATCTTTAGAATAAAATAACATAAATTATTTGATGGAAACACTTTCACGTTGTGAACTAGCATACTTTGAGAATATCTTGATTAATCTACAAAGTGAAATGGCAATGATGGATCGTAGTTTTTCATCTGCATATAGATCTATACTGCCTCTTCTGGGATACCTTAGCATACACTGAGTAGACGCATTTTACTACATGTATGTAAAACATAAGTACATAGACTTCTTTCCAACTTAAATCTCAATAACACCTGAAGAAGGCCGATCTAGAAGCTGCTCCGTGGGTATTTTGAAGAAATTTTGCGAGAATAAAAGCCTCTGCTCATGTTGCATGAATCGATACTGAAAGCAATTACATATTAAATCAAATTTGTAATCATGTGCATTGCACAGAGAGCAAGAAAAAAGTACCTGGAAATAGGCATCACTTTGGGATTCATTGATTAACTGAAAAGACTTTGTTACTATTTCTGCTGCGCCCACTAAACCGAAGTTAATTGAAGAGACTTCCAAGGAGACTTTAGAGCCTAAAAACAAGGTAAAGTTGTCAAAGCATAAATTCTAGGTGCATTTATGAGAGGTCAAGCTACTTCATTAAATATTCCTTTATGACAAAATGGACCAGTGCATGTAATATCTTTAGTGATGATTAACCAAATACAGTTTGTTTTAGAGTGCCTTATCTTCAGCATCATATCATAACAACAGAAACTAGTAACTCATTTTGGAATTTGTAGACTAGAGCAACAAAGAAATTTTGAAGTTGTTTATACAAAGGAAAATTGAACATCGCTTGGTTTATCTAGACTAGAAAGAATTATCTGTATAACATCATTTATTTTGGTAACATGTGTGGTAAAAATAAGCTCCACATAAAAATTCTGACATATTCTGCCTAGAAGAAAGTGCCATTTATGAAAATTTATCATCAAGAAATTAATAATTAATTAATAAATGCTGTAGAAAACTAGGTACATTATATCAAATTTACATTTTTGAAAACTTAAATAATTCTCAAACAACAAGCAGCACTATCTAGCGTACCTGTTCCACGTCCGGTACAATTGATCATGGCACCTCGCGAAGAACCGAGTGCAAGTATCTCGAAGGAATCCGCTTGCTGCACATCGCTAACACTAGGCGTATATGATAATTTTATATTTATTTTTCCATTTCCTGGTACAATACCATGATATTGTGAGCACTTGTATGCTTTATCGACAGATGAGTCAAATGACGGCTGAATCACCTGAAATGGGGTGCTCACCTACAAAATACAAACAAAGCAACTTGGTGCTAAAAAGGTTGATGAAAAAACACTCATCCAGCTATGCTGCTACTATTTTCAGCAATTTTTCTAATTTTCAACTTTGTAATTTCTGATACTTTAGAAATAAAAAACGATCATAAATTGCAAGGTGAGTGCGGCCCAAGCGGTTCAGCTAGTTTCCGTTAGCTAACTGAAGTTAAGCTTGGCTGTGCTAGGTTTCCAGACAAAGTGCCATAACCACTCACACCACCGTCCTTTGGGAGGGACGTTAAACTAGGGGCCCCATGCCTGGATGCGGCATGCACAGTAGGCCTAAATTAGTTGAAAATGCTAAATATACCAGCCTACTCAAAATAGACTAAACAACAAGGTATGTTAGAAATAAAGGCAATTTCTTGAGCACTCAGGTTTTGAAATTGAGACCTCATATGGATAACGCAGCTGTATTATGAATATGAGGATAATAGTCATGACGAGCCACATGACAGATAAATCAGATAAAAATAGCCATTTGTAGATCTTCTATTTCATTTCATTTCATCGACACATCCAAGACAAACCAGTTAAGACTTAATCAACTTTTACGACTAATCCATTACGACAAATTCAAGCACGTTTCGGGACAAGCTTGTCCCATCCTCAGCTATAAAGCGGGAAGAAACTTAGGGATATATATGTGAAAACAACTCAAATTTTGAAAATGCTAAAAGGAATGATCAACTTTTGCAAAATAGAGCGCAATGATGTTGTACGAAAAGAGAACAAAAGCTCCATTCATGGGACTCGAGAAGAATAAAATCTTCTTAGCAACTGTGTGAAGACCATGCAACACAAGTAGAGTAGTTCTATAATTGGTGAGGAAAAAGCTTGAATGAATGTACTAATATAACAGAAATAATTTTATTAAGAAGCTATGGTCAATGAACATAAGATTACCAAATTTTCGCTACACACTTGATATTACATTTGCATGTACTACTGGTAATTGGCTCATAACTTACCGGTGTGTAGTTGACAACTTCAATTGTTTTTTCAGATGTGGTACTTAGTGGCACATCCTTAAAATTGACAGTAATATCATGGCCAATCTGCTGTCCAAATTTCACTCCAATATATGCATATTTACCTAAAAGTTACAAAAGATTAAGATCTGACATTTATCTTAAGTATTTATTAATACACTAATTCATCTATTCACAAGCATTGACCATAAGCCTTTACTATAGAGAGCAAATGACAAAAACAGATGCATATGCACTTTCAACTTGCAAGTAGATAATACAAAACCCACCAGTTCCTTGAAATACAATATTCTTTGTGTGAACGTCTTCATTTTCAGCACCAAATGTACAAATTGCATCAAAACTGTAAACAAAAGCTCCCTGAAAATATGAAGAAAGCTGCCTGAGGTACTTAAGCAAATAACAACAGAGGACAGGTGACTTGCAAAAATATGTAATTGAGCATTGTTAGATTCAATAAAGAACGAAATGACATTATAAATGCCAATAACATGGCATTTATAACATCTCATGCTTTACAAAATCATTTAGTTAAAAAGTGTTTATGGTAGTTGAAAGGTAAAACATGTACCTTAGGCTTGAAGTCCACAGTTAATGTACTTTTTGAGTGGGGCAGTAAGCGGCCTTGATTTGGTTTCACAATGAATGGTACTTCACATGATATGTTGAATGAAAGTTCTAGATCACTGTGAAAAGTAGGCATAAAATGAATGAGTTGGTCCATTAACTTACCGATCTAAGTAAATAGAAGATATTACCCAAAGATTACACTCAGAATATAGACAGAGAAATCTCCCAAATAGAATTTTAAGACTCTGGCTTACAATAGTTATCTTACAGTTATGTTTCATTAGATCATACACATTATGTGGTCCATGTGTCTAGGGGTACTAATAGCCTAGGCCAAAAGGTGGCAAAGAGAGCACTTGGCATAATAGCTATTGATATGCTTTCAACCACATCAATTAGCAATGCATTGATCAGCACTTCATGGATCAATAGATCAATTGCTAACTAATCCTGTTATACACAGCATCACTGTCCCACATATTCCTTTCCCTCCCCAAAAGCATTTGTATGGCCTTGTTATGATAAAGTAACAATCTAACACAGTAGTTGATGCACTGCATCACACTGGAACATTTTCAGAAAAGCCGATTGAAGTACTTATTACCTTATGTTTATTATTTCAAAAGATTTTTGTCTCTGATCACCAACAGCACACAATTCAAAATCAACTGTATCTGGCAGCAGTATGTTGGCTTCTGGCAAAGCTGCTCTTATTGGCACAGAAAAATTCCCATCCTTTTAAGAAACGAGAGAAACTTTTTCAGCTTTTCAGCTGCATCAAGAATTCCCCATAAAAGCATATGCAGTACTATACAAATGAAAATAGATAAAGATTTCTTAGCTGAAATTCTCCATACCTTTGTCTCAAAAATAATTTGGTCTTCATACGTCCCCTGTAATTTTAAGATGTAAGACATGTAATGGATACCATTAATGTTAGATTCCTATTCTACAAAAATTATCTTTAACATACCAAATCAATTATTATATGAACTGTCTCACTAACATTACATGACTGCAGAATTAAGTATGTAAACATTGCTTCAGAGACATAAATGGAAAGATAGTCATCTATATATGGACATACTTCCTTACATTAAAAAGAAGATAAGGTTGGAACCTATAATAAAATGGTGTCAAACCATAAAAGATTTAATCTTGTTCTGTACTAACAAAAAATGTACAGCAACTAAAAAGATCTGATTAAATGCAAAATTAGCAGTTGCATCTTGCACAAAAACAGCTCAACCATTTTTCCTGCAATGGTAAATCAGGCCTTTTCGTTTCACGTGAGCGATCGCTCGCGATCGCGTCAGCACACGTGCAGACCAAATCACGGGAGCTTTTGATCGCTCACGCAAAATGATAAATCTTGTCGAATACCGCTCTGTAATTTTGGAAGAAAATTACTAGTCCCGGTATTAAAATGTGTTAAAGTTATCAACAAATGCCTTTGCCCATCTGGAGTGGACGCTGCTGGGATTTTTGTACTCTTATTCGTTTTGTTTTCTTGTTAATGTCTATGTAAATCAACTTACACCAGTTCTACTTACTTCCAGGCATTTTTATGCATATGTTTGATAAAATAACACATTGTAGAGGCGTTTTTCTTTTCAACTATATTTCGAATTCAAAACACATAAGTTTTGAAACTCAGAGATGCAGATTAGAAACATCTTATAGTGCAATGCCCCTCAATTTACTGCTATCAATTAATTTTGACAAAGTATTTAGCCATTGCAAGAGTGCTTTTAGGCTCATAATAATGGTTAATTTTCATTGACATCCAAGTGATTTCTAATAGGGTTATACTATTTTCATAAAGCTTTTAGCATTGTGCGGTTGTTTTTTTCATATGCCAAGCCCATGGCCGAGTAGTTCTTTATGTTACTTCTGAAATCAACATGATTGTGTATATATCCATACCTGAGCGATCGCTCACGCAAGAGAAATCACGTGAGCGTTTCCAATACAACATTGCTGTGAACCAAGCTGAAAACAAATTTATTTAACTTACCCCAGTTATTTATGTTAAAGAAACTTTATACTGTATGACATATACACATGCATATATACATTACCTTTTCTAAAGGTCTGAATGTAACAGGTAAGTTCAAGCTTGTTCCAGAACTTAACACAATGGGCTGTGGGTACTTGGTTGTGAAAAACCGAGTTGCGGGAATTCTATGAGAAAAACACTGATTAAATCCAAGCAAAGCCTCCAAAAACAAGGCTCAGTGCAGTATATAATGCTGATATGACTAATATCAATCTTTAAGCATGACAAATGATACCTTCTATTTGTTATTTAAAAAAACTTTTCATGAAGTAATCCTACACGTATGAAGCACAATGAATGCTATATTTTTGGGAGCAATAGGGTACTAGTGTGGGCAGAAAGATCAAATCCATGTACACTATTTTAAAGAATAACACATATTTGAGAATGAAAATGATACCTGACTAATACTTGATGAAATAGTACAAAGCTCTTATTATCTTCCAATTTGCTCAGTAAAATACAAATTCAATACAAGTAAGTGCGTTTGAGTGGGTTCAATTTTGTCAAGAGGGAAACTGCATTGCATGGGCAGTTTAATACTTATGTAAGTAAATTTGTAAGAAGAGGAGGCTCAGCTAAATACTTGACTTAAATAAACTCAACGTGTTTAACTATTGACTTAATTTCCATCTTAGCACTATAATAAACAAAGGTGTACATGAAAATATATTCACAAGTCTTTGTCATTTGTATTCAATAAAAAATATAAAGAAATGGAAGATAAAATGCTTCAATATTATGCTCATACAATTAACATTGATTGTATTACAAAACTCATAAAGTAGAAGTCTGTATGCTTCTCTTCCGAGAGTTGCAGAGTAATAGTTGGAAGTGCTTTCTCGTCCAGATATTTCCATGCTATTACTATTCAGCGTTGATGCATTGTATGTCTGTAATATTCTTGGGCAGAAGGTGCTAAATAGTATTTTACAATCCACTAAAAGCATAACTTACTTGTATTTAAGTCTTTTTGACTTGACGTCAACATTTTTTAGTATGATGTTCTTTGTGTACTCTCCGCCAGGCTGCCAACCTTGCCAAATGATTCTCTCTGTCACTTCAAGCCCAAGTCTATGTATCCTTTGCTGCGTCTTTACTGGCATAATGATACTAATTACATAACGAAAGAAGCTATTTTAAAACTTTTGTGAAGTCTATCCAAAGCCTATCTGGCTGGTTGATGTCGTCGTCCATATTGTTTTCCAGGTTGCCAATGGATGTACCAGCCTCGTATTGAAGTAGGATATCGCAAGGATCGTAAGATTTGCTCCTAACCTGTTGTTCAACGATGCTTTTTTGGTTGCAAAAATAGCCCATTTGTAACTCATGAATCCAGATGGCTGGAGCTGCGCTAAAGAGGCTTATGGCTGAGTATAAGCGTAAGATATAGCAGACTTTTCAATGCTTATCTTGAACGTGTAAAACAGTGTATCACAATCAAGTGATAGAAAATCATGAAATTCCATCACTGTTTTGACATACAACCATAAAACCTGATCAATATGTTAGAATGCTTTAGAATTATACCAGGGGCTAGAAATCTGCATATGATGCAAATTAGGGCAGGGCTTTGTTCACAAGTAAATTTTGTGATTCTCATGAGAGCAATGAAAGCTATTGTGAAATGTACACAGTGCAGTCATCAGCTCGGCATTAGGAAACATATATGCTGGTTCCTATATGATGTAGAACCCAATGTTTGTGTCCTAATGGAGCCCAACACCCCCCAAGGTATTGCAAGGCTACCATATGGTATACTGTCAGGCCACTTTGGCTCTATATAATCCAGCATCTTTAAAACAATAAGTTTTGCTTTTACTTTATTTTCCAAACTGACAATATGGTAGTTAGGAGGGCCACTTGAAAACCAGCACTTATATTAAAGGGCTTCCTTCCCCATGATGAAATTGTTTTATTAAATGTGCTATAGCTCACACAAACCCTTATTGTTTTAATATTCTGTTATAGAGCTTACTGTAAATGCCCCAGATGGAATTCTGGCTGGTATGTTAATGATCTTGATCATTCATTCATACAATAGGCTATTTATCACCATGCAGATGCACTTTCTGCTGTATAAATGAATTTATATTTATGTTTGTGTTCATTATCTTTTTAAGCTATTTTTTGCTATAAACAATGTCACTTGCTCAAGTTGTTATAAACCACAAGCATCCATATCCTACAATTTATCATTGGTATGATATAAAAGTTTTTTTCAATAGAACTTTTCAGTAGGAACTACACTACTCTTTCATTATCAGTCAGGCATATCTTGGAGCTAGAAGGAAATACTTTAGTTTCCAGACACTCTTCTCAGTACATGTAGACTTGGAATGTTCATTTTGGATAGCAAGAAACTGAACTGAATGGGAACTCTTTTGATAGACAATTTCATACCTAGAGAAATTAGTGAAATTTGAGGATTATACTAAAAAGATATATATTCAGTAATTTATGTCACAGTAATCCTCTTGACTCACAAAAGTGTGTCTCTTGTTCAAATATTAATTGTTCTATTGCATAGGACCTGTTAATGAAGACAACTTTTTTGAATGGGAAGCTCTTATTGCGTAAGTATAAGACAGAAACTTTGAACTGAAAATTATCTGATGTCAATAACAAGTCAGATGATTTGTTGTTTTATTGTTTTGATGTATTTCTTTTTTTACAGTAGCAAAGTGAAGCAGTATATCTTTTGAAGTTATTGTCAATATTTAGGAAAATTTATGAATATCTGCTTGTTAACAGATACCTCATCTTTTTTGTAGTGGACCAGAAGGAACCTCATTTGAAGGTGGTGTTTTTGTAACTAGGCTCAATTTTCCACGTGACTATCCTCTGAGTCCACCAAAAATGCGATTTGTTAGTGAAATATTCCATCCAAATAGTACGTATTGAACAAACTTTTACCATATTTCATAATAGCTACTGATATATATTGTATGAAGTCATGTATCTTAGAACATTATACCATACCATACAAATGAAAAAACCTACAAAATTATTGGGCCTTTGTATACATACCATAATGATGCACAATTGAGCCCCACCCTTGTATAAGCCCTACCCTCAAGATGATTTCTGACATATAATCCTCCACCCTCAAATAAGTGCCAATGGGAGCTATCTGGGTTCAGTATAATACAGGTTAAAAGCAATAATTATAAACTTGACAATCAGGACGACAACAAAAAGAGAAATCATTTAGACAAATCATGACTATTCCAATGGTTACATTTTCGGTAACCACTGGAATAGTCATGATTTGTCTAAAATTAAAATGATTTCTCTTTTTGTCGTCGTCCTGATTGTCAAGTTTATATCAAAGCTGTGATTTCCAGCTCATACAATAATTATAAAATAGAATTAGCTGTTGAGCTGTTCATTATTTTCAACAACTTTCTCCTCCTTGATCCCATCTCTGCTGTATTTGAGGCAAATCTTTGTGAGATAACAATTTCAGAGTGCAAAACAATCATATAAGTTATGGTATTTGGTAGACCTCCAGACCTGTAAATTTAGTAAGCCCTCCCCTTGAATAAATCCCCCTCAAATAAGCCCCCACATGCAAAAATCACCTCTAACAAGCCCCAGATATTTATTTGAGTCATTATTGTATGTTGTACCAGAATTTCTACCTCACAACTGGAAAGTTGTGAGTTCAAGCCCAGGCCAAGCCCTACCAATGACTATAAAAATGGTACTTACTGTGTTCTTGTCTGGTGCTTAACATTTAACACTTGAATGAAACATGACACACATATAGCTAGCCCCTTGCTTGGGTGTCCACTACATCAGCAGATGTTTGGCATAGGGCCACAGAACCAGTGCTAGATACTTCCCTATGTGCCTTTGGAACAGGAAGGACTTAGATTTTTGATATATATATATATATATATATATATATATATATATATATATATATATATATATATATATATATATATATATATATATATATATATATATATATATATATATATATATATATATATATATATATATATATAATCTATATATATCTATATTTTATTCTTAGTCAAAACTCTACGTAAGTATTGAGCACTTTATACAGGCCTAGGTTATCTTTATTACTATATGTATATATATATATATATATATATATATATATATATATATATATATATATATATATATATATATATATATATATATATATATATATATATATATATATATATATATATATATATTTATATATATATATATATATATCTATCTTTAGCACCCCAGATATTGCTGCAAAACTTTACATACATGTTTGGTTTTGACACTGGTCTTACCATTTTCATTGTTTTTCTGATATTGTCCCAAAACTCTCTAAACCATTTTACTTGTTCTTTTTCAGTATATGCAGATGGGCGAGTTTGTATTTCAATTTTACATGCCCCAGGGGATGATCCCATGGGATATGAGTCGAGTTCTGAAAGATGGAGTCCTGTTCAGTCTATTGAAAAAATTTTGCTATCTGTTGTTAGCATGCTTGCAGGTATGATAGTTTAATTGTCAGCAAGGTTGAAATCAATATCTTTCATTTTTGTTTCCTGCTTGAAATCCTGCTCTCCCACTCTTTTTGGGGATACCCATTCATACACAAGCATAAATTATCATTCTGCTCTCTTTCTCCACTTAACTGTTCATAGGAAGTGAATCTAGGTATCATATTGCCCTTACAGGCTCCTTGTGTTTCAATGAACTGCCGTGACTTTGAAACATGACCTAACTTCAGTCGTCTCAAACATTTTCCTAAAATGGTTGAAATTCCTAAGTTTCATTTCAGAACCAAACGATGAAAGTAGTGCAAATGTTGATGCATCAGTAAGCATATTCTTATCATATTTTCCATTTTCTATTTGCTGTTTGATTCTCTTGTTCAGTACAATTTCTCTGCAGCAACACCTTTTACTATTGTGTGCACTATTGTAAGTGTTGGCAAAATTGCACCCTGTGCGCAGCTTTCATTTCTTCTGATAGTTATCTCTCACAGTTCTACTTTGTTGGAACTGTTTGTACCCCGCAGTTACCATTTTCAAGGGGTGTAATCACAGTGTGGTTTAGTCAAGGAAAAGTACAAGATATACTTTGTTCTAGCCCCCAAAAAAATCCCTGACAGTGCCCCTGACCTAATATGTGCACGTTTCGGTTTTGTACATACAAGTTCTGAATGAAAAATCACAACAATACCGACCACTGGGCTTCTTGTGATGACCATTAGGATGATTTGGAGATCATACAGAACTTAGGAATGTAGAATTTATATATATATGTTGTGAATTTGCATGGCTTGAAATTAAACTGACGTGAACACCATGACATGAACACCAATCTAATACAAATGGTCATAACATTTTTACCGCAGGTAATTCCATATACGTCCTATTTTGTTTCTTTCTATTGCAGAAAATATGGCGAGAAAACAGGGAAAAGTTCGATGAGATCGCGGCAAGATGTGTTAGAAAGTCTCTTGGAATACAAAGTTAACTTTCTGCCATGAACATGAAGGAATCTTATTAGTTAGGGTGTTAGGAAAATTGCCTCCCTTCTTTAGAACACCCATACTCAACTGTCGACAAACTGCCACCGGTATGAATTTGGAAAACTGAAATAAAACAAACATGCCACGTATGGTAAAGAGTTCAATTGTTGAAATCAGCTATGGGTATTTCAAAAGTAAGGTTGCACGTATACTGGCGTAATCTGGTAGTAGCACTCACCACCCACAGACACACCCTTGTTTTAGCTTATCATTTATTCCATAGATAACTGTACCTAGTTCATGACAATTGCCTCGATTGTAGTATTCATCAATTTTAAATTTATATGCATATGTATATAAATTGCAGGTGGCAAGACATAGCTTTCCAAACAATTCACAGCCAATTTTAGGCCTGAACTATGCTGGCCTTCAAATGCTAAAATACCATACTCTTGCTTTCAAATATATGCGCTGTTATGTTAATTTCTTCTGACCACTTTCATAAAATCACTGCCTAAACATTTGACGGCACTCCTTCAACACTTTCATCCATTTTTCTATCAATAATTCTCAATAGTGTTATAAGTTTCTTTTCATTCGAAACTGAATGAATGACGAATATTTTCCGGCCTAAATTAAGATTCGAGAACCACATACACTGTGATAATTTTGTTGTGTAAATTTTCAACATTAGGACATTGCCTGCAGAGTCGCCATTTTTAGCAGGATGTTGCAATACTTTTGTCTCCCATTAGTGTATATCATACCAAATGTTTCATTTTGTTTGCAGCGTATTGTTGTTTTTCAGGCTTTCGTGTTACACAACCTATGTAAATCCGTTAAACATATGCTTGCTTTGTTTCCGAGCTAAAAATTTTCATAGGGGACCTCTTATAAATATCAATGGACTTTTAGGCTGTGCTTATGGGGTAAAATCTCTAGGAGTGAAGGTAATTTCCCAAGATGGAAACCGGCGGACGCATTTTTTTTCAACGGTTTTTTTGTCTAAATCAATTTTACAGTGTAGAGAATTAGAATAAATAGAGATTTCATTGCATTGTTCATTACGATTTAAATGACTTTGGATTAATTTCTGTTGAGAAGTGAAAGTGGTTCGTGACAGTGCTTTCGTGCCTCAAAAATTCTAAGATCATTGTAGAAATTGAGTTACGTACAGTCCAACATGACTTCTACTAAGGCAGCTATAGATATGTGTAAGTCTATGTGTGTTGAACCGACGGGTGAACATGTTATGTAACATGTTTATTCACTCTGAACTGATGGGTGGGCCCCATTGGTGAATTTGCTGTTGTTAGCTTACATCGGCAAAAGATATTTAATAGTCTTTGATGAGAAAACCCACAACCAAAGTTATCAAGCCGTGCAATTAAGAGTGCTCTGGTTCACTTTTTTATTTTTCTTAACTCAGGAGTGCAAAAGCGATAGGAACTAGACAAACAGTGGTTATTAAACAAAGGGAAATTAGACCAATGGATAGGCGGTGTCCATATAAGCTTAACAAAATGCAAGAAGAAGTTAGGAAGGAGAGCTTTGGACTTTTTGTATCGACAGGCATAGAGAGACATAAAATGAGTATCTGAAGGAAGCAACATTTGCGGGGCCATTTTTGGGGGCCTCGGAACTGCTTCACCGCAAGACGTTTAGAGATCACTAATGTACAATAAAACTTCATTGAGTGGAAGATTACATCTTATTTGAAAGGTGCAAGTTAGCCACTGGTTTGATAGATCTGCATCAATCATCTAAAATATTTCTTTTTGTAAATTGCACTACGTGGCAGCCTCAATTTGACCACTGCTAGGACAATGTTTTCAAGATCATACAGACGTTTGTTTTGTTCTTTACATCGGTTATAAATCCATATGGCTCCCTAAGACGAAAATCCTTTACTACCTCATAGTGCTTAAATTGAGTTTCCAAGCAGCGCGGGTCCCATTGCCATCTGTAATTTTCAAATGCAAATAAGCTGTCTTGTAGCTTCGTAGAATTGAATTCTTTACAGTGTTCTGGGCAAATGTCATGGCCAAAAGAGTAACAAAACCCTTCCTTTAGAACTTTGTTGGTGTACCACACGGGGGCCACAACAGAATCTTGATATTTCCCATTCAACATGAAATGCCTTACGTGGATTGAGCTCCTTGGTATGGGGACTTTTTCACTTGCTAATACCTCTTTCTCAAAATATGTTGCATTCACCATACTAGGAATCGCACCTGTCCCATCCCATTTGCCTAATGGAACCAACTGCAAGTGCCATGCGTACGAATTTCGATAAAAATACCACATATAGTTGCACATAATGCTATAATGACAAAAGCATGTGCCAGCAACTTTGACAGCGGCGGGTGCAATCCGGAACACTTCCTTAAACGGTTTGCCATGCAATTTCTCGACATACCTTCGCATCTCCACAATGTGGTCCACCTTGAACACAACTGGAAAATATGACATACATTGCATTACCTGCTTTAGGCCAAGGATATATTCGGCAGTGTCTATCCAACATGGGATTCTTGGAATCCCTATCCTCCCAGCAACAATTGGTTTTCCATCCTCAAACATGATATCTTGGGTAACGGCTGTAACAAATAAGGTATCGACATCTACGAAACCAACATAGCCTGTCAGATTGCAGAAATCTGCGTGCATCATATCCAAGTACATTCTCTCTTTTCCCCATTTATGTATGATGCTCTCAGGTACTGGTTCCATGTAACAAACATTAAGATCAAATCGATCATATTTACGTACAACTTCGGCAGCATACTCTCTATCTGCTTTCTTCTCACTATCGAAAGCAACCATCGTCGATGCGAGATGCTTCGGAAAGAATAGCTCCATACTTTTGAATAACCAGTTTTCTAGTTGCTCTTTAAACACCGGAGTGCTGGTAAGTCTAACATAAATTTTAAAGTTCCTCTGATCAAAATTTACTTTTTGACTACCTCCATGAAATCCAGATGGATCTAATAACTTCTTCAGTGGTCTATCTACGACTTTTACAACTGTAAACCAGAAAGTCACAGCTACCAAGAGAAGTCCTAAAAAGAGAGCTTTCATCGTCATTATTTGATCGAACTCCTAAATTACAAAAAAGCAGTTACCTTGTTGCTAATCAGTTCATTTCAGCTACCCGAAACTGCCATCCGAAGTCCTGAGTGATACTTACACAATCACCTGTCGTCAAAGGATGTCGGTAAGACAAGAGCAAGTCAACCATGCCAAGATACTGTAGCAATCATTGTATAACTGTAAACATGCTCGCATTCAGAAAACCACGTACTCTCAAGTCCCAAATAAACGGGGGTGCTAATAAACAGGGGGTCGGAAAAAATTCTGACTTATAAAACGGATCGCAGAATAAACGGGGGGCTGGAAATTGAAAAAGAGCTTAAAATGATTATAAAAAAACAAAAGCAGGTTGTCATTTTCGCAGACTGTCATTATTGCAGCAATTTTTCGCGACATTTCTAAGAAGTAGTATGCCAGAAAATATAATCACGAAAGTCGTTTTGACCAAAGTCAATTGGCCATGTTATGATATCAATTGACACATGCTTCGATACTTTTCAATAGACGCTTGTTTTGATATCAATTCACATTGGTTTTAAACGAAACATTCGAATGTTTGATCGTGAACGGTATATGAGGGTAGGGGCGGATCCAGCACATTTTCTGACATTCTCAAAGGTTCAAAATATATAACCACACCCAAAGACCACACCCAAAGACCACACCCAAACAATTATCATAGTTTTGATAATTACGCCTGAAAGATCACGGACTATTGAAATTTCAAAAGCACTTTACTTACAGATTCAAAACTAACCTCTACTTCAATAAAAACTATTGTTAGGAAATTTAGCTTTTGACAAGGCATCACTGCCCTATCCACAGCTGGAACCCCACACTAAGGAATCACCCATGTTCCAGACTTCCAATCGATATCCCAGAGAAGAGTTCTTAGCATAAAGATCTAATTGACATGACAACATTGTCAACAACTGTGCGAAGCAACTGGGTTTCTACATTGATCAGACAAGGCGGAACAGGGGAGCTGGGGGGCTATAGCCCCCCACTTTTTTCAAAAATAAACAATAATGTTTTAAAGAGGTCAAAAGAATTCGCTAATGATTGACTACTGTAGTTTTTAAAGATAACCATTCCTTTGATGTTTGAAGGGGCGTGGTTTAAATTCTAAGGCAAGCCCAAGTCGGCGGATTTGCAGTTTAGGGTTCCAGCCAAATCGCCGTAAATTCTATACGACATTATTCCTTACGATGCAGAGAGTCGAAACAGACGATAAAAAGTGGGCACTACTTACCAATTACCTATTTACTCTTATTTTTTCCCACGCTCAACAGTGAAATCCCTTTGTCCTTTAAGAAACTTCCGCCCGTTCTACAACTAACGCTAACCCTAACCCTGACCTTTACCCTACAAAAAACCCTAACCCTGACCCTAACCCGAACCCAAAGTAATTGGTAAGTAGTACCCCACTTTTTATCGTCTGTTTCGACTCTATTCATCGTAAGGAGTAATGTCGTATAGAATTTACGGCGATTTGGCTGGAACCCTAAACTGCAAATCCGCCGCCCAAGTCCCCCATTCTTTCTCGCTTCGCTAACTTTCAGCCCCCCCCCCCCCACTTTCAGACTGCTCCGCGGTCCCTGTTGATGGCATTCAAAACAAAGTCCCACGAGCCACTATGTCATTCTGTTAGAACAAGTGTCTCTATATCAAAGCTGAACTATTATGAGCTTCTGCTGTGACAAGGTCCCCTGTATCAAAGATTAGCTACCAAGCGTCTCTCGAAGGTTGTCTCTAAATGAATACAACGAAGAAACACTAATCGGTTTATGTACATACCCCTACACCGTCTACAAACATAAGTGTGATCGTGTAAGCGGAAGTTAGGGTGACACTTCGTTATATCTGTCCAGTGGGGATCTATAGTATTTCTAACACAACCCAGCCTGACCTTAACCCTCCGCTCCGCGACCATTTGTTTATACCCAATGTCAACTGACATCAGCCAGACTCGTATTCATCCAGCAATCTTGTAAACAATAATTGCATATGCGAATACAGACTGCCGTGAACGATAATAAAACAGTCAAAAAGGAGAAATATAGCCATACATTATCGGGGGGGGGGCAGTTTCTCCTTTATCCATATTTACTCGATGGACCGGGAGTAGAGAATCTGCCTGCATGCCTGTGACAAAGTATGACTATCCACTACTACTTGCGATCAAGCCATCCTGTGGGACAACACTTACCTACAGAAAGCTGCATACTAGCACTATATACCATCTTATACCATCATAATTTGTTCAACATCTCTCTTCGTCAACAGCTGCTTGACTTCCTCTGAAAATTCTATTATTTCGGATAGATTGCTAACGAAGAATAGCTTTCTCCCGCTCTGAGCTACTTCATCCAACAGATAACTCACATGCCAGGGTACACGACAAATTCCAAACAGTCACATATACCCACCCCCTGAATCCTCAAGATTCTCAGTGAAACTTCTCCTCAGGACGCGCAAGGAGTTAGTTTTAAAATCATCCAGGCCTACCTCATATAAAAAGAGTACCAAGAAAAAGCCTTTGCTATGTATTTTGGACCTCGTCTAACCAGCGCAGATCTACCTTCTCAAGTGACCAAAAATCAGTACTGTTTCGATGCGCACGCAGAAAGAAAACTGCGTAGCACATTCTCAAGATGCGAAGGAACTTCTCAAATTGGCATGGAAACTACACGTAAACATTTGCAACTGCCTAGATACCTTTCAGGATTATTGACACTTGTGAAGGCGATTTTATTACTTAATCACTATTGCTACGTTACAACATCGTAGAGGTATACCAAGTGTGCAGCAAATATCAGTGGGTACGGGGGTCAGCAACCTTGAGAAATCAGACTCGATTTGAGTTGACAGGTTGGTAAGGTTCGAAAATCTGGACGCTAGAAAATCTGACATTCTCAACTGAGAATGTTGAGGTCTCGATCAGCCTCAGGTCTTACAACGATTCAAGAATGCGGATTTCTGTCTGAAATTCACTTTATTGTTTGGAATTCAGTTCAATACGACATATTTCAATGTCGTCAAAATATACCAAATTGAGCTGAATTCCAAACAATAAAGTGAATTTCAGACAGAAATCCGCATTCTTGAATCGTTGTAAGACTGATTCTAGTTCATTGAATTTTGTCATAGATATACCCTCATAACGGTACTATCAAATGAAAGGTAATCAAGTGAGAAGCTTGTAAACAGTTCCATTTTCTTTAAAATTAATACACGGGGGTCCTAATAAGGTCCGGGGGGTTGGAAAAAATTAATAAGCGGGGGGACATTCATTTGGCACCTGAGAGTACCAGTTTAAAAATTACGGGGGTTGCAAACATTTCTAGAATTAATAACACGGGGATGCAATAGATAGATAGATAGATAGATAGATAGATAGATAGATAGACAGACAGACAGACAGACAGACAGACAGACAGACAGACAGACAGACAGACAGACAGACAGACAGACAGACAGACAGACAGACAGACAGACAGACAGATAGATAGATAGATAGATAGATAGATAGATAGATAGATAGATAGATAGATAGATAGATAGATAGATAGATAGATAGATAGATAGATAGATAGATAGATAGATAGATAGATAGATAGATAGATAGATAGATAGATAGATAGATAGACCGACAGACAGACAGACAGACAGACAGACAGACAGACAGACAGACAGACAGATAGATAGATCGAGAGACACAGAGATAGATATAGATATGATTTCATTACAACACAAAGAGCTACAGGATTACACAATAAAATTAATAACATACCTTCTAAACTATGACAATCAAGTTAAATATAACATGTGTTGAGGGCAATAAGGTAAAATCTACTGGAGACTATCGAGCTTAGTGTCCTTTGGCTTCAAAGCGGCATGGGCAAGGGCAGGCTGGCTTTAGCTTGCAGTTAGGACATGACACATGACTTAGACACAATTACGTCAAAGTATAATAATTGTCTTGTGCGTAGCAAGGATTCGTATCTAGACTAAATTAGAAATCAGTAACTCTTTATAGGATCTTGAAAATGACGCAAGGGAAGTTTTCCCCATAAATTCTTTTGTAATATCATTATTTCACAGTTTAACACCATTATAGGTTAAGAAGCGCTAAGCAGTTGTCCTTCTTCTGTAAGCTAAGAATAGTTCAGAAGAGTGGGATGAACTCAAAGTGTTGGAGCGCTGAGCAGTTGTCCTTCTTCTGTAAGGTAAGAATAGTTCAGAAGAGTGGGATGAACTCAAAGTGTTGGAGTTAATAGAAAACAAATGGTTGAACAAATCGTTGAATGATTGAACAAATCTGGCAGCAGTGAGTGAACGTATTTTCTCATAAATTACCATGCATATATTGCATTTGCTGATGGAAAAGCAATAGACCCCATTTCTTAAAGAGAGGAGATGCTGAGTGGCGCTTCTTTTTGAAACATATTATCTTGATTGCCTTATTTAGTGCCGCTTCCATCTGGCAGCAGTGAGTGAACGTATTTTCTCATAAATTATCATGCATATATTGCATTTGCTGATGGAAAAGCAATAGACTCCATTTCTTAAAGAGAGGAGACGCTGAGTGGCGCTTCTTTTTAAAACATATTATCTTGATTGCTTTATTTAGTGCCGCTTCTAATTCTTTTATATTGGTTTTAGACACATGCCCCAAGTAGTGAGACAGTAATTTATCAGTGTTTCTTCATTAACTAACGCAATTTAGAAAGTACTTCAATGCCTTTACTAATTTTAGACTTAACAATATTAATGTGATCTTTCAATGACGGCTTAATATCAATTAGTACGCCAATGTATTTAGTAGATTCAACAATGCATAATTTTTCACTTTGATATGTATCTCAAATTTATTGGATTCAGTTTTGTTAGTGAGACCAAAGAGAAGTAGTTTGGACTTAGCTATATTTAGACTCAGTTTATTTGCTGTCAACCAATTTGAAATCTTATCAATTTCCATATTTAGGTTATCTGATAGTTTAGTAATATCTTTATCCTGATGCAACACGGCAGTATCATCAGCAAAGAGGAAGCATTTAACAAGATTTGAAGCCTCAATCATATCATTTACATAGATTTAAAACAATAATGGACCCTGTACACTTCCTTGAGGAACACCACATTGAATAGATTTAATATTTGACAGTGTTTCGCCTACGGAGACACATTATTTTCTGTCCTGCAGATAAGACTTGAACCAATCCAGAGGGTGCTCTCTGACACCAAGGAGCTCAAGCTTGTCAATCAATACATCACGATTAACTAAATAAATCGGGATCGGAGAAAATTCGCACTAAATAACCAAGAGGGGGTGCATTTTCGCAAAGTTGAAAGTGTACGATACATGCGCATAGCTACGACTCAATAGCATGGACCGTACGAAGGCAAAACATCGCTGAACAAAATGGTTGAGTTTTTCCTTCTTTAGGCATTTGAACAATTTATTGTTGGACGTTTACACCAGTGAAGCTAAAATGTGGTCCTGATGTATTGAAGGCAAGATTCAGTGTATAATGCTATGTCACAATAAACAAGTTTATAGACTGCTCTTGTCTAGGGCAGTAACAGAAAATTCTCCGTACATTACGCAATCAATGCTAAGGAAGCTAATAAGGAGGAGGATATAGATCAGGAATTCAGGCTATTTTATTCTACAAAGAAGGCTTTTCTAGCCAATTGCCCAGTACATAATCCTAGCTTTTTCATGATTTCAATACTGAAACTTTCTTAAGACTTTCTCAGCGAGAATACTGTATACGAATTTACTGTACTATTACGCTGACAGATAGGCACTGCACAAACATAACACTAAACTAAATAGATTTTCATATGAAATCTGTGCAAATTAAACAAAAGAGATGACGGGCTTGCATTAAAACTGAAATTTCGAGCGTGTATCACATTATCAACTGTCTTAGGCCCTGCTTGATATAGTTGAACAATGTCCCAAAGAAACAACAAGAGCTGACCGTTGCCAGGAATACTTTCAAAATGCAATAAACACATTAGCATATGCATTCAAAATTACCCCTTCTTTCTACGTTTCTTTATTTTGCTATTATAATCAGCATTTTGAAAATGCAAACTTTCTACAACTCAATATTTCTATTAAAAAAGCTTTCTTTACCATTTGAGATTCGAATTTAAGAGATTCTGTGGCAACTTTTTAGTTACTGCCCTCCAGTTCGTAAATCAGTCTTTGACAACAAAAACAGATCAGATAAAATCGAAAGAAAGTAGATTAATTTCAAACTTTAAGATGGATATCAAAGATGATCAATTCTACGGGTAAACTGATATCATTCATTTCTACTTAGTCTTATCAAATTGCAGAAAAACATTGTACAAGGCGCAGATAAAACGAACATTCAGAACTCGGTAGTACTTAGAAAACTAAAAATTTAATCTATGTCAATTCGGCTTCTAAAGTAAACAGTTGATTGTGGGTTAATTGTGATGACTGTCGACACGAGATGTAACCCAGTCAACAATAATATGAGGTTTGGAATGCCTATTACCATACAGAAGATTTACAGATTTTCGATTCCTGTCACAGTTAAAACTTTCGCGTTATTGGCTAAGGGGCAAGGCACTCGAATAGCTTCGGTCCTATTTGATAAATTTTATGCATTAAGCTACAAATTGCTGGCAAAAGCTCTAATACTCTGAAGCAAAGTGATAGTGTATCTCAGTGATCAACACTAGGGCTATTGCTCTATGTTCTCATTGTCAATTTTTTATTCATTTATTGAATTCTTTAAATTTGGTATTTACAAAAGCTTGTTAATATAACTATATACATATATAAAGCTAGTTAAAACCAACTATTTACAAAATGAAAACTTTACAATAATATTAAGAAAAAAGAACAGAAATAGAGTAATATTAAGAAACAAGAACAGAAATATAATCCAACTTTTTAGTAGTATTTATAGAGGAACTTCCAAATTTATTTACAAACAATTATTGCAAATGCAATTTTCACCCTTCCACTTTTTTATTTTTCTGTTGAATTCTATAATAGATTGTGACCATTTTATAGAATTTGGCAGGTTATTCCAGAAGATGCTCCCCCTAAAGGCCAAAGAATCGGTCCCACAAGCTGCAGTTTTTGCTAGTGGTAGCATTAATAGTGAGCCGGATATTAGATTGTACATTTAGTCCTACCGTTCGAATATATTCCACAAGAAGGATGGATTTTCTCATGAAAGACACTTGTCTATTTCTATCATCAGGTTGAGTAGATTTGTAATATGGGCTCTGGTGTCACCTATCTTTAGGATAAGTTCATCAAAGCTGGAGGTATGGTCTTCAAGAAGTATTCTCAGAGCTCTTCTGTGAACATGATGTGTGTTTTGTATTGTGTTTTACAGTAGAACATCCAGATAAGTGGACAATAATTGAAATTTGACATTATCAATGTATGGAATTATGAAAGCAAAACCAAGATCATGAAGATCATTAGAGTTCCTGTGCAAAATGAACAAAGCAATATAAGTGTTAACGGACAAGCTATAGAAAACGTGAAAGATTTTGTTTATCTTGGAGCAATGATTACCGAAAATTATGATGATTCTAAAGAAATCAAGAGACGTATTACTATTGCAAAAAATGCAATGATTTCACTAGTTAAAATTTGGAAAGACAGAGCAATATCAATTACTACAAAGAAAAGACTTTTAACATCCTTGGTCTTTAGTATTGCTACTTATGGATCTGAGTGCTGGATACTAAAAACAACTGACAAAAAGAAAATTAACTCCTTTGAGCTGTGGTGCTATCGACGCTTATTAAGAATCAATTGGACTGATAAAAAGACTAATGAATACGTTTTAGGTAAAATTGGAACTAGAGAAAGACTGCTAACTGCCATTGTTAAGCGAAAAATGGCTTTCGTCGGACATATATTCAGAAAAGATGACATTTGCAAAGACTTATTAACTGGGACCGTGTATGGGAAAAGAGGAAGAGGTAGACCAAAGACGAGGTACAGCGATAACATTCGAGAATTTGGTGGGAATCGGAGCTTTGTTGATTTATATCGACTAGCACAGAATAGACAAGCATGGAGAGCCACGGCTGTTCACCTAAATGAACTTCCCGTCCAATGATGATGATGGTATAGGATTTTCCCTTTCTTCTCGTCCATATGAGGTGCAACCCTTGAGAATGCACTGACTTCTTTTCCAGACTTTCTGACATAGTGTCTCCACATACTTATCAATCTTCGTCAACAGTTATCGCAAGTAATTTAACGAATCTAGTCACATTTATTATTTTGATCCCAATTTCCTAAAGGAATTCTTGGTGCGGTTTCAAGCCAAAAAACAATACTTGAAATTTCATGGGATTTGCTATCATTCTACTTTGTTGAAAGCAGTCGACCCTGGGGATATCACCCATAAGTCTCCTTGCCACTGATTCAACATCTCCGTCACATGCATATACAGTATTATCGTCCGCAAAGTTACAGACATCTGAGGACTTCATGGCGAAGATGAAGTCACTTATAAAGATATTAAATAGTAGTGAACCGAGAACTGAGTCTTGCAAGACTCCCAAATCCATTTCCTGCCATTCACTGAATATGGAGCCTTCTTTAACACGATGCTTTCTGTGTGACAGGTAGTTTGCGAACAGTGCAAGACTATTAGGTCCAAACCCATATGCTGCAAGTTTGGTTATTAGCAAATCATTGGAAGGCAATCATAGGCCCATTAGCAGTATCTCTACTAACAATTTTTTATCGAGTGTATTAAGATACGTCTTAATAAGGCTAAAAAAGTGCGAGCTGTGTACTGTGCCCATTTCGAAAGGCACAAAGTAAGATAGATAAAAAGTTACATGCAAATGGCTGTATCTGCTTTGACATAATGCTATCAAACACTTTAACAAGAGCTGATAAGACACTTATTGGCCGGTAGTTAATATTTAGTGTACTTTCACCATTTTCAAGAATTGAGAAGACATCAACCAGCGTGAGGTTTTCTGGGAATTCGTGATTTAAGAAGTATGTTATGTGTACGAGGGAACACCCTGACATTAGCTATGAATTTTCAGCTATCAGTTCACATTAATTATTTTTCTCTCGATAATTTCGATATATCTCCGTAACTGCCATCGCCACAATTCTCAAGATGCTGTTATCAACCACCCACATCCTCCTGCTTAGGGGAATGTTCATAGCTAAATAACGTTGCCTATAAAGACAAATAATTTATGGAACTAATTTGTAGGAATTAAGAGAAATTTCTGTGACAATCTCAACTTATCCCTCCCCATCGTCGTAACACATAGAGCATCGACCATACCCCCTACTCCTAAGTAGGCCCGCAAATTCCCGTAACCGCACAACATACATGCGCTTTAAAAATCTGACCATTATGTCTAATTACTGTAAATATATATTTAGCCTATGTCAACCAGAAGGGACATTATGTATGCTGAGAGAAACACCGATGGTTCGAGTCGAACCCCCCGGATCGTAGTTGGGACGCTCGCTCACTGTCCAGTGTCCACCCAGCAGCAAATAAGTACATGGTGGTAACACTGGGGAAGTTAACAGCGACGAGGAAAGGGAGTAGCCACCCTACCTCACTATGCCGGCGGTACAGGACATGTGTCCTCTCTACCAGGCACTCCCAAACGTACGGAATCGTATATGGGACTAACCTTTACCTAACTACACGCTTGTTCTACAAGGAACCTACAATCCTGGATGTAAGTTACTGGACCTTTCGTCATTTTTCTGTGACCCCCCTTTCCCCCTAAATCAATGTTGTTCTCGACGAAGATATTTATGAGAAGCGCCTTTCACTAAAATCTTACAAAAGAACAACATTGATAGGTGGGGGAAGGGGGAAAACTAGTGTCAAAATCTTGGGCAGACAGTCCGGATATATTTTGTCCATGATTGTAACTCAAGACGTTGTTCCAAAAGTTCCTTATTTCTGGTCCCACAATGGTCAACTTGTGGTACAAAACGTTCCTTCATAGTTCCTTAATTTTCACTCCACATTCAGTGCCTTACATATGGTACAGACACAAGTAAACATTGAAGTTCTGAATTTCGTCTTTAATTTTGGAAATAACTTAAGACCAATGAAACATGACACACTTGATACAAGCACAACAATCTACAGAATGCTGGTTTTGGCTGCAAATGAATGGGACCGGCTTCCTAATTCTTGAGGTTTTGCTGTTATAACATTGTTTCAAATTAAAAAACTCCTTAGGGGCTTTTCTTTTAGTAGTATATGTTCATTAAATGTTTTTGCATTCTACATGTAGGTTCCTGACAAAGTGGTTCTTATAAACAAAATACGTGGCTATTTTGTATACGTGGACAGCATCAACAACAATATGACCGTCACAGGGTAACAAGATCTCAGTTAAGAATCCTGCAAATTTCAAACATGGCGGGCGACAAATGAGCCAGTGAAAGCAGTAATTGTGACTGGCGGGCCGCAGAAAGGTGATTTCTGCAAAACAAATATAATGGCGACTTTTTCAAGTAGAATTTGTCATTGACAGAAGTAGATGTTACTATTTTATGTAACTGGAAGGTCTTGCACACACCCAGCCTGGAATCAGACATTTAGTAAGGCCACACAGATCTGCGCGAATATAGTTCAAGACGTATACACCAGTATACTATTTGTATATTTGTTTCCATACATAATCTCTTTAGTTTTACTGAAATACGCCGGCGTATAGCATAGCCAAGGTTGTTGTACGTCAATAATCTACGGCGTGACCCCACTCGATTCGGCGTGACCCCACTCGATTCGGCGTGACCCCACTCGATTTCAGATTGTGTTTGAATTTGATAGGGACCTGCCCCACAACATAGCATATCATTACATAATAAATAATATATTATAGGGCTGGTACATAGAACATGCCTATCTGAATCATTGCACTGAGAACTAAATATGAGACTTTATTTTTGTGATTGTGCAATCTGATGTGATTTTCATTTTTCAGGTACAAGATTTAGGCCATTGTCACTTGATGTACCAAAACCACTTTTTCCGGTGGCAGGCGTCCCCTTGATTCAACATCATGTTGAAGCATGCCTTAAGGCAAGTTGTTATCTTTCATACAAATCATAAAGAAACCCCAGCTGTTATGACTTTTTGGTATGCTGATTTTCTGCTTATGTTCATTTAGGTAGAGGGGCTAAGAGAGATCATACTCCTTGGATACTACCAATCAAACGATCACCTTTCTGGGTTTATAGATCAGATGAAAAGGGAATCTGGCGTATCCATAAGGTACTTTATCACCTATCTGTCTCACTTGACAAATTTTCTTTTTGGATTAATTCTGTTGAGTTTTTCAGTGATTTCTTTTGAAAGGCACAAGTAAAACTAAAATTTTATTCTCTTCCGGTAACAGATATCTTCAAGAGTTTAAGCCCCTTGGTACGGGTGGTGGGTTGTACCATTTTTGTGATCAAATTCAAGCTGGAAATCCAGAGGCAATTATAGTCATTCATTCAGATGTCTTTTGCATACCAACATTATCAGATATGGTCATGTGCTACAGAGAGAAAAATGCAACCAGTTCAGGAAAGTTCATAGTCCTTGGAACTCAGGTAGGGTCCACAATCCTAATCATGGGGTTTCATCATATACCTTGTGCAATTGGCATAGGAGGGCTTAATAATTAGGGGATTTGAAAACTGTCTGCCTAGATGAACATGAACAGCTGCTAGGATAGAAAACAGTTTCTTCCCATGTTGATTGCTGTCTAACAGTATTGAGCCAAAGCCAAGGGTGGTCAACACTATTGTTTGTTCAAAAGAAAAATACCCTGGGAAACAAAATAGATATCTGCATAATAAGAGAGGGTACAGCCCCCAGCCTCTCACTTCCTACACCAATACCTATATTGCTTTTCCAAAAGATTTGTATATTTTTAATTTGAATTCTGTATGGTACTGTGGATACATATTCTTTCCCTTATGTGAAGAATTCAATTCTTAATTAATCCTTTATATTTGCACTTCTAATTTAGTTTTTGATGATCTGTCATACCTTATTGCACTTTTTAGGTTTCAAATACCATGCCACAAATCCCAAGAAAAGTAAAAATACTCACTTGCTTACATAGTTCATTTGCTACACACATTTTTCTTACAAAGCCTGCATTCATTCATACATTCATTCATTTATTCACTCCTCTATTCATTCAGTAATTCACTTACATACTGAAAGTGCTTAGCACAGTGTATAACAAAATTGTTACTGATTGTATTGATAGTGAGTATTATGATCATTGATTACTGATTATGATGCTTATGATGATTCTGTCATCACTGTTGTGATATAATGGTGACTTGTGCTGCGACAATGAAGACAATGGTGCTAGTATTGATGAATATGATGGAAATCATTCTAGGCTGCTCCAACACAGACTTCTGATCTTGGAAACATTGTCGGTGATTGGGATGCATTTGAGGTAATCAAAACTTGTTCCATTCAGTTAGATATATATTGAGACATCTGATAGACTAGCTAGAAATTGAGTTACATATAGTCCACAATGATGTCTACTAAAGGCAGCTATAGATATGTGTAAGTGTGTGTGTGTTGAACTGACAGGTGAACATGCTGTGTATACATGTTTATTCACTCTGAACTGATGGGTGGGCACCATTGGTGAACATGCTATTGTTAGCTTACATCAGCAAAAATATTTAATAGTCTTTGATGAGAAAACCTACAACCAAAGTTATCAAGCCATGCAATTGAGAGTGCTCTGGTTGAATTTTCTATTTTTCTTAGCTCAGGAGATCTTGGAAGCACAACTGCAAAAGCCCTATGAACTAGACAAAGAGTGGTTATTAAACAAAGGGAAATTAGACCAATGGATAGGCGATGTTCATATAAGCTTAACAAGATGCAAGAAGAAGTTAGGAAGGAGAGCTTTGGACTTTTTGTATAGACAGGCAAAGAGAGACATGAAATGAGTATCAGAAAGAAGCAACTTTTGCGGGGCCATTTTTGGGGGCAACTGCTTCACCGCAAGACGTTTAGAGATCACTAATGTACAATAAAACTTCATTGAGTGGAACATCCTATTTGAAAGGTGCAACTTAGCCACTAGTTTGATAGATCTGTATCAATCATCTAAAATATTTCTTTTTGTAAATTGCACTACGTGGCAGCCTCAATTTGACCACTGCTAGGACAATGTTTTCAAGATCATACAGACGTTTGTTTTGTTCTTTACATCGGTTATAAATCCATTTGGCTCCCTAAGACGAAAATCCTTTACTACCTCATAGTGCTTAAATTGAGTTTCCAAGCAGCGCGGGTCCCATTGCCATCTGTAATTTTCAAATGCAAATAAGCTGTCTTGTAGCTTCGTAGAACTGAATTCTTTACAGTGTTCTGGGCAAATGTCATGGCCAAAAGAGTAACAAAACCCTTCCTTTAGAACTTTGTTGGTGTACCACACAGGGGCCATAATTGCATCTTGATATTTCCCATTTAACATGAAATGCCTTACGTGGATTGAGCTCCTTGGTATGGGGACTTTTTCACTTGCTAATACCTCTTTCTCAAAATATGTTGCATTCACCATACTAGGAATCGCACCTGTCCCATCCCATTTGCCTAATGGAACCAATTGCAAGTGCCATGCGTACGAATTTCGATAAAAATACCACATATAGTTGCACATAATGCTATAATGACAAAAGCATGTGCTATCGACTTTGACAGCGGCGGGTGCAATCCGGAACACTTCCTTAAACGGTTTGCCATGCAATTTCTCGACATACCTTCGCATCTCCACAATGTGGTCCACCTTGAACACAACTGGAAAATACGACATACATTGCATTACCTGCTTTAGGCCAAGAATATATTCGGCAGTGTCTATCCAACATGGCATTCTTGGAATCCCTATCCTCCCAGCAACAATTGGTTTTCCATCCTCAAACATGATATCTTGGGTAACGGCTGTAACAAATAAGGTATCGACATCTACGAAACCAACATAGCCTGTCAGATTGCAGAAATCTGCGTGCATCATATCCAAGTACATTCTCTCTTTTCCCCATTTATGTATGATGGTCTCAGGTACTGGTTCCATGTAACAAACATTAAGATCAAATCGATCATATTTACGTACAACTTCGGCAGCATACTCTCTATCTGCTTTCTTTTCACTATCGAAAACAACTATCGTCGATGCGAGATGCTTCGGAAAGAAGAGCTCCATACTTTTGAATAACCAGTTTTCTAGTTGTTCAGTAAACTTCGGGCGGCTGGTAAGTCTAACATAGATTTTAAAGTTCCTCTGATCAAAATTTTCTTTTCGACTATCGCCATGAAATCTAGATGGATCTAATAACTTCTTCAGCGGTCTATTTAAGACTTTTACAACTGTAAACCAGAAAGTCACAGTTGCCAAGAGGAGTCCTAAAAAGAGAGTTTTCTTCGTCATTATTTGATCGAACTCCTAAAGTATACAAAGGCAGTTACCTTGTTGCTAATCAGTTCATTTCAGCTACCCGAAACTGCCATCCGAATGTCTTGTGTTATTTGTACACAATCACTTCTTGTTAAAGAACGCCAATAAGACTAGAGCAAGTCAAGCATGACACCATAGCAACCATTCTATAGCCGCAAATGCTTACAGTCAGGAAAGCACTTACAAGCTTAAGAATGACGGGGGTTGCAAACATTTCTAAAATTAAATAGGGAGATGCAATAAATGGGGGTCGAAGAAAATTCTGCACTAAATAGCCAAGAGGGGGTGCATTTTCGTAAAAATTGAAAGTGTACCATACAACAATGACAACAACAGCATGTTCACAAGGGAATATAGGCAGCAAGAGAGGGTCGGACTAAACTATTACATGTCTGGAAAGATGTTCTAAAACACGCGCATCGCTACGACTCAATAGCATACACCGTACGAAGGCAAAACATCGCTGAAAAAACAATTTATTGTTGGACGTTTAAACCAGTGAAGCTAAAATGTGGTCCTGATGTATTGAAGGCAAGATTCAGTGTAGAATGCTATGTCACAATAAACAAGTTTATAGACTGCTCTTGTCTGGGGCAGTAACAGAAAATTCTCCGTACATTACGCAATCAATGCTAAGGAAGCTAATAAGGAGGAGGATATAGATCAGGAATTCAGGCTATTTTATTCTACAAAGAAGGCTTTTCTAGCCCATTGCCCAGTGCGTAAACTCTCTTAGCTTTTTCATGATTTCAATACTGAAACTATCTTTAAACATTGTACAAGGCACAGACAAACGAACACACAGAACTCTGTAGTATTTTGAGAGCTACAAAATTATTCTCTTTCAATTCGACTTGTAAAGTGAACATTTGATTGTGGGTTAATTGTGACGACTGTCGACACAAGATGTAACCCTGTCAACAATAATATGAGGTTTGGAATGCCTATTACCATACAGAAGATTTAAAGATTTTCGATTCCTTTCACATTTAAAACTTTAACGTTATTGGCTAACGGGCAAGGTGATCGAATAGCTTCGGTCTTATTTGATAAAGTTTATGCAATCACGCGCCCATGCCTCTGCGGGGCAAGTCCCGTACATATATAGTTTAGGTAATGCAAACACGCGGACAGATTGATTAGTGACGCACAGAGAAGAGACGAACTGGAGCAATTACTTTATACTTTAGCTATATGTATATAACTTTATATTATAGTTTTGTGTTTCTCTGAGTTCAGCTTACCCAAGTCTACAATAAAGTGATAATGTATCTCATTGATCACTGCCAGGGCTATTGCTCTTTGTTGTCATTGCCAACTTTTTATTTATTTACTAAATTCTTTAAAGTTGGTATTTACAATAGCTTGCCAATATAACTATATACGTATATAAAGCTAATTAAAATCAACTATTTACAAAATGAAAACTTTACAATAATATCAAGAAAAAAGAACAGAAATAGAATATTATTAAGAAACAAGAACAGAAATATAATCCAACTTTTTAGTAGTATTTATAGAGGAACTTCCAAATTTATTTACAAACAATTATTGCAAATGCAATTTTCACCCTTCCACTTTTTTATTTTTCTGTTGAATTCTATAATAGGTTGTGACCATTTTATAGAATTTGGCAGGGGTTTTACAGAGGATGCTTCCCCTAAAGGCCAAAGAATCGGTCCCACAAGCTGCAGTTTTTGCTAGTGGTAGCATTAATAGCGAGCCGGATATTAGATTGTACATTTAGTCCTACCGTTCGAATATATTCCACAAGAAGGATGGATTTTCGCACGAAAGACACTTGTCTATTTCTATCATCAGGTTGAGTAGATTTGTCACCTATCTTTAGGATAAGTTCATCAAAGCTGGAGGTATGGTCTTCAAGAAGTATTCTCAGAGCTCTTCTGTGAACATGATGTGTGTTTTGTATTGTGTTTTACAGTAGAACATCCAGATAAGTGGACAATAATTGAAATTTGACATTATCAATGTATGGTACAGGATTTCTCCTTTCTTCTAGTCCATATGAGGTGCAACCCTTGAGAATGCACTGACTTCTTTTGCAGACTTTCTGACATAGTGTTTCCACATGCTTATCAATCTTTAGTTCATCGTTAACAGTTATCCCAAGTAAATTAACGGATCTAGTCAACTTTATTATTTAGCTCCCAATTTCTAAAAGGAGTTCTTGGTGCGGTTTCAAGCCAAAAAACAATACTTGAAATTTTAGGGGATTTGCTATCATTCTACTTTGTTGAAAGCAGTCGACAGCCCTAGGGATATCATCCATAAGTCTCCTTGCCACTGATTCAACATCTCCGTCACATGCATATACAGTATTATCGTCCGCAAAGTTACAGACATCTGAGGACTTCATGGCGAAGATGAAGTCACTTATAAAGATATTAAATAGTAGTGAACCGAGAACTGAGTCTTGCAAGACTCCCAAATCCATTTCCTGCCATTCACTGAGTATGGAGCCTTCTTTAACACGATGCTTTCTGTGTGACAGGTAGTTTGCGAATAGTGCAAGACTATTAGGTCCAAACCCATATGCTGCAAGTTTGGTTATTAGCAAATCATTGGAAGGCAATCATAGGCCTAGAATAGGTCCATTAGCAGTATCTCTACTAACCCTTTTTATCAAGTGTCTTAAGACACGTCTCAATTCGAAAGGCACAAATTAAGATAGATAAAAGGTTACGTGCAAATGGGTGTATCTGCTTTGACGTAACGCGCTAAAACACTTTAGCAAGAGCTGGTAAGACACTTGCTAGCCGATAGTTAATCTTTAGTGTACATCGATGAGTTTGAGGCTTTCTGGGAAATCGTTTTCTGAGTATATGAAGTACGCTATGTGTTCGAGGGGATACCCTGACATTAGCTATAATTTTTCAGCTATAAGTTCACATTAATTCTCGATAATTTCGATATATCTCCGTAACTGCCATCGCCACAATTCTCAAGATGCTGTTATCAACCACCCACATCCTCCTGCTTAGGGGAATGTTCATAGCTAAATAACATTGCCTATAAAGACAAATAAGTTATGGAACTAATTTGTAGGAATTAAGAGAAATTTCTGTGACAATCTCAACTTATCCCTCCCCATCGTCGTATCACATAGAGCATCGACCATACCCCCTACTCCTAAGTAGGTCGGCTAATTCCCGTAACCGCACAACATACATGCGCTTTAAAAATCTGACCATTATGTCTAATTACTGTAAATATATATTTAGCCTATGTCAACCAGAAGGGACATTATGTATGCTGAGAGAAACACCGATGGTTCGAGTCGAACCCCCCGGATCGTAGTTGGGACGCTCGCTCACTGTCCAGTGTCCACCCAGCAGCAAATAAGTACATGGTGGTAACACTAGGGAACTTAACGGCGGCGGGGAAAGGGAGTAGCCACCCTACCTCACTATGCCGGCGGTACAGGATATGTGTCCTCTCTACCAGGCACTCCCAAACGTACGGAATCGTATATGGGACTAACCTTTACCTAACTACACGCTTGTTCTACAAGGAACCTACAATCCTGGACGTAAATTACTGGACTTTTGCTTATTTTTCTGTGACCCCCCTTTCCCCCTAAATCAATGTTGTTCTCGACGAAGATATTTATGAGAAGCGCCTTTCACTAAAATCTTACAAAAGAACAACATTGATAGGTGGGGGGAAGGGGGAAAACTAGTGTCAAAATCTTGAGCAGACAGTCCGGATATATTTTGTCCATGATTGTAGCTCAAGACATTGGTCCAAAAGTTCCTTATTTTTGATCCCCCAATGGTCAACTTGTGGTACAAAACGTTCCTTCATAGTTCCTTAATTTTCACTCCACATTCAGTGCCTTACATATGGTACAGACACAAGTAAACATTGAAGTTCTGAATTTCGTCTTTAAATTTGGCAATAACTTAAGACCAATGAAACATGAAACACTTGATACAAGCACAACAATCTACAGAATGCTGGTTTAGGCTGCAAATGAAAGGAACCGGCTTCCTGAGTTGTTGCTTGTATTTCTTGAGTTTTTGCTATTATAAAATTATTTTCAAATTAAAAAACTCCTTAGGGACTTTTCTTTTAGTAGTATAAGTTCATTAAATATTTTTGCTTCTACATGTAGGTTCCATAGAGATATGGTAGGTTCCTGATAAAGTGGTTCCTCATTAACAAAATACGTGTCTATTCTGTGTCTATGTCTACGTGGACAGCACTGAACAACAACATGACCGTCACAGGGTAACAAGATCTCAGTTAAGAATCCTGCAAATTGCAAACATGGCGGGCGACAAAGGAGCAGTGAAAGCAGTAATTGTGATCGGCGGGCCGCAGAAAGGTGATTTCTGCCAAACAAATATAATAACGGCTTTTTCAAGTAGAATTTGTCATTGACAGAAGTAGATGTTACTATTTTATGTAACTGGAAGGTCTTGCACACACCCAGCCTGGAATCAGACATTTAGTAAGGCCACACAGATCTTCGCGAAAATAGTTCAAAACGTATACACCAGTATACTATTTGTATATTTGTTTCCATACATAATCTCTTTAGTTTTACTGAAATACCCCGGCGTATAGCATAGTCAAGTTTCTTATACGTCAAATATCTACGGCGTGACCCCACTCCATTTCAGATTGTGTGTGAATTTGATCGAGACCTGCCCCACAACATAACATATCACTACATAATAAATAATATATTATAGGGCTGTTACATAGACCACGCCTATCTGAATCATTGCACTGAGAACTAAATATGAGACTTTATTTTTGTGATTGTACAATCTGACGTGATTTTCATTTTTCAGGTACAAGATTTAGGCCATTGTCATTTGATGTACCAAAACCACTTTTTCCGGTGGCAGGCGTCCCCTTGATTCAGCATCATGTTGAAGCATGCCTTAAGGCAAGTTGTTATCTTTCATACAAATCATAAAGAAACCCCAGCTGTTATGACTTTGGTATGCTGATTTTCTGCTTATGTTCATTCAGGTAGAGGGGCTAAGAGAGATCATACTCCTTGGATACTACCAATCAAACGATCACCTTTCTGGGTTTATAGATCAGATGAAAAGGGAATTTGGCGTATCCATAAGGTACTTTATTACCTATCTGTCTCCCTTCACAAATTTTCTTTTTGGATTAATTCTGTTGAGTTTTTCAGTGATTTCTTTTGAAAGGCACAAGTAAAGCTAAAATTTTATTCTCTTCCGGTAACAGATATCTCCAAGAATTTAAGCCCCTTGGTACAGGTGGTGGGTTGTACCATTTTCGTGATCAAATTCAAGCTGGAAATCCAGAGGCAATTATAGTCATTCATTCTGATGTCTTTTGCATACCACCATTATCAGATATGGTCATGTGCTACAGAGAGAAAAATGCAACCAGTTCAGGAAAGTTCATAGTCCTTGGAACTCAGGTAGGGTCCACAATCCTAATCATGGGATTTCATCATATACCTTGTGCAATTGGTATAGGAGGGCTTAATAATTAGGGGATTTGAAAACTGTCTGCCTAGATGAACATGAACAGCTGCTAGGATAGAAAACAGTTTCTTCCCATGTTGATTGCTGTCTAACAGTATTGAGCCAAAGCCAAGGGTGGTCAACACTATTGTTTGTTCAAAAGAAAAATACCCTGGGAAACAAAATAGATATCTGCATAATAAGAGAGGGTACAGCCCCCAGCCTCTCACTTCCTACACCAATACCTATATTGCTTTTCCAAAAGATTTGTATATTTTTAATTTGAATTCTGTATGGTACTGTGGATACATATTCTTTCCCTTATGTGAAGAATTCAATTCTTAATTAATCCTTTATATTTGCACTTCTAATTTAGTTTTTGATGATCTGTCATACCTTATTGCACTTTTTAGGTTTCAAATACCATGCCACAAATCCCAAGAAAAGTAAAAATACTCACTTGCTTACATAGTTCATTTGCTACACACATTTTTCTTACAAAGCCTGCATTCATTCATACATTCATTCATTTATTCACTCCTCTATTCATTCAGTAATTCACTTACATACTGAAAGTGCTTAGCACAGTGTATAACAAAATTGTTACTGATTGTATTGATAGTGAGTATTATGATCATTGATTACTGATTATGATGCTTATGATGATTCTGTCATCACTGTTGTGATATAATGGTGACTTGTGCTGTGACAATGAAGACAATAGTGCTAGTATTGATGAATATGATGGAAATCATTCTAGGCTGCTCCAACACAGACTTCTGATCTTGGAAACATTGTCGTTGACTGGGACACATTTGAGGTAATCAAAACTTGTTCTGTTAATTTACATATAAATTGAGACATCTGATAGACTAATAAGTATTATTTTGGATCTCACTTTGTGTATTTATAGCAGTGGTTTTCAACCTTTTTGGTGGAGCGGAACCCCAAGATTGTATTCCAGTGGCTTGAGGAACCCTCTTTGACATATTTGCACAGGAGAGTTAAAATATCCTGTCGATCATAGCATTTGTATAACTTCTGGCGGAACCCCTGGACTTTGCTAGCGGAACCCTAGGGTTCCGGGGAACCCTGGTTGAAAACCACTGATTTATAGTGTAAAACACTCTGTGTATATTAATCACAACCCCTTCAGCTATCATTTCTGTAGAATCAAGATACCATTATTACCACAAATTGCAAAATCCCTGGTTGAGTTTGTTCTCTTTAATTTTTAACTTTGAGCTTCCATACAATTTAGAATAAACACACATATCTTAGGTTCGTCATTATGTTGAGAAGCCAGAGAACTATGTCAGCTCCATAGTAAATTGTGGTATATATGTCTTTGATCAATGTATATTCCAATGCTTGGCAGATGCATTTCAAAAGAAGTTACTTGCTGCTAGGTATGTTTTTAAGTGCCATTATAGTAATTATGAAAAACTTAATAATATTACCATAATAGCATGATTTATATTGTCATTTGACAAAGTGTTGCAATAGAGCACTTGTACTTGTAATACCTTAGAACAAGACCGTTGCTTTATGCTTGTAAAAAGGATTAATAAAGTTCTTCCTCCATGAGATACCAAAACCACCCTCATTATTTTGAAGAATACCAAAATGTAAAACCTTTCAACTGCTTCACTACCAAGCACAAAATTGATTCTCCAAGATCCAAAGTCATACATTAGTCCTGTGCAATAATAAAAGTAGGTGAGAAGTTGAGAAGGTCTGTGTCACCTAGTAATGCTCAAAAGCAACAAAAACCTTTCATTATGAGTTGAGTCCTATATCAATTAGATTGAAAGCTATGTAACAAGACAGCATAAAGTAAACATGGTTTACTCTTGGGACTATTTGTGTATCCTCATGTAAACTTTCTTGGTATTATCCTTAATATCAGTGCTTTCATTTTCAGAGAGGATTTTACTGGATCTTGTCCTGGTCCAGAGTTTCTTATGTTAGGCAAAGATGTATTTTCACCATTAGCAGGACAAGGAAGGATATTTCTGCATTTAATGAAGGATGCATTTTGGGGATCAATGAAAAGTGCTGGGTATGCAATATATGACCCTTTGCTACTGGTTGCAATATTCTGTGATATTCACAGTGTATTAAAAGTCTTTCTTCAGCAATTATTTTCAAATTTCTCAATGAAACATCAACTGAATCATTCGCAAAATGATCGAAAACAATGAACGCAATTTATGCATAGCAACCACATCTCCTTGAAGTTCTAAACAGGAGTGATGTAGGGTAAATCTTATTTAATTTCTCCAATCACATAAATCATCTATGTTGTGTTGATATAGTCCTGAGGCCATACAATGATATGACAAATTCTAAACCTCAAAATGCTATGCATATTATGCTATAGCTTCAATTCCTATTCTCTAATACTCATCTAATTTCTACGTAATGACATTCTTCGATTTCAGAAATCATTTTAGTTTTGATTTTTGAAACAGGTCAGCAATTTATGCCAACCGTCAATATTTAGCATCATACAGAAAGCATCATCCAACTAGGCTCTCCACTGATTCTTTTGCTGGCGGAGCTAAAATAAAAGGTACATATCGATACCTACAATTCCTAATAATACGTAACTAAACAGTGGTATTATGTAAAATCTACAATAAATGTTCTTAGCTATTTGATTAGCCCATCACTAAGGCTTTGTTTGTGTGAAAATCCTCCGTGCGAGTGTATGACAATATGGTGCTCTGACCATACACCTGCAAGCTTATTTGCCTATTTGGGTAAATATTGTTTAGTTTCGAAGGAATATATAAGATAACTAACAGGCATCGCAGCAACGAAAGAAGAGTCGGTCTCAGCAGTTTAAAAATATAACCAGGAGCTTTTGTAAGTAAGGAATTGATAAGGAGAACTTTGAGCAGATCTTTCGTGTTTGAGACAACCTTATTCGAATAGACGTAACCACTGCTTAGCATCAATGTAGAAACTTCCAAGCGTAGCGGAAAATTATGAAAGAGTAACTTCCTTTGAAACCTCTGCTTTTCAATTACGTAGGAGACGTTTTCATTCATCCATCTGCAGTTATCCACCCATCGGCAAAGGTATCACTTTCTTTCACTCCTGTTGCACATCTTCTCGTGGAAATCAAATCGTTACATCCAAACTGCAGCGTGTTCTTTCACATCATAACTTTTGATTTCAATAGAGTTTACTGAAATTTAATCTAGTCTAATATAAAAAATGCAGGGAGTGTTTCCCATCACTACTACTGTTAGTATGTACTACATCCCTTTTACGTCCTCACATTAATTGGCCACTTTGCTTTTCGTTAATTCTTTACAATTCTATTTCAAGAGTCTTATTACTTTTCCAACGGAGACTGTCGTATATCTTGAAGTGGATCTTTCTTTTCTTACAAATATAAATGGATAGCTCTTCTTTGTGACTCTGGTTTTCTTTCGTACCTGAGATCGATGTCGAGATTTGTTCGTCTTTTTCAGATTGGCCCAAACGTAACAATCGGAAAGAATTGTGTTATTGGTTCCGGAGCGAGAGTTAGAGAATCGATTATATTGGATGGTGCAGAGATTGCAGTGAGTTTTGCTGGGCCTGTCTATCCACTAGAAGAGCATTGCTGACGCCAAGTTTTTTCGTCATACAATACTCCCTCTTCACTCAAACTGGAATAAAAATCAACATAAACCAATGTTTCTCATTTCCAGTTTTACCATTGTTCAATGTTTGACCTTCGATCAAAATTTCCAGCAGAATATCTCGATAGCAGACCTAGCACTAACCACGAAGAGACACAGTGATCATTATGATCAATAAAAATTTCAAATGATTCATTACAATAGACACACTGTTCATCACCATGATGCAATTATCAGCCACAGTAAATCCACCTCATTAGCAAAAACCTCATTAGAACTTTCCAACAAAAATTCTAGACTCAAGATTGGTTAGCAAACATTTTGAATTTGCAGAGCACAGGAATCTATCAAATATATCACTTGAGAGATTTTCCTAATTTTTTTAATCCTTTTTAGGCACATAGCTGTGTGTTGTTCAGTATTATTGGTTGGAGGTGCTTTATTGGTGCTTGGTCGAGAATCGAAGGCACACCCCAAGAACCAAGTGCCAATTTTCCACATGCACTTGTGCCAAATGAGTCACTTTTCCTTCCCGATGGCAAGCTTATTCCGTCAATTACAATTTTAGGTAAGTGCCATCTCTTTTATTTCTTTGCGTCTTACCTGGCCCAACGCAGTCAATACTCGTCATGATCTTAGTTCAACTTCTAGAATCTAAACTTTACTAGTGATTATCTCCAGTGACGTCATAATCTGGAGGAACTACGAAAGGGTGGCTGGAAGTTCATGTGCTATTGACAATGTACTGTAGCCATAGGATAATAGCTGATAATGTATGGAAAACTCCGCATTATAATTTACTTCGATATTATAACTAGGAAACTGCTTTGAAAAATGCTGTCATTTTAGCATTACCTGCTTTCTTCAGCCCATACAATCTACAACCCTCGGAATAAATGAATGAATAAATGAATAAATGAATGAATAAATGAATGAATGAATGAATAAATGAATGAATGAATGAATATAGTTCAATTTGAATCTCTTCTCTTCTTTGAATGGTAATGGTGCACGGATAATATATATATATATATATATATATATATATATATATATATATATATATATATATATATATATATATATATATATATATATATATATATATATATATATATATATATATATAGAAAATAAAAACCACTTTGTTTATTGTACCGGTTTCATCCGTTTAGTACGGGATCCTCAGCGAACTCGCGAGTATATATATATACATACACACACACAAATTCCCACATCTTTGTTATACTATATATTGCATGCACACAGTGAACATTACTGTATTGTGGAATTTGTATTTCAATAAGATAAGAGAAAGGCAATATCATCATCCTTGGTAATGTCAATTCTTGTACGTCTTTTAACAGGTTGCAATGTTATAATTCCAAGTGGTGTCATCGTACTCAATTCAATTGTGTTGCCACATAAAGAACTTAATGCTAGTCACAAAAATGAAATTATTTTGTAATTATTCCATTTACACCTACTATGCTTCAGGGCAACCTACAAAAACTACGGATGCAAAGCGTTGGGACAGTTTTTTTGGATATGTCATACACATAAATTGTAAATAGATCTGCACCAGAATCTGGTAGTGGAGTAATATTTTGAAATATTTTTAAGGTAGACAATTATATTTCGGAGACCTAGTATTAACTGTTTATGGTCGAATTCTGCTTGCTGTTTCATATTCGCGATCAGTTCAGTGTATTGTCTGAGCTATTCGAATGGTTTGTGAATTGGCAGGTTTCTCAGAAGCCTGGAAAACCTGGAAAACCTGGAAAAGTCGGAGAAGTCGGAAATTAAATTTGAAGCCAGGGAAAGCCTAAAAAAGTCAGGAAATTTTTCTCTGGTCAGGGAATTTTTCCACACTCTTATTGTTTCTGCCCCTTCTTCTTCTCCTGTCTGTACATACACCAAGTAATTTACTTGGTCCATTAAAAACTGCTAGGAAAAATGTGGAAAAAGCCAGGGAATTTTTGTAAAGGGAGTCCATAGAACTCTGCTTGGTCAATATATTATGTCGATTAAATGACGTAAATACTCAAAAATAGACCATGGTATTACCACTAACAAAGATGATAATGACAATAATTATGGTAGAACTAATGATAGCAAAGGAGTTTTACAACCCCACGGAAGAGACGGTTGACACTGAATATCTGTGCTTTTAATGGCAACGTTGTATTATGACGTCATAATCGTAGAACCTATCACAGCTTACTGCCTTTTATATCAAGGTGGCTAGCATGTTATATCAAGGTGGCTAGCATGTTATATCAAGGTGGCTAGCATGTTATATCAAGGTGGCTAACTCTCAATGCATCGTAAAGTATTTACCTGGTTGGTACGTTCTCTCTGAAATCAATGCAGTGTATAGCAGAGATGGAAAGAAACACGCCTTCATTAAGGAACATGCTTAGAGCCCTAAACATTTCCAAACAGATGGATTCAAGGCGAGTGTTTCTCCAACCAATAGGCAAATTGAAACCATAAAATGAAAACAAACATGTCCCCAAGTTCAATGACATATAATGTTTACTTTGTACAAGTATCTTAAAACACGAAAAAAGAAGCAAAGTTAAATAAATCATAATAGCAGAAACTAAGATTTAATAGAAAGAGTCAGAAAGTTAGCCATAATCTGCAAAATATCTGCTTCAGAGAAATTTCTATTCTAATGTTGAGTTTGCTCGTATGCAATCGTTTAAGCTCGAGGCAAACATTTCAATTTGATACTTCAGGTCATTTCACAACCAAACATTTAAACTGAAAATATCTCTCAATCTGAGAATATGATCTTTCTGATACCAAACGAAATGTAATTTGTTTTACCTGAACGGACAAATTTTTCAAGAGCCATTTAACCCTTGCTACAACGGAGGATCATTTGGTTTAATTTCAGTTAAGTACCTCAACATTCAACGAACTCTTGCGCAAGAATCAATACTAGAATAACATGCTGTCATTCAAATTGACAATTTTGAGTTGCATTACATCTACAAAATGAACCCTAGGCAATTTATATGCAACCAACAAGCTTGTATTCCCTCTAATTTGTCGTCCAAAACAAATGGACCAAATACGACAACATACATATGCTACCAAGTGTCAAGTCACCACATGGTCGGAAACCAGCGTTTGAAAAACTGAATACAAACTATACTTATCTCTTATTTTTCTATATTCTTTCTTCTATCACTTCGGAGCCTTTCTTCCCTTCCCTCCAAATGGTTGTGCGCCCTGTTGGAATTGCTTCATCATATTCTGCAGTCCACCCATACCGCCTATAGCACAAAAAACACGATTAACAATATCGTCCGGACAGACTCGTCCCAAGCGATTGGCACCTGGTCCGGACAGCTCCTCCCCTTTATTGCTCATGAAGTTCAAATGAAATCTGAAATCGCTGGAGTAACCAGACGTTGTTTGTAACATAGAGCCATATGATAAAATGGAATAGAGTGGAATAAGATTTAATATCCTGTATTGCAGTTTTTCGTATTGAGTTGCTTTGTTAATTGTCCCAGTTTATGGCGGTAGGCCAATCATTTTGACTAAGTCAAATAATTTTAAATCTTACAATGCATTCGTGAAATAGCCTAATTTGAAATCAGACGAAAACAGCGATGATATATATTAAGTTGTACATATACTTGTGAACGATCTAAATTCATAGACAGGATACATATAAGAGTCAAGGATGAATTCAGAATGGAAGCTAACTTAAAAAACCGGATAAGTTGATCACAGCGAAATGAAATAAAGAAAGTTTTTTGTTTCATACATTGAATAATTTCCTTGGCATAAATATTTTCAAGGGTTTTGCGTAGGATATCTGATTATCTGGCAAAAATTAATTTCAAAAAGTATCAATGTCCAATCCAAAAGATCACTAGAAGAGTAAGACTAATCAAAGGGTAAACACAATGGGCAGTGGTTTGGGCAAGAACACCGCCAACCATATACTCTGTCTTGCTTACATCATCTTCCAAGGTGAAGCACCAGGAAAACGGGGTAGAGGGCCACCATGCAAGTAGTGAGCCAGCAAACATACAGAGGGTGGATGGAAAGGTCCATTACCAAGTCTGGTGCTTTGCAGAGATGGCTGCAAGGAGACATGCCCAACTGCAAGCGACCCAAGACCGTGAAAGGTATGGTACTAATGACAATTAATGCTTGCTACGAACACTTACGTAGTCAAATATGGATTTTGCTCTGGAAGGTGTGTTGTTTTGGATAAGGAAATGTGACATACCCATTTGCTGTAGAACTCTTGGGTCCATCATCCTTGCCATTTGCTGGTTTAGTTTCGCCATCTGAGCAGGATTAACATTCTTTGCCATATCTCCGCCCTTAAAGAGCCCCTTAATACCACCCATCTTTTTAACCATTTGCGCAAACTTTTGATATTGTGATAAAAGCTCTTGAACTTCACGTGATGAGACGCCGGAACCGCGGGCTACTCGCGAGACTCTCGTTGGATGTTTTGTGAATAGCTTTGATCCATGTGGGCTATCTAGTTCTGTAAAATAAAAGATTTATCGTATAAGAGAATTCTGCCTAAAATGTGGATGAATTTTAACGTTCATCATACTTCGACGTCTATTGGACAATAAAGAGATGGAAACATTGCGGTTTGTGGTGATTTCGTTTCTATTAATATAAATAAGCGGTTTTATAGAAGAAAAAGCAATATGCAACAGCAAACCTTCATCACTCATACTATCCATGATTGTCATCAGCTTTTTTAACCTTGCAACTGATTCCTGTTCACTTCCTTTTGAAATAAAATCCGAACTGAAACCAGGTATCATACCCTATACAATGAATGAGGCGAAAATTGGTATAAAACAAGGGGAAACTGTTGACTTACCATAAGATTAAACTTTGAAGAAAAGAAAAGTTAAGAGTACATCATATGAGATGAACATCGACATAAAATCCTAACAGAAAGAGATTTAAACGGCTTGGTGTAGTAAGAAACAAATGATACAACTCTGCTAATTGATCAAATGCACACTGAGGTCTTGTAATTCCTGATAATTCAGCATGAGAAAAAATATTGAGGCTGCTTGATGACGACTACTTTGAAAAACACTGCTTCATGCTTCACTCCTATTTGTGGCGACTAGAATTAATATCACAACGGGTGTACTTCTGTAATATCTCCGTAAAACATTTAGAGGTAGTTTCACAGCCCAACTAAGTGGTAAGGTGAACTTTTACACACAAGGAAAACCAGCCTGATGAGGAGAAAAATTACAAAGATTGAAACGATATTATTTACTCAGAGATTAATATACTAACCATGATTTGACTGAATGGTCCCATTTTCATGATATTCTGGAACTGTTCGTACATATCTCGTATGGTGAAAACACCTGCATAAATTATCATAAGTAACACAACACAACAAAAGAAAAAGATAGGTAGAGTTTCCATAAAAATATGAAACACATAAAACAAAAGGATGCTGTGATCGTCATAATGTTTGGCTCCAAATCGCTTCCAATTAATTTCAACATGACACGAATAGAAGATTTAATAGTACTTCTAGCCTATCAACATTCAAAATTGCCTTGTATGACTGAGTACGAAAATAACAATAAAATTTATCAATTGTAGCAGCATCACATATCACAGAAATCTAAATATTCCATCTAATTACGAACTATCATGACTACTTGAAAAATAGAGCAACATTTTGTTCCATCATATTTAATGCTGATTTTTTATTTCTCAATCTTGCTTGCATGAATGAAAAGGAACCTTGCGGTTAACAGGAATAAAAATCTGAAAGCAAATCACTTACCTTGTTTTAGTTTATCAATTAGTTCTTCATTCTCATCTAATTTTAACTCATTGACTTTATCAATGAGTCCTTCCAGATCACCCATTCCTAAGAAAAAAGGCATTACGATAGAAATCATAACTTCACTTTAAAGCATAAATTCTAATCTAAGAAATTTTCATATTGTGAAGTGCATTAATTTCAATAGTAAGAATATTTATGGAAATGAAAATAATCTTTCCATGATAAAACAATTGTCACCAGCATCCAATAAGGTTGCAAAGAAATGACGTATATTTTCATCGCAAAATTAATTTGTGTAAGCATTAATGATATGGCACGCTGATTCATGTAATGACATAAACAATAAGCTATGAGATTTTCCGAATTTTCAAAACAAAACTAATGTGTCGATAAACATAAAATTAAATACCAATTAATTATATATTAATGTATACATCAATGTATGATATACCTAATAACTTGCTGATGAACGGCTGAGTTTTAAATGGCTCAAAATCTTCAATATGCTCGCCAGTTCCAATAAATATGATGGGACTTTTCGTGGCAGCAACCCTTCAGAAACAAATTAAACTGGATAGGAAATCAAATGCTTTATTCCAAAATAAAAAATACTTCTAGATAGTAGGAGGATATTCATGTTAACTTCAAATATGAACCAAAACATTAACTACGAGATGCAAGATAAAGAATTCATATGACCCACAATCCTAAGATTCGCATCCAATCCGAAATGAACATTCATCCCTCATCTTTTAACACTCGTCCTTTATTTCACTCATCTCTCTTTGGGGTCTCATCTTCTTACGGTATTCATTCTTGGATTATCTATGTCATAAATGCATTTTTGTCATTTTTTCTACAATTTTAATGACAGAGCACGACTGAGTTGTGTCCTTTCGGTACTAAGTAGAAGAATCACATGATAACCAACTGTATACAAATCCATTGACAATACTTACGCACTGAGGGCCCCTCCACCTTTTGCATGTCCATCTAGTTTAGTAACAATAACCGAAGCTACATCAACTTTTTCTTTGAATGCCCGTGCCTACAAGCAACATACACCCTCTCATATGATTGCACTAACTATCTTTCGTCTTGAATGTCAATTGTGCTAAACAGCATAAATTGCTATAACTACACAAGTTTCAACTTGCTCAGCAAAATGTCTCCTGCTATCTAATTAGGACCTAAACAAATATAGTATAATAAACACAAGAGAGATTTAAGTAATACGCACAGCAAGAACAAAAATATTAACACCCAGTCCCAAAGACTTTGTAGAAACAATTTAAGCATGAAACGTCAGTTTGTAAATTACCCCTTACTCTCAGAAATCAAAAGTTTACTTCCTGACGCCAGTTGCATTAAGTGAACACAGCTACAATGCCATTAGACCTTGTACTGAAAACCCTCCAGTTAAGTCACTGAGGGCTTATAAATTTGCGATATTGTTGAATGGGGGCTAAAATGAACGAGCCAAAACCAACTGATATATGCTGCATAAAAGCATCCAGTTTCAAAACTCCTTTTCTACATGAAATAAAAACAATGGCCTTAATACAAGTATCAGTCTATAATAAGGTATTCATTGTCTTCTGTGATGGGGGCCTTTGATGGGGATTCAGTAAAAATTGGTAGCTCTAGCATGGGAGCTAATTTGAGAGGGGGTTTTTTGAGAATATGCAGCATTTGTGAGATAGATTTAACTGATAAATTTGCAGCTTACCTGGGCCTCACATGCCTGACCAATGGAAGCATCCATGACAAAGATGATATTATCAGGATCCTACAATAATGTTATGATTGCCAATATTTCTAGTATTCTCAGAAGCTTGATTATAATCAATTAAACCCAGAGGCAAATGAAATAAAGTGGATGCATGACAAAGATGAGGAGAAGAGAGTGTAAGAAAAAGGATAAATAAACATATACAGCTGGCATTTGATAATTTGAGCTATAACAGGGAACTGAAATTTGCTTCAGCAATCAAATCAAATGTTCTAACTATTAGGAAAATTATTGGAATTAGGGGGAGAATGAAGTGAAAATTTCAAAACAAGGGAAAAAGACAATTCATTCAAGTTAGCAAATGTTAGAGCTATCTGGCAGTTGAGTTATCAAGTGCCACCTGGTAAAGTGATTTGAATCTATTGACAATAAACATCTGACAAAGTTCACTGGAAAATTCTGTATTTGGAAAGAATTCTAAGCAATTATGCTAGCAAACCCCATAATGTATCCCACAATGCCTAGCTGATAACAGCAAGAGACCTAACACACAAAGTTCTGTAATATAAAAGTAACATCTACAACAAAGTCAAAACAAGGGAAGAATAGGATGTGTATTTATATTAGTAAATATGTATGGGTATTTGTCATTGAATATGTTTCAATAGTCTGAAACAATGTATATGTGAAAAATGACTGACAGCATACCACAGCATTGGAAACTTGCAACATTTCTTCAAACAATGACTCTTCCTGCTTGTGACGGCCACTAAAGTCAAACAAGACTATTGCTAAAACCAGAGCTGTTAAAAAACAATCTTAAAAATTCTAACTAAATTGTCAAAAACTTATCTGAACATATGATATTCACAAACCTTGTGTCTACAATGATAATCTCAAAGTTTTCTCTTTTAAATTTGTCAACACCATCTTGCGCGATAATAACAGGGTCAAGTTCTGTATAACTAAAAAGAAATATATTATGTAAAGATAAATTAATTAATTCATTAATCATAGCAATAAGATTGACTTGATTAAAGTGTGAAAACTCATATATGAAACAACGAGGATTGAGTCTGACTAAGAAATGGCAAAGCCATGAAATAATAGAGGAATTATAAGATCTAATAATTTGGTCTACTTTTATGTAGGCTATACAAGATTGAAAAAGCTAACTTACCTTCCATAAAAGGGAATCCGAGCTTTAGTAGCATTTTGCTTTAGCTGATCAAATGCACCTGGTAATGATAACAACATAGTCAAACAATGCCAAAATATAGCTAATTCCATCTTCTTTGAACACTCCTAATAAAATTGATTGATATGACATTCAAATGAGTTAAAATTTTCTATCACTTGATAATTCCCTAACCAATCAAATTATAGCAAATCGTGAATACACAAGAAAACTACTTTAATAACAGGAAAGTACTTAATATGTTGCTCAATTCAGAACTTTTTTGCATATGACTAAATAACTCTAGGAGATACTAGTGTCAAAAGATTCTCATATTTCAACATTATCATTCTAAAGTTCTGGCAAAACAATCTTTGGTCAAGCTTCGGTCAAATTTGCAAAGTTCTATTGTGAAAACTTTTTACTTTGATAGCATGCAACAAATTACAATCGCATTCAGTTTCCATTTGATAAGGTGAAAGGTCAATAAAATAACAAAGCATAAACCATAATATGAGGATTTTTGGTATACCAAATACCTGCACGGAATGTATCTGCACAAATCAAGCATGTCTTCCATCCTTTCTTTTGATAATAATATGAGAGCTGTGAACAAATGAATAAGTTGCATATAACACAGGCTCCATATGCATGAGAATGACTCAACACTCCAATTCTAAATAAGAAATATAACTGGACTGAAAATTATTGTGCTCACTATTCAACTTCCTATCATGGGTACAAAAATCTATCTATCATTTAAGATAGCGTGGAAATGCAGTCATGTTATTCCCTTCATTTGATGCCAACAAAACAATGTTTTTATACTACTAGTAGTCAAAATACAAAATGAACTAAACTATCAGTTAATCATAAATGCATATATAAAATTTGCATAATACCTTTGTACAGGTTGTAGTTTTTCCACTTCCTTGTAAACCAACAAACATAATTACATTATTTTTTCCTTTGGTAGGCTGCCATGATTTAACAGCAGGATCCACAAGCTATAATATCAAAAACCATTTCTGCTAATCATTTGTACAAATCAACAGAAAACAAGGGAACAAGCAAACCGAATAAACAGAGGAGGCAAAGTGGTAGCTAGTTACTTGTCCAAGAGAGTATCTAAATTTATGGAATATTAATCTTCTCTCTTCTTCACTATTTACATAGGAAACAGTAGAAAACAATTGAAACAAAAAATATAAAGCTATATTTACAAAAACAACCTCAACAATAACACATTCAAAGTGCAGACATTATTCCATACCACATAGAAAATTAACCTTCAACTGATGCAAAACAGAATGGCAGTATTTCAAATGATCTACACATATTACTGGTGCAAATAATTGAAAGGAAAGAATTTGAAATACTTCCTGCTACCTTCAATGGCAAAATTGATATTTAAAATGTGAAATCAATGATATTAGGTGATTGGAGGAAGCTAAAACATCCATTCTTGATAAATATATTTACTTTGCAAAGTTCTTGGAAAACAGTGTGCTGGATAACTCTGCGCTTGTTTATGCCAGCTGCCATTTCTTCAAAATTAGCAGCAGCTCTAATAGAAACATAACATATGTTAGTTCTTAGCATGGCTGTCATAGAATCATATGAGTAGAAGACACTTTAATGTTACTTTAATGTTTTAGGTAGTCATTTTAATGTCTAGCTCTCCATCAATTACTTAATTAGTTCAGGATTTCATGGAGCCATTCAACTATCAATCACTTCAACCTTCTTTTCAGTTATCCCATACTTTCATATATATTCCATATTACATTATACTGCATGAAATATATATAAAGAATCACACACACACACACACACACACACACACACACACACACACACACACACACACACACACACACACACACACACACACACACACACACACACACACACACACACACACACACACACACACACACACACACACACACACACACACACACACACACACACACACATATATATATATATATATATATATTTATATACATATAAATATATATATATATATATGATATATATATTTATATATTTATATATTTATATAACTGATGAAGGCTTGTGCCGAAACGTTTTAAGAGTTGGAATTTTTTCTTGAGGGTCTATTTATGTCTTTAAAAATTTCTTTATGATTGCAGCAATTTGAGTGTATATATATATATATATATATATATATATATATATATATATATATGTATATATATATATATATATATATATATATATATATATATATATATAAGAACGAGAGGCAATACCTCAACTGCATCTTTTACAACACTAAAGTGCTCGACAATTGAATGGAGCGTTATAAGAATAATAATAAAAGTTATACCATACTGTCATACGCATGACATATGTCATATGTCATATGTCATATGTCATGCGTATGACAGTATGGTATAACTTTTATTATTATTCTTATATATATATATATATATATATATATATATATATATATATATATATATATATATATATATATATATATATATATATATATATATATATTTATATATTTATATATTTAATCAACTCACTCAATTAAATGATGTATAATGTCAAAAATACAATGTTTGATTATATAGCATATCTCACTGTAAAGGTCTAGATTAAACTATAAATTTGTATATACTTTATATTTTCACGAAGCCGTTTCACCAACTGTACATTAACATCTGCCTCTAGAAGGGCAGCACATATTTCCTTCAGCATAGCATTTAGGACCTGCGAACAGAACAAAGCGTGAAAATGCGAGTTACAAATCAGTATTTGGTTCAGGCAACACTGATTAAATACAAATGTATACATAGGAAAGTGTGAAATAACAGTAAATAAAGCACGCTATCTATAAGAAATCTCAGATTACTGGCACAAGACAGAAAAAGATGGAGCACATTGGTAAAAGACATTTATGAAGCTGCTAAAGCAGAAAGGGATTTCTAAGTTCTTAATGCGAAATAGCTATTATATTATATATATAAAGCACGCTACAGAGGGTTTCCCTCCTCTCCGACACTCTTCACTTACTAGATGGAAGAACTCTAACTAATGGAAACAAATTCGAAATCAATAATGCAAATGGAAAGCTAGCAATTTGTACGTGCCACATTTTCGTTCTAGCCCAAAATAGCTTCTTTTAATTTTCGCAGGATAAAGATCAAACGATTACTTAATCGAATCCTTTCCCATAAAACATAAACAAAATGTCAGAGAAAAGCACTTTTATACCTCCTCGTTGATAACCGTTGCATTGCTGAGCGATTTCAGTGCCGAAGTAATTTTCCTTCCTAAATCAGCCAGAACCATGACTGCTTGCTACTTTCACTAGTCAAAAATAGTCCGGTTTGATTAGCCCAGGTAGATTGGAGGGCCTAACTTAGGCCAACTATGCTGATTCCTTCTTCTGTAGATCGTCAACATACGCCTCTGAACAAAAACCCCTTTCCAAAAATTACTGTACCTATTGTATAATCAAGGGGTTTCTGCTATCTATTATAAGTTAATACTTCGAGACTTTTCGAGGTACTTTTAGTGAGCACTAAAGCTACGTCAGTGGCAAAGTGAAAGCCTCGTATTCATTACATCACAGATACGAATGGACTCGAATGGACGAATGGCCTATGGGAGAGCGAAATCAGAAGCTGGAAGTTACAGGCTCTGAATCTAAAATAAAAGAAAAACAATCAGTAGAAAGAACGAATGAATGAATGAAATACTGCAATAGCACGAGATTGAAGTTATTGATTCGATATGTATTCAACAGGTTGTTGGTTAGATACGATTATCAACAATACATTATAACATGCATAATATCAAAAAGTTTCATAGACCATGGCATAAACAAAGCTGTTAAGTATATAAAATATTGTGCAGTAATTGATACATTATCACAAAAGGAACATCCTGGATTAATCTTGGCTTATATGATCTTTGCAAAAAACTATACTTGTTCAAGCTACTCTCGAGTCCGGAATAAACGTACCCACCCGCTTATTAATTTTTTGGAAAAAATCCACACAGGACATCCTTATTCCAGACCCCCTGTTTATTATTTTTGAGGCTTCCGTATCAAGAAACTGCAAAATGTGTACAACGAAGCTCGTCGTAGCATGAGGAAGCGCATCGAAAACAAAAAGAAAGAGTAAAAACATTATTAAGAACTGAATATTGAGCCTGTGCACATTCTTTTGTTATACGTTTTGTTCTATTTTAAGCGAAAGCCTCAAGAAATTGGCATCTTTTTTTATTCCTTCTGTTTCCAATTAAAAGGACTACTAATCATTCACCCGGTTTTTTGATTTGGGACATTTTCCACCCACCCCGTTTATTCCAGACCCCCCATTTGTTGTGATTTGGGAAATTTTCCATCCCCCGTTTATTCCAGACCCCCGTCTATTCCGGACTCAAGAGTATTTCAATTACATATGATATTTAAATGAAATCACTTACTTACAATTAGTAAGTGAATAAAATAATTGTGGTTGGGAAATGCCAGGGGGAAGACTGAAGGAGACATATCCTCCATAGTTTTAGCCAGGATAAATTGATTTAATTTGCCAGAATTTGAGGAGAAAGAGGTTAAGGTAAGAGATTTCTAGAGAGTCATTCGATCTGTGGTATGTGATATCATTACTCATTGATAGTCGCACTTAGCTTGCATACTTAATGCCTGGTTTCCATATTGTCATAAGTGTTGGGACATGCCCCAGTCATTGCATAAGTGATGCTGCTATGATGCTTATAATGATGTGGGGACGTCTTCTTGGTTATGTCACTGACATCCCAATTTAGTGTTGCAGACTTCCTAGTAGATTTAAAACAAGTTGAGATGGGTGCATGGCTAGCATAAGCCCCTCAGTCTGTAGAGGCTGGTGCCACATGTGAGAATTATACATTGCTAATGAATTTAGTATCATCATCTAAATCCTTCCATTTGTCATATATATTTTCATTTCATTTCATATAAAAGGGTAGCCCTTCAGCTAAGCTGATTTTCAAGGGGCCCTTAAAATAAAAATTTACAGTTTATATAAATTAACAAATATTTAAAAAGATTAAAATAAAATACAATCTAAATTACATCTATATTAAAATTCAAAATAAAAAAGGAAAAACTTGGTTATATATAACTTCAATAACAATCATATATAGTTATCCTCAGATGCAAGACGTAATAGCTCCATCCCAGCCTTTTTCAAACGATCAAAATATTCAACTTTTTTATAGTTGCATTTGGGCACCCCTTCATATCCATATAAAGCACCAAAACATGCCCCAGCTATCACACCAGTTGAGTCAGAGTCACCACCATGTAACATTCCATGCTTGCAAAGCTTCTCCCAGTCATCACCCGCTGCTAACAAAGCATCATATGCTATCATTGGTGCATCATGTCCACTAGAGCCAGCCCAATTTCTAAATGCCAGAGACTTATAAAAGGCATCCCTCTCTTCTACTCCATAATCCTTAGGAAACTTAGGGTCATCATTTCCAATTGAAATACCTCTGACATCAAGGTATTTCTTCCAGGATGTCTCGAAATAATCCCAAGCATCAACATTCTCCTTAACATAAAATCCAGTCTCTTTTATATAAGCAAGGGCTTTATCAAGCAAACTAATAAGTATTAATCCCCATTTTTTCAATGGTACTTTCTTGATAGCCAAGGCTGTGAAAAGTGCACTAGCTAAACTTCCAAGGTAGCCTGTTGGGTGGTGATGGGTCATTCTGCCAGATTCAATACTAAATTTTATCAATTTTTCCAAACACTTTTCATTATCCACATCAGGATACCTCAGTCCAATACACATTGACCTCATAGCTGCCCCACACCCACCACCTCTAGCATTAAATGGGATACGATAACCATTTGGTCTGTCTGGAAGCAACTTGCTACAGCTTGCTACTGTTGTTGCTCCTGGTGCCCTGCCAGCCATGTCCCTAACAACAATCCATTTATATTTGTGGGCTATTTCACCCAAGAGAGATTCATCATCATCATCTTTGCCACTTTTGGCAATGAGGCCATCAGCAGTAGCCAAGTGTAGCACTGTATCATCACTAACTTTCCAGTCTTTCAATTTAATCGATAGTTTCTCAATTCCACCAAGTTGCTCAAGTTCTTTGTGGATACTTGCACCTACAAAGTTGAATTCCCATTCACCGTTTTTGTATCCCATTGCATCACCTACTCCACTTAGAACCATGGAAGCTTCATACAACATTTCCAGACCATTTTCGTTATATTTCGGCGTTGCTTTTACATCGCCCATTCTTGTGTTTCGTTTATGAATCTTGAGTTATCAATGTTACTTAAATGACAATGTTGTAACTGTGTCTGTCAAACAGGAAATGCCTATTAAATCACCGAAGGCAGCAGCTGTCTCACAGTGAAAACAAACAGGAAGAAATGTTTGTGGACGACAAACGTGAAGGAGGCTGGTTAAAGATTTACAAAATGGCAGACTCCACAAATGAGAGTCTGGCAATTAACAGTCACTCAAATGAAATAAATCGCTTTACATATAGACTAGAAACAGGAAGGAAACTGATTTTTGGTGTTCTAATTGTCCTTGGTATTGCTTTGTCATGGGTTGGATCTTCACAGTTTACGGAAAATACATATACAAAGTCATTCCATGCGCCAGCATTCATGATGTGGTTTTCAACTTCATGGATGATGCTCTCGTACCTGCCAGTAATAATATTCAATGCTGTGACAAAGAAAAGTATCAGAGATGCATACAGGTTATTAGCTCTTCCTCTAGTATATACGGCCACTTGCATCTGTACGAAATATCTTGCCTGTATCCTCATTTACATATATTTCAACTGATATACACAATGCTGTGCAATGATTATTGCAGTAATTAGTAATAAATGCTATCATAATCAATTGTTGCAATAGATTTACTTATTTTGACGAAGTGAAGTGAAATTGCATTGTGTTACTTCAATATGGTTCCCAGGAGCCTTGGAAACCTGGGAAAGTCGGGGAGTCTTCTGGCCAGAGAATTTTTCACTCTCATTGTTTCTGCTCGTGCATTGTCGGTACATATGTCAAATCAGTTCCCTGGTTCCATCAAAAACTGCCGCGAGAGATGTGAAAAAGTCAGGAAATTCTTAAACATTTTTGTCAGGAAATTATGGAAAAGTCTGGAAATATTTTTCAAAATATCCTGAGAACCCTGATCAACTTTTTAACGAGGAAAATACATTAACTTCAGGTTCTTCTTGTTTTCCTTCCCAGGTGTGATCAGAAAATATTTGGTGACAATGGATTGTGCTTTAAGACGGTATTCAGTGTTGTGGGCCCTTTCTGCGCCATCTGGTGTATAACAAATTACAGCTATACAAGAGCTCTTGGTAGAGTCGCAGTAACTGACGTGACAGCTATGTTTGCCAGCTGCAGCGCATTTGTGTACATCTTCTCACTGTTGATATTGAAAGAGCCTTTCCTGTTTATAAGGGTTAGTAGAATTGCTATCTGTCTCATGGATAGACGTAGCGTTAGACTTAAGACAGTACTTTCTAGGGAGCAGAGAGAGGTGAAGGGAATTGCGTAGAGTTGGGATTAGATGTGGAAACTCGAATTCCAGTAGTCAAAAGTCCCGTCTACCCTTTGCTCCTTTCTTTCTCCCCTTCTCCCTTGCTTGCCTGCATTACTTCCTAGTACATTATATCATTGCATTTTCTCTTTTTAGTATTTCATAATCACCGTGTTTTTTAGGTTGTGTCTGTTGCACTGTCAATATCTGGTGTTGTCATGATTGCTTATAAAGATGGGTTTGAAGGACCTTCTTTTGAAGGAGTTTTCTTGTCCATACTATCTGCCATAGGAGCTGCTTTTTACAAGGTGAGTAAATTGCAGTGATAGATCTGCTCCAACTTGTGAGAAAACTTTATTGTATATCGACTTTTGTGTATGACACATATACTTGAGAGCAACAAACTATAAGAAAATCAGTGTATCTTCACCGAAATGTAATAGCTGGCATCAGTGGCGTAGATAATGGGGGATCAAGAGGTGAAAAACCCTCTATAGAAATAGACTTTTATTTTGTCAGAAAATTTGCCAAGTTGAAAAAATGATGCAGCCGTTTTTTTCTAAGTGTTGAATTGTGCAAGGGTAGGCTTTTCTATAGACCGATAATGAAAAAACGAATGTATATACTTATTATACTTTTGTCGGAAAATTTTCATTCCTTGCCCTCCAATAAATTTTTCTGTCTTGCCTCCGGCCGTCATTAAATTTCTTCAGTTAATGTATCTCCACTTTTCAAAGAGAACTTTATCAAATTTTCATTCCTATTGAATGACTGACGTACCGCATAGTCCTATACTTTGAAAACATTTCTACCGGAAATTGCTGGCAGTGTAACTATAGACCAAATTCCCGTCAATTTGCTATTTGTTTCAAGTGTTGCGTTAAACCTTTCAATCTTTTCATTTGCGACATCTATTCACTTAGTTTTTATTTACTTCTTTTGCTTTTTATCATTCTCAATTACGACACGACATATCACTTTTGTGCTCATATTATTCTAAATTGTTGCGGTACTTCATATATACGTAAAGTGGTGTTGCTTCCTTTTAGGTAATGTTCAAACGTGTTTTTGGCGACACGTCGGTCACCAAAGTGGCTTTGTTCCTCACAGTTCTTGGGTGCTTTACCTTTTTGCTACTCTGGCCTCTTTTCGAGATTCTGTACTTCACAAAGGAGGAGGCAATATCATGGTCTGAAATACCGTGGAATTTTCTATGTGGACGATCAGCCCTTGGCCTAGTCTTCAATTTCTTGATAAGTTTTGGAATTGCATTCACCTTTCCATTGTTTATATCGTTGGGCACAATCCTCGGAATACCCGTAAATGGCATTGTTGATTCCATATATAGAAATGAGCATATGGGCTGGTTTAAGATTATAGCTGCAATCATGATTATCATTGGGTTTCTTATAATGCTGTACCCAGTAAATGGTACAAAAAGTGCAGATACAAAGCATGAGGAGGAACAAAACTTCATAACTTGATTTACTCTTCATTAATTATTTGTAAATCTCTCCCTGATGCAGTGATGCCGGACGATAGTTTTCAGGGGTGGAAGAGAGGGCGCGATAGGATGAAAGTACTTTTGACAGTGAATGATTCTAATAAATGAGAATAGTCAATGACGTCATCAGCATAGGTCTAATCTTCTACAAGCAGTATTACTAAAACACATCCCTGGCTCCCAGGATCCAAAGGCTCTTTATTTCTTTTCAAACCAGTAACCATTTCAAATACTTATCACATCGATTTCCAGTCAGTTGGAGGGTAATCTAAACTTGGAAGGGTGCTTGCCCTTCCTTGACCCCCTTCCGGCATCATTGCATTCACGATATTACATCTAAAACTCAACTTTTGATTCGCTTGCTAATTTATGAGGCAATACTAACCAACAGTTAATTTCTGTCTGATGGGATAACAGACTGAAATGCATTTTCAACTCTCTGCATCCCAAAGAATGACTGCATCACTTTCACAACAACTAGCTTTCCCGAACTGGCGAAATCCATGAAATTCCCACGGACAAAGTCCATCATGCTATCCAACGTGAAGTCGACTGCCTCTACCAAATCGTGCTCAAATTTATCTTTGGGGCCGCCAGTAAAACGTGACTGCAGCTGTGTGTACTTTAGCCTCCTTTCGGGAGCGATTCTCTGATCAGATAGATCGACAAATCCACACATTCCCCATTCGTGTGTGTCGTACTTCATGTAGACTGTTGTCAAGCATATTGTATCAACTTCATCGCCAACCAATTCCACCCGCAACTCTTCCTCTAGTCCGCGAGACGCAGTCTTCAGTAGAGATACATACGTCTTCTTTGTTTCCTCATCTTCAAAGCAGTCTTTCTTAGATACGCTTTCCACTGCGCCACACGTGTATTCCTTCGGTGATGCCATCCCAACTGAAAATGTAGTTAAAACCTCTTATCGTATTTTTGCAAAATATATCATTGACAAGGAAATCGCAGCCTAAACGTTTTTTTAATAAGAAAACCACGTTTGTATCTTAGCCTAAATTTTCTTAGCTTTTCCCGAGATTGAGGAATGAAATTTTTCATAAGGTTCTAGTAACTTTTACTGGAGTAAACTGGCTATTACAAAAAGTTTGATCGTTGCTATCCAAAATTGTCAAAGAAAAGTTTCGATCTTTGTGAATTAGCTCGCAAAAAATGAGCTAATATTGATTTCTGGCACATAAAAAGATGACCTTTGGAACGTGAGCCTTGTGATTTTCTTCACATTTTCTTAAGATTTTGGTCTTTTGGACGTCAGTTTCTTGTAAACTTTTTCTTATAAAATATGTGTTATTCCCTGAAATTCAGTTAATTTTATCAGTTTCCACTTTTGCAATTTTGTGTGGTAATCAGATTTTTGTCTCATAATTTCTCCATTCCTGCGTAGTAACCATTATGATAATTCATTGCTTTTGGTGTTCAATAATATAATTATTAGAAAATGATGAATGTTTGAAGAATTTTAATGTATCAAATATATCACATCTGCTCAAAAGCTGAAGAGAACTAATGTTTATAATGTAACAGAGCTAATAGTCCTGAAAGGCTATCAATACCATGCGAATACTATTGATCTTATGATATTACGATGTAGATTTTAGAATGAATGAATATTCACTAATAAGCCTTTTGTAATATGAATAGTTTTGTTTGCATGTAATTTTTGCAGAATATTTACGACTTAGAAAATCCAGCATATTCTTGTTAGAGATCAAATCTTATGCACAACATGTAGTTGCTCTATCGGTGTGTATTCCTATGGTTCACATGAAACAGTGCCAAACAAAAGGTGGTGTATGCTTGAAATTCGAACAACTATCCTTGATTAAGTGAAGAACAATAAATGGTCTGATAACACAGAGATAGAACTAATGGGAAACAGATAGTAATGAAATAACTAATTAATAATCACCCTATTTAAAACGGATGTAAAAAGCGGGATGAAAATACTATTTTGTAAATACCTCTGTTTGCTCTACGACAAAACAGAAATTTCGGTGGATCATCAGCTGTTATAACGGCAACGTGCAGCCCAAATGATGTACTGTATGCTTGGTTAACTTGGCTTTTTGAAGGAACCAGTTGCTCCTTTTCAGTATCACTCAGCTGTCTCCAAATGTCTCTCATAGCTCTATGGTGCACATATGTCCCTTCGGCAAATTTCAACAAAATTTCCTGCTCTTCAAGTTCGCCTTCTCTTGGTGTAACAAGACTTTTGAGTGCTATGGTGGGGTTGTTCTCAATTACTTTCTTCCCAGATTGCTGGCATGAATAAAAATTCGTATGCTCAAACGATCTAATGTTTGAAATAATTTGTGAGCCAAACTGTTAAAGATCATGTTTGCTTGCCGTGAATCAAAAATCGAACCTTACAAGGAATGAATAAACGAATGAATGAATGAATTAATGAGTGAATGAATGAATGAATGAATGAGTGAATGAATGAATAAAGGAAACTCCACATATCCCATGGTATTCATCACGAAACTTCCATCACTCGTCCACCATAACCAACGAAAAATCCAACCTCACTACAGGCCAGATACTGGTCGCACAGACCAGCAGTGATGGCACTGCGGTTTTTGTAATAAATTGCTGATAATGCTGTATATTTTTCGTATGAAAAAGTGCTGTAGGATTGTAATATTTTGCTTGACAAAAACACAGTGCTTACACACTAACTCTGTAGCATTTGTTTCCTGAAGCAAAGGTGCATAAAGTATAGGAATCTCGCAAATCATACAGTTGCTCGTGTCCAACTTTTTCAATGTTTGAGGTGTGTTAAATAAAAGCAAAGGGTAAAACAAAAAACTGAAAAAACATAAAGTCAAGAATGGCTACAAAATTGTCTAGTGCGAACAACAACCAACAGTGTTATTGCCTTACCGTTCAAAAGGAACTCAGACATTCAGTTCTACACATCTTCAGTCTTATTGAAATATGCCAGTAAATAACATTGTAACATACCTCATTGAAATATCTCATTCTTTCTTTGTATGTGTCATAATATTCCCATTCCTCGATTAGCTTGGGCAAGATATGATAAGGACGATCTTTGACTTCAACTTCGCAAATTAAACAATTTTTTGGGTATCCCTTTGGAGTTTCCTTGCTTCTGTAATAGCCCTCACTTGTCTAGAAGAAGAAATAACTCACAATTAACTAACCGATAGAAATACTTGGGAAAATGCTTTTGCAAAAAGATTTCATTGCCGATGCTACATCTAAAATAAATAGTGAATTATTTCACCTGGTCAACAAGGCTGTCTGCTACGAAAATGCTTGTATTTGTAAGAAAACCACAGAAAAAGAATTCGGCTTTTGAAGGCTCTGACTTATATGGGTTCTGCTTTCCTAGAAATTAAGAAATTAACCAATAAGAAATCAAGTAAAGAACTAGAGGAGCAGTCCCTTGTCAGCATGTGATGAGAACAAGGAGTCACAAATTTCTTGTGCTGTAGGCCGCATTTGGATCCACATAATGACAAAGAGTACAATAAAAATTTTAATTAGGATTTCAGTTCTTTTCTGATGCGAAAAGACGATAGATAATAAGAGCTATTAATTAAGCATATGAAAGATAATGCTTCCTTTTGCATCAAAAATTTACCTAGGAATGTTAATTAACACTTTCCTTATTCTGAAAGGCAACATACGTCTTAAAAGAGACAAGATTAGGTCTATCTGAAGTCATTTTATGGAATATTGTATCCTTGCCGAGGCAAGGAATTTCTGTTGAATAACACATTGCCAAAATTCCCCATGTTGGCTCGCATTGCATATTTTACACAAGAAATCTAAATTTGTGACTCCTTTTGATATGATAAAATGGTTTGATATAGTATCATATAATAATATCGATCAAAGTAGAATACAAATGAATAACAAATACACATTAAATAACATATCATACGACATGCTTAGACATACATAAGCACACGTATGAATCTGAACTCTACTTTAAGCATTTCACTAAAGTGCTTAATAATCGCAATTACTATACCTTTGAAGAACAAATTAACAACTTCTTGAGCCGATTCCGGTCGATTATCTGTATCTTCTGAGTAACACATTTCAATAATTTTGCGAACATCATCTTCGGCTGGAAGATTTGGGGGCAAGGCTACTTTAGCAACATCAGGGTTCCACTCTTCACCGCTCTCTAGGATAGTAGTAACAACACTACCCCAAGGAGACTCGCCAGTTAAACAGAAGGCAATGACCATGCCATATGAATAAATATCAGCTTGAAGATAGAATCCAGTATCAGCCTCATAAGACGCTGGATAGTAACCTAGGCCAAAGTTGATTCTAGATTAGACACGACATTCAGGTAAATCAGTAAGTGTAAGTTAAGGGGCTGTTCAATAATTACGTCACACTGTAATTGCCATTTTTGAACCACCCAGGGTCACGTTCTGAATCACGAAAAACGTGTAGGACTACCATAGAGATAGGCCTGTCTCTATGAGAACTACCCCCCCCCAGGAGTGACGTAATCATTGAACAGCCCCTAAAATAATACCATCTCATATCAACCATTCGCATATTTAACACACTACTTCAACCCATTTGATGACGTAAGCATAAGTTCTACTGATTTTAGCAACTCCAGTTTAAGAGCTCATGAAAAAACTAAAACAAATTCCAGATTAATTTCCAGTGCTTATGTCTAGGGCCCCGTTGGCAAATAGAAAAAATACAGAGTATATTATAGGATTACTGCATACCTGAACGTGACCGTGATGATTTTGAGAGGTTAGATGACGTCTTACTAGAATCCTTTATGTTCATAGGCTCCTTCCCATTGCTGACGTCATCATTACCTTCATTCTCATCTGAAGGCGATCCTTCATCATCACTAGAAGAACAACTACCGCCATCTGAATCTTCCTCGTTCAAGTCCATTATTTTCCGCCATATTTCAGGAGCAGCCCATCTTACGTTAAACTGGCTCTCCTGGCCTTCAAAGATATCCTGGTACGCGAGGCCAAAATCTGCCAACTTCACTCTCATGCTCATTGGGCTTGTGTCTAGCTATGAAGTAAACACGATAAGGTTATGATTGATTTCTTAATGCTCTATCTGGAAACGATAACAGATTCATGAAATCAGGGGACAAATCACATGATCAATACTACACGAATGACATGAATGCCCATAGAGCGAAAAGTAGCCTCTGCTAAACACTTTAACGAAATACAAACGAACTATGTACGATTGTCAATGTTGTACCATATATGTAAGTTTTGATATCTTCAAATAACTTCTTCCACTACTTGTGCACATACCCGTCACCAATTATTGCCAAAGATTAACTTAATAAACGATTATCGAAACGTCTATAGACCTGAACATAAACAGGCCTATGTAGCCCTGGAACAAATTACTATTGAATCCAATCAGAGTAAAAAAGTTTTTAAAACATATTTTACTGAGTCCTTGTATCTGATTCAGATTGCACATATCCTAATGCTTGCTTCTAAATTTTTATTGTGCTACAAAACTCGACAACAGTAACTGTTGCCAAAAATCCTTCAAATTTATATCTTCGTAGATATAAACAAACTTTGGCTGTCATCGTTTCTCATATAAAAACTATACTCTGACAACGACTGGTACCAGTTTCATTTCACTGCTACATTCTATGACATATGTATATGAATAAATTCACCATATGAGAAAGATTAGAAAAAACAACAGGAAAATTTGCTTAGTAGTATATGGCGTAAAAATTAGATAACATTATAGTCCTTTGCGCCTGTAAGTGAAATTCTTCGTAATCTGTTTTGAAATTGCGGCCCCTTTCACTAAAAGTGCCCTTTTGTAATCATAGTGAAAATATTTTAATTAATGGCCGGGACACTTACCAATATATTATCTGGTTTTAGGTCGCGATGGGCTATAGGTTTAAATGGATCGGCCATTGTATGAAGATACTCCAATCCATTGGCAATCTGTCTTGCAAAATCCCATACTAAATACAAAGGGAGGCCTTTACTCTCGTGGGTCGTTTGCTTTTCAACGTACTTTTTGAGGTTGTTACTAATGTACTCCATGACAATGAAGTGAGAGCCTCGTTTCAGATCGAAAATTGTAACATCTTTGTCCAATTGTCCCATCCCTCTGAATGCGACAATGTTATCATGGCTAAGATGCCTAGCAAAACAAGAAACGAGAAAGTATTACCAACAGTAAAGATGTCTAGAAGTTCAAACTGTAGCTTATTATTTCGGTGTTATCAAGTCAAGTGGCAAAGACACTGATCACCTGTATGGCTGATCATCTGATCATTAGTTTGATTTGAAAGCAGAATAGGAATCCTCTCAGAAAAAAACTACGACAAAAGGGAGAAGAGATGATCGATGATTAGGATGATAACTGATCATTATGATTTATGATTATGATGATATTATTATCAAAATCATAAATCATAAACCATGATTATCATCATAATCATAAATCTTGATAATGATGATGATTATTACTAGTAACTGGTCGAAAGAATCTCTGAACCCTGTGATATTTTGCACTGTTCGTTACATCTGTTTTCTATTGATGTCTAATCCCTTTTGTTATTTTGGTCATCTTTCACGTTATATTTTTTACGATCATATGCCAAAGAATACATTAGTTGCTTCTGAAGGGAGGCAAACGTTCACCGACATTGGATCATAATAAATTGTGGATATGTTTGTCCTTTGCTTGAAGGTCTGCGTGTGTTTCTGTGCGAAGGAAGTGAGTCTTTCTTCGATGAAACTTCCCTTCTGTATGTTATGCCACAATTTTATTGCATATTTGTGACGTACATGAGATATACTTTCTAATAGTATGTATAGGTATAGATTTTAAACGCAATTTCAACTGCCCGGATTCTTACGACCAGCGTGCAATTTCAAAGGCAGGCCACGCCTACTTTTTAACAAAGTCGAGGATCTGAAACTATTTTCTATTTTAGGCTCTGCATATATCGAATTTGTGAGGTGAGTATCTGTGTTATATACTAAAACTGAACTCTTACCTGAGCAGCTTTCCTTCCGTGAGGGGAATTCGCTTAGAATCTTTATCTTGTATCGTTTTTATAACCTTAACTGCTACTGGATTTCCTTTAAAGTCAGTTTTGAAAACTTTCCCAAAGCCTCCTTGCCCTAACTGAGTTGATGATTCCAGCAAGAGAGCATCTTGTGGTATCTTGAAATCCCATTCCTCCTTGAGTTCTTGATCTAAAATGAAAACTCTACAGTTTTTGTATATGAAACATTGCATGTAAATACAAAATTTTTAAAAATTGCCAGTGAACTATTAGTCACACCTTAAAAATCATCAGAAGGGAGCCTTGATTGGAGAAGTGAAGATTTACCTACCCTAATATTTTTCCAGAACAACTTTGCTGACATAATTCATTGAATATCAGACATTTTTAAGACTCAAAACAAACAGGTTTGTCTCTACTTTTAGAATAATCGACAAATTCAGCACCGATGCCTCCCCTGAGTTTTCTTGAAATGTATTGAACGTGAGCAAGTAAGATACAGGTGGCCTAAAAAGCAACACATAATCTTCACCTGGAAATAAATCCCCTACAACTCAACTTTTGCAATTATACTGGGTCCCCTATTTAACTTGACTCATCTTCAATATAAGGGATCTTGAATTAATAGTGTGTTTAGCATGCTCAGCATAATGCTGACATTCAGGACCATGGATGATAACATTGGCCTTCCTTCAAGCATACCTCTCAGCCTCGCTGTTTTCACGTCCTCTTCCAGCTGTAGGAGACTTTCCTGTAAGTCATCAAGGCGTTCCTTTATCTTTTCACAACCTCCATTCTCCACATTTTCTCTCGTGGCTGCAAGAATGTTGAAAATCTTTGCGAAACCTGCTTCAAGTTTGTCTCCCATCTTGGCCTTCAGTTCGACGAGATCCGGTTACTTTTGCAGAGGTTTTTCCCCCAAGCTCAGTGAAGACTACATGTGCCACTTGGACTTTATAATTGACCAAATCATTCTTAATTTGAAAGTTGCAAGTCGATCATACACAGTTAAGGTATCACTAGAAAACAGGTGGCTCCCGAATTCCAGGAACTATGAGGCTGTCAATTCCGCAATCCTGAACTGAACTCCCTATTGTTTTCCAAACGGATGTATGTATTTATCTCACAATTTGAACGTACGCTGACAGCTCAAGGTCAACACAAGGCCAGGTGCCAGAAACGGGATCCAACGAGGTACGTGGGTTTTCTGTTGTTTTCATTGTTTATCTGGCACTGGTAGCAATGATCCACTATAAAGTGGGTAGAGTTTACAGCGAGTGAGTAAATGGAAGACTGGAAACGTTTGACTTAGGACAACGAATGATAGTTTCACATGCCAGGAAGAAGCAATCAAGGCCGACGAACTAGCAGATTAAAGGTCTATGCTGCTACCTTCCTAGCCATCAAAGATATTTGTAAGAATCGCGTATTGCTCTGAGTCTATAGCTTTTTACATAAGCCATGAACACCTGGGAAATTGGGGTAGAAAGAGTCCTAAGTTTTTGTGAGTATCTGTGTATTACTATTGTTTTCTTGTCAGCTGAATGTGCCTTCACTTCTTTTCTTTTCAAACGGTATCAAATATCAGCTACAACGACCATTGAGATGTTTATATGATTTCTTTTAGAGTATGGAGCACGATGATGGAGCACCGAGAGAACCTTGGTCAGTAGACTCTAATGTTAAGCACGAGGAGTCACTTAGGAGAAATGAGAGATCTGATCAAGTGAAATCAATCGAACCAGTTCAGGTGTCATCATTACCACCTAGCGATAATGAGGTAACCCTGCAACATTGTATTCATTTCTGGTACTTGTTATCACATGACTTCTATTGAACAAGTATCCCATCAATGTAATACAGTGTAAATCTATTTAATTTATATACCATTATTTTTTGTTGGTACTGATCCTCAGACTTACCTAGGCGCGGAGGAATCCACCGTCCTAGCTTTCTGATTCACCTGACAAGATTCCTCATTCACCAAGACAAGAAGGAAGCAAAACATTACAACTGTAGTAATGGAAGATTATTTTTTGTCTTAACGTACTGTAAGTCATTAGAGTGAACCTGTAGCATATTTGTAATGTCCAGTAAGCAATAAAGCACTTGTTATTCCTTTTCGATATAAAGCTAGAAGAAGTAGTAAAAGACAAACATGATTCAAAGAGTCCTAAGGAATCCATTGATATTGATTTCATGAATCTGCAGGTAAGTTTTTAGTTCTATATCATATTCATCACAAATCTGACATGTGTAGCAATTCAGTCATAGGCCTTGTGACCAGACACCTAACTAGACTATCAAACCACATATTTGTCTAAGAATAAATGCCAGCTTTTTCTTCTTGTTAATAAAGAATTTTTATTTGATAGATCTGTTTGAGTTGTCAATATCTCATTAGTTGAGTCACTTAGTAGGTTTCTTGATGATGATATGTTGTTGGATGAAAAGTCTTAAAAGCATTTGTATGTTTCTTTTCTTGTGGATAGATTATGCTTTTCTAGAAAATTTACTCTCAGACTAGAAAATGCATGTTGAAAAAACTGAGCATGAGCAGGTGTCTTGAATGCCTTCTTATCTAATACATTTCAGAATATTAAGACTCTTCATAGTGATTTAAATATGTACACCAAAGTAGAATTATAACTATTATTTGATTTTTTTCTATATCCTATGCAACTCTATGCAATAACTTAAATATGCTACATTGCTTAACTCACTTTTACCAGTTGCGTGAAAAGCACAAAGAAGCCAGTGAGAACTGGAGTGAAAAGAGAACCCTATCACAAGGAAGGTAGGCTTTCCAAATGATTAATGAAACAGCACTATTCTTAGAAATTTTCTTTTAGCCCATCCAATGATTCTTGAAAATCTGCTGAATTGTTAAGTAGTACATATTCAACTTCCTGGTAAATTGTTTGAATCTATAATTATAATTTGTGGGCTGTCTGCTTCTCTACAGCACCTTATTCGTCTTTGTAGGCCCCCAGAATAAGAAAAATTAAAACAATTTGGTGAAATAAACTGCAAAGTTTGGTTATTTGCTAAGAGATTCTTTGCCTGGGGAGTGTCACACTGACACCCCTCCCACACCCCACTGTAGGAATGAACCTGTAGAGAACGGTATCACTCCATCAATCAGCTAGAAGCTAGAAACCATAATTAGGACATCTAATTTTTGACATATGTCATAGTCTCATATGTAGAAATAAGAATAATGCCAAGATAGAATATTAAAGCTGGCATAAGAGTTACTCAATAGTTAAATCCTGTTTCACTTCTGCATTTTATACTTGTCATATTTCCCCTTGCAGTTTACAGTTAAGCAAAAACTATGGAAACATTGTTGACCCATTACCATATTGACTTCTAAGGACTAATAGTATCATTTATTTATTCAGTTTACTAGTCCTGTCCTAGAAATAAAATTTTCACATACTTAGTGCAATGCATCATTTTCCTTTAGTGCATGTCATCCTGGTGCAGTTAGTCCTGATGACAATGAAATGTATGCAAATGCCAAGGCAAGTATGGCGTACATTTTTAGTGGCATTTCAGTATTCAAGACGGAAAGCCTTGCTACTTTGTGGCTGTTTGGGAAAATAGATAGCAAACGCTACTGTCAACAATGAACAATGGAGTTGTTGAAGTTGATGACCAATAATATAATAATGTACTAAAGTGGAAAAAAAATATAGGGCACTCACTGAATTTTTAGAATCTGTTCAATGTATGATTCGAAAAGTCTCAATCATATATGGATTATTTCCATGTCATAAGTGCACATGAGTGCTAACGTGGCATTGAAATTTTGAAAAACGAAAGGCATCATGGTTATATCATAACGAGGTTTGATAAGAGTCCATAAGAGGCCATCAACGTCACCTGAAAAAGCCAATTCGAGTAGAATAGTGATTGGAAATTCCACCTACAGATAATATGCTGTTTCTGGTCCATAGCCAAGCCCATATATGATACCTGATTTTCGTAGAAATAGCATTTATTTTGATCGGATATTTGTATGGAAGTTCCATGGTGCATCTTTATCTTGTTCATGTCATCATAACATCACATTTTGACACAGCCTTATCGTTGCAAAACACTTGAATGTCTTGAACTTTCATTGACTATTATTCTCAGTTTATTCATTTTTAGAGGTTCGTGCCTGAATCCCTTATAGACATCAAATACCCCCATCAAATAAAAATTGCTGAAATATTAAATATGAAGAGAGGTGACAGACAAGATTTCAGACTCGTGGCACATCATTTAGGATTTCATACGTCATTGATACTTACAGCTTCGGAAACATTAAATCCTATGATGACTATTTTTGAGCATTGCACCAGAGTAAAAGGACAAGTTTTGGTTGAAGCTCTGTTTAAATGCAAAAGATTTGATGCCATGAAGGTTATTGTCGATAATTATTCCTCAGGTAAGTGTCTTTTAATACTGGCAGAAAAATTAAGCTACCTTAAGACACCTTGGAGCATTGAATTACTTATTCTCAGTTAATGCTTTTATAATAAGATATGCTTCTTGTTTACAATCAGATGAGAAGTTAATAGGCTATACTTTGTTATGGAACTTCAAACACCACCGAAGTGTTCCTATATACCTATGTACATCATGCAACTTACTGAGAATATCGAAAGGCATAGAACCAGGTAGTAGACTTATCAGATGAATAGAATTATTAGATTGATTAAGAATTAGACTAGCTAGAAATTGTCCGTTATCGCAAATGATTACCTGAAACGATCCGATGATTCATTGATACTAAGTAAAGTTAGATGCTAAATATAATATAATGTATTCTTTTCCTTTCAAAATATCTGTTCCTTATTCATGCCCTTGTTTTAATTTGCTATTTCAATCTACGTTAGAGAGGCTCAAGCACAGTATATCACAAGAAGAAAGAAGAACTAAGGTTACTTTAATTGTATTTTGCCTTCTTTTGCATCTCCTTTAGACTTTATGTATCTACTATATGCATGGAAATACGTTTGAGCATGTTATTGTTTTGAGAAAGCAAAACTGCTGAACTTCTGTCCCCAGCTACAAAACGCTACTAATCTTTATAATATTATGACATTAGTATATTAGTGTTCTTATGGAGCATACTTTTTGAATTGAGTTATTTATGTTTATAACAGTATCAGAATTTAGAATTTCCATAGCTACGTGACCTGCCTGTTCCGATAATAAATTTGCTCTTTCTCTCCTCAACCTCAAGTTCATAGATGCATCTGCAGTAACTGGCGTAAGTATTATTCGTAACTTTTATTATTTCATTACATCTTACTAACCAATCAGTATATTCGTGTTGATTTTTCCAACCCATACCAAGTAGTACAATTCGTACTTTTTATCAGCAAATGCACCTTTCGGTGAAGACAATTTGTCAATCTGTTCAAGGTCCAAATGAAGTTCGAGCTTGCTTGTAACCGTAGGCAATCCCTTTGTACAATACCTATTTCAAAGCATCTTCATGTTCCTGATTTTATTTGTATTAAGTTTGCATTGTTACTAGCTCTTGGCTTTTCTTTTCCAGTCGCTTGAGGACGACAGGTATGTGTTGAGAAGTTCTTAAGTTGAATCACATTTCTTTTTGAATTTCATTTAAATCGAAGAGTAGCTGCCGCACTTACTATGAATAAATACCTAAACGATACCACTTTGTTAGGTTCAGGGCATCGTCAGACCCCGCGAGACAAGTGCCACCAAACGGTGCTACTACAGAACATCAGACAGTACTTGTAGCCTCTACACCACACGAGGAACCTCGATTCGATGAAGGTACCTAGAACTTTATATTCAAATCTCTGTCTATACCAGATTGAGAATACACATCGCCTTTAGTTCTCTAGCAAAGTATTATAGGAATAAGTGTGAAAGCCTTATCATCTTACTCAGAATCAATGCAACCATGCTTTCTTGGAATAGTTCTCTAGTACTGCCCTCTCTTTTTCTAAGATGCATTTTTTCTCTATAAAAATCAGCTTTATATTTAACTAGATGATGATGATTGGGTCAATGCAGTTCCAGGGGGAAGAGAATTCTGGGATAGAATTCAACCGGAGAATGGTACCGGAAGCAAGGTAAAGAGCCGAATATTTTTCAACCCTTTTTAAAATATAAATAGTACTACAGAACAATGCTTCATCACATCAGAAAGAAGTGCTTGGCACTTTTAAGTTGATACAGTGCATGTTGTTGTTTTAGTATGTTGTTTTTCATTAGTTACTTTCATTATTTTGTATAAGCAGCACAAAGGCATATTTTATATGGTGAGTAGCATTGGAACTCCTGGACCCAGATCAACGAAAACTTATTCAACGATCAACGAAAACTTATTCAACGATCAACGAAAACTTATTCAACGATCAACGAAAATTTATTCAACGATCAACGAAAACTTATTCAACGATCAACGAAAACTTATTCAACCAATTCGGTCTTTGTTTAATGTCCGTAAGTTTGTGCTCTCTCCTTCCAGATTTCATGTAGAAATTCGGTTAGTCCTTATTGAGAAATAGTTTTCATGAACGTATTTAATATTTAATTTAGATGTTCGCATTGCTATCAAACTACGAATGTTTTCAAGCGTGTTCTATTTCATGTTTTTCCTACAACTATTTAGAAACTGAAGCATATCAACAAAGCTTTTAAAAAGATGTTTGAATCCGATGAATACAAGACTGAATTCCCATTCACGTGGAAGCTTATTGTACATACTCTCGACATTGGTATGTTCCTAATCGTCTCTTGGATCCAACTCAGTTAAATGCTAGTTCTTGCCTCTTCTCTTTAACTAGTACACTTAAACATGGCATTTTTTATGGAATTTCCCACTAGCAGGAACTTTCTTAACAACGGCCACAAAGACGGGAAAAACTTTGTGACCCCGCCCTGTAGACACATTGATGAGAGGTAGGCAACTCCCGTTCTACTTTCAAATTGATAAAATCGCACTTTCTTTTTATGTGATCCTAGAACAACCCTAAAGAGTAACTCTCCTTGAAAAGGTTTTTGAGTGGGCCAGAACAACTGGGGGAACTCTCTGATTTTGCCTGCCACCACTGGGAAAAGCATTAGGCCTACTGGGGACATTTCAGTAGTAGCTAGTATGCTAAAAATGCCCTGCTCCTTGGTTGAGAAAATATCGATCTATTATCTAATTCCTGTGCACAGTACTGACTTTGCAAATATCGAACCAAATCAAACAAACAGTCGTAGTTCCAAGACTTATATGCCGTATCTTTCAAATGCAAGGCCCTTGGTCCCGTGCTATCTCGTTTTCAACCAAGTACAAATATCCAACAATCACATGCTGGAATTACCTCCAATTCCAACGTGTCCTGTCCACATATAGTTTGATTATTGTAGCAACTTATCTGTTTTCCTTTCCCAATTGTACTGTGAATGCTTGCAGTAAATCTCTCGGGTTCTAATATTCATATAGTCTAATGAACTATTAGAATTAATTCTACACAACCCCAAGTTTGCGCAACTTGATCACAGTAGAAAAGTGTAGGCTACAGCAGTTGCTACCTTGGCATAACTATAAATCATTCCGCAAATCGAATAAAACCTGTGAGATTATTCCAACGAACTTCCCTTTTTCAGTAAGTAATTTTTCCTAACACTCAAAATTTTTCACTTTGTAGATGGAAGTAGTGATGATGTGTTGATTAAGCCTGAAAAGTTCAGGCAAATGCTTGCCTTTCTTGGTCCACCTACTAACAGTCAAAATGGCTGCATCCGAATGGTACGTTGAGCTCTCGTAATAATATCTTTGGAGCATGACAGTAATAATTTCATAAAAATATATAGTAAGTTTTTATTTTAGAGCAACTTAATTACTTAGAATTGCTGCATCCTCCTTGTCATTTCTAGAGACTTCTCTATGCTAACCCTAAAAAATTCTTATTACAAGGCTGGTGAACTAAGAAAGAAATCTCAAAGAAAGTCTGGTAAAAGCAAAATCAGGTACAGAAGACGTTTCTTTTATATCGAGGACACTAATAATAATAGTTGCAGGAAAGATGTGTATTCTCTATATTTATTAGACACAGTTCTGCAGAATTCTGCTTATGCAATATTCATTTGGTTGTGTCTAAATATCAGCCAAAGTGAAGTAGATAAAGTCTAGGGTGAATATTACAGATTGAAGTTTATGACAGTACCAGTTTTCAAACGCATGGGAGTGAAGGCTCTTGTAAATGTGACGTAATCACAAATCTGTTTATCTTAAAGCTGGTTTGCTGGAAGAATGGATCAAACTGATGCAGAAAGAAAGTTAGAGAGAGAGAAACCTGGAACTTTCCTGATACGATATAGCACAAGCCATGCAGAACAGGGTTGGTTTGTTTTGGCAGTAAAAACAGAAGATGATGGAGTCGTTCAGTTCCAAATTGAACAAAAACGAAGTGACGAGGGATTAATCTTTCGGATATCTGAAGATAAGAGGGAATTTAGTAGCCTCTGGGAGTTGGTGGAGTTTTATGAAGTTAATCAACTAGTAGATGAAAATGAAGAAGTTTGTGTATATTTGGAACATCCATGTCCAGAATTACCATTAAATGCAATATGTTCTGGATACAGAAAGGGCAAAGGCAAGAAATAAATCAAAGTTCCTCTGATCAAGAGTTAGGTTTCTTGCAAGAAAGTACATTTGTGTGCCATTTAGCTACATTGGGGTCTTAGCTATAGTAGGAGAAAAGTAAAATCAAATGATTCATAGCTGTTATCACAATGCAAGTCAATATGATATAAAAGGTGCCAAAGTAGAAAATGAAATAAAAATGCATGGAAGAAATAAATTCATATATATATACATAAATTACTTCATATATTTATATATATATATATATATATATATATATATATATATATATATATATATATATATATATATATATATATATATATATATATATATATATAATTCAAAAATATACCTTCTTCTAGAAGAAAGTATATTTTTGAATTCTCTATGTTTTATTTATATACTAAGTTAGTGCGGCTTTGACTTATTATAATTATTATATATATATATATATATATATATATATATATATATATATATATATATATATATATATATATATATATATATATATATATATATATATATATAAGAAGAAAAGTATATTGTTGCAAACTATTATATAGGTCTTTTGCTAATGAGCAAAGTGCTCACAGCTTAACTTAACCCACTTTGTGTATATTTATTTTAAAGTTTCATTGTTAATATAGTATTATCATTCAAAAGCCAAGATGTTAGAATATATACATGTTCTATTAAGGTTTGATAAGTCTGTTGGTACTACAGAACTTCACTATAGCACAAAAAAGCGGGAACATTCTTGTAAAAGAATGTTCCAGCTTTTTTGTGCTATAGTAAGGTTTGATAGTGAAGAGACTATCATTGGATGCAACTTATCTGCTTGATGGACATTGTCTTTATATGAAAATACTCCCAGCAAAGCATTTGCCTAGAATTTTTGTCAAGTACTGTTTTGTAAATTTCAAGTAGTGACAATAAACAAACCAATCTTAAAAATGGCAAGTATGCTCACAATATTGTCATACAAATGCCAGAGAAGAGCTATATCAAAGATCTCACTTCAGCATAAATAGCAGGTGTGACTTTTCAAGGCATGCAGTTTAATCTAAAACTCTCTGAAACAATAATGATTACCAAATAATAGGGTAATTGCTCAGAAGTAGCAAAGAACTTCTACATACAAATATTATTCTACAAATGATACTGGGATATTTTGAAATTCCAAATCAATGCTAGATGGGAAAATAGATTTTAGCTGCCCATCTTCAAGTTGAACTCTAACTTGCTGCAAGACTAGTCCTTTCAACTCCTTCCTATCTTCTGTCAGACTGGAGTCTGTGTATGGACTTGATTTGTAACCTAGTTGATAGAGTTGCTCAATAAGCATTTCCATTGCCTCTTTGCATGCAGCAAGGCTAACAGATGATGTCACCTCTACAAATATGTCACAAATGGATGAACTTATCTGTAAGATTAAAAAAGCACTGTCATACAGAAGAAAGGAATTTCTCTTAAAATTACTCATAGTCTTTGCTACAATATTTATAATTTATATTATATGGTAGAATGCATTCTATATGCCCCCTGTTCCGACATTACCCCTAACACCCTTTAGTGGGAATTCCAGCAAGAGAACCAAATGGCTAAAATATAATAGATCATGGGTGTACCAATGACAAGCAATTACTAATTTTATTGATTTGTGGACTGTTGACTGACCAGTATCTGCTTTCTACAATGTTATTTTTTGTCATCAACATAAATGAGATATTTTCAAAGCTGCATACCTTTGTTGTCTCACTGTTTGTCACTGGTGGTAAAGACACAACTTTGTTCTCACTCAATAAACATGGATAAAGACTGCTTCCTTTTAAGAGGTCCAAGAATCTAAGCAACAATAAAAAAAGATATAAATGGGATATCACACACAAGGATCAAATTCCAGTACTAGAATATCTATCTATCTAACTACCAATAAACTGATTTCCTTCTTAACAGAAGCTTATGGTCAGTTTTGAAAATAAACTAAAAAGGAAGAAAAATAAAACAACACAAAAAGATACAATAACAATGTAATGCAAACAATACATTGCAGATTATATTACACTTATCAAGCAATAAATCTTTCTCAAGCAGTACTTTTAATAAGATCCAGTATTGATACATTTATGCTTCCCCACATTAACAAGTGATGAAATTAATTGCTAAAAATGAACAAAATCTGGCCTATCATTAATATTATATCAAATGAATTATGCACATATGTCACCAGATACTACCTGTAAACTCCAGAAGACTGCAGTCTCTTCTTCTTTTTCTCTTCTGCTTCCTTTTGATCATTAAGCTTCTTTATATATTCATCAGCTGATATCTCAGTGCTCCCTCCTAAAGGGATAATGGCTATTTCACTTGGAGATTTTGCTGCATAAACCAAAGGAAATGTTAAACTGCTGTAATTGTGTGTGGCAATTGTTGCCTTGGTCCTTGAATCACAAACAGAATCATGCAGTTTTGACTAGAGAATGAAAAAAACATGTGTAAATGATACAAGCAAACAACAAAAAAGTGTTGCAATAGCTTGCCTATATCATTAAATAATGACTTTATAACATTAATAGTAATAAATAAAATTCAATTATGCAAGAAATGAATTAACACAACTTTTGATCTAGTTGCTATGCTATATAAACAGAACTATCATCTTTGTCATATGCAAGATGATATCTAGTTGGAAATATTACAATGCAAAATACAAAAAAACTCTATGGTCATACCTCAGGTGAAACTTCACTAGTAGTTCAGAGCAGCATAATAACCAATGTCCTCAAATGGCTTCAAAAGTACTTTCTGACATACACACAAATTAAACATACTTTTAATAAATCTGAAACAAATATGAATACCTGTAGGCTTATAAATTTTTTGAACATTTGATTTTCACTCAGATCTAAGTCCTTAATAACTGTGCAAATGATGAATGGTCGTAAATCTTTCATGGCATCTGTGAATATCACATACATTTTTTCATCTTGGCGACACCTCATTATATGTATCTTCCTTACAGCAGCTTCATCTCCAATATCTTTTGGTCCTCCTTTTCCCTGTTTCTTCTTCTTGCCCTTTTTGCCTTTTGCTTGGCTCCCAGATTGTGTAGCAATATAGTCCATTATGGCTTTTGTATTGCACTGTGATGTCATTTTTTTCAACCTGTTATCATTCAGTGGGTTTTCACTTAGGTTTAGATCCTTAAGTCTTGGACAATCTGCCAACTGATTCGGAAGGTTTTTAATTTGATTGCTCGATACATCAAGGACCGTCAATGTCCCAATTTGATTTATGTCCTGGTTGATCTCCGTTATTTCATTGTGTGAAGCGTGAACTTTCATAAGATGTTTCAGCTCATATATACCATCTGGCAAGCTTTTGAGTTTATTGTGCTCAACGTGCATAATAACTAGACCACACAACGGCGCCAAGTTTGGGAGATTTTCAATCCTGTTGCAACTCAAGTTGAGAGTATGCAACACTTTCAAGTCGGTCAAGGTCCTCGGAAATCCGGTCAAGTCATTAAAAGACATGTCTAAAAATTTCAAGTGGCTCAGCTTTCCGATACTCTCAGGAACCTCTGTAATTTTATTACGCTGCAAAGCAAGATTGATCATATTACCAAGGTTCCCAATCTCTTCTGGAAGCTGCTGCAAATTGATGTTTGAAATTTCCAAGAAATTCAGAGTCGTTATTTGAAAGATCCTCATATCCAATCCATTATTTGTGATGCGCTCTGCTACGACTGCGTCTGAGAGTGTGAGTTCATGTTTATGCTCTTCAAGAGCACGCGTTACTTCAGGCCAGTTATTTCCATCCATATCCATTTCTTCTTTTGAAGAATCGATGGCACAGCACTGCTTCTCACAATCACGTTTTCCAAAGCATGGCTTCGGGTGCACAGCCTCTGTTCCATTTCGAGATTTAAAAGTAAAGTTACCAAGTGCTCCACAATCAAAATAAATGGACATTTAAAGCTGAAGTTAGTTGCAAATACAGGTTTATTCAAATTAATTAAGTGGACCCCGTTATGTCGAAAAAGATCATCGAGGAATTTTCCAAAGGAGCACAAAAGCATACTGAAGATCTTCTTTGGGTAAAGGTAATAGTGGTCTGTTCTGTGATTAATGATTGTTAGTATAGTAATGATTTAGGTAATTACCTGATGATGATAGTTCAAGTTATAATCTATGTTGGTAATGGGCAGGACCCAGTAGGTAATGGTGATTGATTGTGGTAGCTTTCATGGTAATTCTGACCATCACCAAGGTGATTTTGATGCGTTTGAAAACAATATATATATGAGCTTGGCAATATTCACAATGAATGTAACATTGATATGATAAGATCTAATATATTAGTTATGGAAATGATTATCATAATTATGATGGCTTGTATAGATTGTAATATAGAATGAGCCTTGTTCCCATCAGATTGTTGGCATAGGGAATGCTGGAGTTGGAAAGACATGCCTTGTAAAAGCATTTTGTGAGAGCAAGGTGAGACATGCATTATCTATCTATCTATAATGCGAAGAGACCCTATTATGGGTTCTACACACACAATTTGTCAGTGGTTGGTAAATAATAAATAAAACCTACACACACACACACACACACACACACACACACACACACACACACACACACACACACCACACCACACACCACACACCACACACCACACACCACACACCACACACACACACATGCACATATGCGCACACACACACACACACACACACACACACACACACACACACACACACACACACACACACACACACACACACACACACACACACACACACACACACACACACACACACACACACACACACACACACACATACACTCATGCTTGCATGCACTTAAAAGCATTATGCATCAATAAGGTGAACTTTATGGGAAATCTATATTTAAACTTTTGAACTTTTGGAACATCTGAAGTGATATCTACTTGTCATGCAGATTGTATCTAGTACCCTGGTGGGGGTGATCATTTGTTAAGGTGAGGCTAATTTCCCAGAAATCATGTTTAATGAAGCTTATCAACATTATAAATTAAAGATAATTAAATGATTATCTGTCTGCATAAGGACATAGAATTATGCTGCATTTTGATTTCAAATAACTTTCATGTGAAGCAGTCAAAATTAATTATCATTTTGTATTAAATGTTTTAGTTTACCAAGACTTACATTGAAACAATTGGTGTTGATTATGGTATGTGTCAAATGGATAGATATCTGTTTTACAATTTCATTTTATTTGGAGTTTTTGACAGACTTTGGACTTCTCTTGATATATCAAAAATTGAACTCTACAGGCATTATTAAATTTCATTTTTATAAATAGTATCCTACCAATGATTTTTCATAAATGATTTCAAGTCTAATTATTTTCTAGGATTCAAACTTCACAATGTCAATGGAAGAGAAGGTACTTTTTTAGCAATTTATTCTTGACATGAGTGCATTCTCACATAGAGAAGTCAAAACAAGATTGGATTTACTTTGGATTTATCTAATAACAGATAAACAAAAGATGAATAGCAACTGATGATGGACAGGTGCTATCCGAAACATCTCTTTCAAAATAAAAAGTCTAGTTGTGTGTCTTCAACTTACCTCAAACTTGATTTTATTAAGAAGTTTTGGAAAGACACACAAAAGTAATAACATTTGGTTTACTTTAGTTTAGCTTTATGTGAAGATATGTCCTAGATATGTAATAAGTAAAATGCATATTGTTTGTGGATTTTTTAATATGGATATTTTAAAGCTTAAAGGTTTCATTATAGGCTTATTTTATGTTAGCATGTTTTCCATTATTAGTGCGGTTGACATTTTGGGATTTTGGTGGAAATTCTGCATATGCTGATGTGCGAAAAGAGCTTTATCATCAAACAAAGGCTTGTCTAAGTTATTTTTATCAGCCTTCAAAGTAGATAAGCATTATAGCATATTTAGCAGGGACTTTGTTCCAATTTTCATTGGGAATTGCATTCTAGTACACTTCTTCACTTTATGAATATATTGTTTATCTACACTGCACATATATGTCAAAAATTTGAAGAAGTAGCAAATCTAATTTATAAACTTGTTTGAAAAGGGTCTTCACCTGGCCTCAGATCAATATGGCTATACCTCCAATTCACAGAAACCATATTCATCTCCCTTTCTCACTACCCTGTGATGTAAGCTGTCATTTCACCCTATATTTTCCTTATGTCTTAAAAGAAAAGATCATTTTACATGATAAGTAGTGTTGTAAATTTTTGTAGAGTTTAAGTGACTCAATATAATATGATAATTTGAAAGGTTGTGTTCACATCAAATGATCTACCATTCACAGATATGCATGCTTGTATATGACATTACAAATGTTCCTTCCTTTAATGCCCTGGATGACTGGCTAAAGGAGTTTGAAAGCTATGGTGGAAAGAGAAGTTTCTTCTGCTTGATTGGAAATAAGGTTTAGTCATTTTCATTCACCCTACTGCTTTAGAATTTTGAATGAATCTTTGCTTCTTAATTGTAGCTGCTTTGCTTGCTCTAATTCTAAAGTGGCAATTTATTTGCCTTCAGGTAGATCTTTCAAATAAGAGAGTAAATCGTGCAACTGCTGAGGAATGGGCAAAACGGAGAAATATGAGGCAGGCGAGCTTTTAAACTAGTTTTATAAGTGAATAGTCTTTCTCTTCATCAGAACTACTGCCTATTTGAATGCTGTTTATAGTGTTTTCAATGATCCTGTTTTTCTGTTGTCAATATATTTGCATTTCCAGTAAATCCAAAAATCTTAAACTACATATTTCACACAGTTGTGCTTATTAATTTTAGACTTTGTCTTCGATAGTGGACTACATTCCAAATCAACTGTTCTTCACTACCATCTTTTCTGCATCATGCCTTTGCAAACTGAGATCATACATACCAATATCAATTACTAAGAAGCGATAACTAATCTTCTTCATGCAGGCACTATCTAACTTCAGCTGCAACTGGTGATGGTGTATCCTCCATGTTCATCCAAGTGATTTCAGATGCGTTGAAGTCTCCCACTTAAATTCAAATGGGTAAGTATTATCTTCAATAGACGATAGTTTGTCTTCCTCTCGCGTTCAATAACTTCGGGCTTCTTACAAACTGTCATTTCCTTCTTTGGTGAGTTTTTTTGCCACGGAGGCATAAATTCCTCGTTCTTTAATGCCGTGCATTTGCAAGGACATGAGCAAGGAACTATGCTCATACCATACAAGGGAGTTTGTAGTAAAGAGACAGGAGGAAGGACATAGCATGAAGTTAATTCTGAAGGACAAAACTGTTTTTTCTGTTTGAATCGTGATGACTACGAAGTTAATTCTGGAGTGAATTCTATCCGCCTCAAAGGCTTTTGAGTCACAGTTTACTATTACGGAAAACTCCATCAAGTCTTGTACAGCTTTCTGCAATTTACACGTACTGTAAATACCTTCCATCTCTTCATAGTTGTTGTCTCTTAGCTTCTATGCATTAGTAGCCCCATTGTAAATATGTTTGGACTGATCTTTCCATTGTTATTTCTATTTGGCTTCCAAAAATGCTGTTTTTCACCCTCTTAATTTTCTTTGAATCATTCCTCGCCTCGAAAAACTCCACCTTCGTGATGAGACATTTACAACGTGAACAACTGCTTCTTCCCAAATGAATTAGCGACTACCAGAGCAGAGAAAATTAGATTAAGTCAGTAGACAAAATTGGAGTAGACATGAAAAGATATGTACATAAGTTTAATTAAGTTGTTCATGCAGCATAGATGTAAGGCGTTTGTGCACGATCTCCAGTCTCAAAGCTAGAAGTACTCTAGTGTCGAACTAATGGGACTTTTTCGTTCTCATGCCTTGCATACACAAAAAGCATTGCCATTATCTTTGGTTTACCTTCATAGAGGCACATCGAGAAAAGATATAAAAGCAGAAGTTGATCAAACAGGTATTGTGCTATTATTACCAGTATTGCTACAGTTGTAGACTAATCATGGTTCCACTCTTTTGTTTTGGGTTTATGAAGCTATGTTTGCTTGTCTTTACGTGAATATTATGTTCGCACGATGTACCCTGTGATGTATGTATTTTTAAGAATGTGCGGAAAGTGGAAATTCTTATGACTAAGCCATGGGTACATTACTAGAAGTAGCTTGTCTGATATCAACTTGTGGGTCTACAGTGTATGTACATGATGTATTGAAAGACAATAAATGAATCTTAGGGTGTTTTCTGCGACTCTTTAGTGGGAACAGTGTTTCCTAACGCCATTTAGTTGCAAGAAATGCTGTCTATGGTCACATGTAAATTTGCAATATTTCTGACTTATGAATCAGTCCAAAAACACATAAATAGCAGAAGCACCTCTTGTAGACGATACAGCGTTTCATAACAATGCAACCATTTATCATGACTCCAGACGTAATTTACTTAGACCTTTCATTTATTCATCTATTCAACCATTTCTTGACGTATCTCGTTCAACTTTGTGTTGTATTGAATTGGGGAACAATGTTCAAAATATTTAATTTTTAGTACAAAGAGATGTTGCTGATGAGAACTCTGCTGGTGTTCCAATGGATTTCCTTGCATTGGTCATTTTATGCAGCAAATGACGTCAGTGAATCCGAATGCAAGACTGTGCCATTTAACCATACCATATCTGTCACTGGCTGTGAGCCTAGATTGATACAAAACAATTTCTGTTATGGCCAGTGTCCATCATATTACATTCCAAATGGTAAATTCTCAGATAGACATTCTTTGTTTTGCACTGTTTGTCATCCTATGGAAACCAAGAAGGTGACGCTCTATTTGCGATGTCTTACTGCCAATGGTCAAAGATACAAGCCATGGAGGGTGGCCTACATCCTTAAATGCGCTTGCAGAAGAACCCTCTGTGTACCTTGGTAGCCAAATTGATCGTCTTTTTCCGATTTCCGATAACCTGTGAAGGCTTTTTTCTTAATATTCTTGTATGATACGACTATATTGACTCTATGCCTTTCACTGAGTAACAAGCCAATACACATCAAAGTTAAATAAATTTTCCATTGTCTACCTGAGTATTTTCCTATTAAATGCAATCAATGATTAGACAGTATGATGCAAAATTTTTGTTAGATTTAGAATTATACTCCGACTCCAGCAAAAGCTTCTACTTATCTGCTAAGGTAGCATTGCTTTCCGGACCTTCACGATAGTGCCAAAAGGTTCTTTCTTAGAAAAAACCTGTTGATAGCTTTTCATCTAACGTCAAACATCAACTTTCTTTCAAATGTTATGTTTTTACATAAGAAAACCATTTGAAACTGAAGAAATTCTTCAAAGGCTACCCTCCATTTCCACGTCTTATCGCGCGAGATTTTATCGATTTGCCAATTGCCCGTTTTCACCTGCTCAAAAAGTTAATAATCTGAGAGAGAGGCGAGTGAACACAGATATTCATCGAATGTATTGTACTGCTTTCTAGTGCCCTCTTAGGAAAATTTTTCGATGTCTTATCACTATATACAAGTAGGCCTGCGCTACTGAAAGAAGACAGACATCTAAATTTCACATGAGTTTAACTATTTACATCTATTGAGGCTCTTTCAAAAACTAATATAAATCTATAAAAATACCTCTGCATCTACCAAGATTACATTGTAAAATATTTGCATAGATAAATATATCATACATTACATGCAAGGAAGAAGACTACAGATAGCTAAATACAAACTTGAAGTTGCGCTTGGGCATTAATTCACATTCCTTGAGAATATAGCTTGTTTGTTTTTGTTAGGACCGTCTCTCAGTTGCAAAGTAGTAATTGCTGTTAAATAGTATGTAAAACTCTTGTCCCAAATTCTGAAGGGCATCAAAACAAAGGCAGTAATCCTTCTTTAATATCCAAACGCCTAACACAATGCGTAGATATAATTCAGATGGGATTAGGACAATCTATGAAGAGTAGTGATACCAAAAAGCTATACAATGGGGAGAGTCTGGGACTTATGATAATGTTACTTAAAAAAAGATTCCAAGAAATCAATTTCGTTCTTGCTCGTGAAGAAGCTATAAAACAAGTCTATCTAATATCATATATATAGTCTCCAAATTGACATGGGTAAATAAGAATCCCACACTATCCATACGAAAGCAATGTGCCTTTCTCTCGAAGATGATTTGCAGGCCTGTCTCTGGGTCGAAGCAACCAGTTGCCAGAAGGAAGACAAGTTCAACAATCTTGTTGAAGTCGGCAATGAAACTTACTTTCCATTACAACGCTTCAGCTGACCCTGGTAATGATTCAATAGCTCTGAAAATAGGCAAGTAAAATAATAACTGTATCATCATAAATAAAAGGAATCATCAAAATTAGGAGATAAAAATCAAACTTTCTCAAGGAATTAACTGACGTAATTTCAAAAATAATCTTACGTTGGTTCTGGAAATGAAACATTTTGTACGTCGATATTCTTTGTCTCTGCAAATTTTTTTGCCCAGTCTGGCATTTCACTTGATTTGATTTTCACTTTTTTAGCTTCTATGGATTTCCTTTCAGGTGGAAAATCAACAGCAAGTTTTGACTTATCGTCTCTCACATTTTGTCCACTCCCTTGTACACTTTTATTCTGTGCTTCTGTCGATTGCGATTCCGATGTTGTTGGAAACTAGTAAACGAAATACAAAGGCGTTAAAAACTCACCGACAATGCCTACCAAATATTCAGATATAAGTACTCTAATATAAACATGAAATCGAGGAACTGGACTTAATACACTGTTAACCAAGATGGGCCGATAACCAAATCAAGTGTATTTTGTAAGTAATCCATTGTGAAAATAAGACAGTTCCTGGATCATGCACTGTTCTTAAGTATTGGGTAACTGATCGTCCAATAAAAATAGGATAAACCCTTCAAATGATGCGTTATTTCATGATTTAAAATCTGGTTCAATCGCTGATGCGTAGAGACAAGTAGTTGGCAAAAAATTGAACTACCTCAATGCATGCAAGTTGGGATATTGATAGAGTTGGAAAGCGCTTTACACCGGAGTCATCACCGAGCGATTGATTATCTGTTGCATCTAAGCTTCCCCGGCTAATTGGCACGTCCTTTCCAGACACAGCAATGTTCGTTCTTGCAATACTTTCTGCGGTTTTCTGCCCGCGATCTGATATAGGAATGTCTATACCAACGGCATCACGGCTAAGATTGGTTCCAGAACGTGATCGTTTCATCCTCTCTACAGTACCTTCTCGTAACTGATAATCTAATAATCATACAAAACAATATTGATAAATAATAATATCGATATATACCAATAACGAGAAGAACCAATAATGGTATTAAATATTAATAGTACAATTAAATAATGATATGAACTAATTTGCTAGTCAAGAAATATAGAGAGAATACTATAGCGGAGCTAATTCAATGATGCTTGAATGACAGTGCAGTGCAGAATGATTGATCGTAGTAGGTTGAAATGTATAGCGTATCTCGCTACTAGCAGTTATTGATGTAAGATGAAAATACAAAATCACGCATGTAGCTACAGATGCTGCTTGCCTCAGATGAAGGTCTCAAATTAGCACAGTTGATTATTCCAATAAAATTTGAATAACTATACAACCGGGCTGCATTGTTTCTACTTTCAAAAAAGTATAATAATAGCAGCCAAAAAGAGGTAGCATTAAATGTTATTAAAATCGAGGCTAGTAGGGACTAAATGGTTACATCAATAAATACTTGGTGCAACATAAGCTTTTTATGGATGGCAAAAAGAAATTTTATACACGAGAAGCATTTGTGATACATAAGTTTATTTAATAAAAATTCCTACCAGTGAAATCTGCTGCTTGAAACTCCTCCACAATAGGTACAACTTCCCTAAAATGGAGAAACAAGCTGAGAAACAACGGATGAAAACGGAAGAAAAAAGACAAATGTTGGTGAAATTTGAGAAAAGAAGACATGCTAGTTTATACTGCAATTGATGGACTGCTCCACCAGACTTCTAGTCAACATATAAAAGGCTCCAAATGCCCTGCCAGATCGTACTAGGAAGGGTGTAAAAGAATGACGGAATCATTTTAGATAAAAAAAGATTAAAAAAACAACATAGAACAAGACAACTAGTTTGAAATTTAAGTATATTATATGACGTGGAATGTTGAAGAATTCTACAGACTTTCTTCACCTGGAACAATCTTACTCATCGGTCAACATCCCGACAGAATGATGAAAAGCATAGTTGCAAGTAAACAGAGAAATCAAATGAAACTACACTAAAAGGTGGTACCGCTTTGCTGGAGTTGGTGAATTTGGAGGCTTTTGATATCCCTGATAAAATGAAAAGCAAGAGTTTAAGAATATTCAGTATAAGTATACTTCATATATAAAAACAGTGGTTTAATCAAAGGGGTGTGGCCCCTAGCAACAGTCATTGTGTCCACAAATCCCACAGCTTTGCATCTAGTATGCGTTACAGGATGTATCGATTACTACGAAATTGCAAGAATATTCAGCATCAACCGTGACACAGAATCCGCTTTGATAATGATCTTTTGTTGATTAGTGCTATCAAAGTTCTAATCATTCAAAATCAAAAACAAAGGAACAATATGATATTGCAATTATCCCAGCAGAGCGCCTGAAGCACAATCAAAAAGTCAAAATAATAAGAGAAGAAAATTGAAAACGTATAAAATACCATATAGGATATTAACAAAAAACAGAATTATCTGCAACATTAGAGACATAGAAGAAAGAAAAGTGAGACCACTGTTCGCTTGTTTTCTAGATAACTCTGTTCTTGATGGGTGTGATTGAAAATAACATGGATAACTGTCATGGAAAGACACAAGTTACCTAACCAGCCATTTCCAAACCACGCTCAATTTGCGGGCAAACTGGGGTTCCAAAATGCATACGGCCTCTTGGCAGAACAATTGGACAACTGATAAACAAATCGATAGTAAAATGTTTTTCAAGAATGTCATTTACCAAATTTGATTTTGAGCCTCGACTCCCAGGCGCACGAATTTCAGCTCTCATTACTTTATTGAGTTCTCTCATCTAAAATAATAAGATTAAGAGAAAAAAAACTTTCTTCTAATGTATGGCGACAATTAGGGACGAAAATTGTAGTGAAATCGAAAACAAAACGAAAAAGGCATTGTCTTTTGTAGTACCCATAAGGCTGATTGGCTTTTAAGCAGATAAAATATACTGTAGAATATAATTTTAGATCCTTGGAGGAAAAATACGTTCCCGAAACTGAAAGATGGTACAGAAATTTCTAAAGTGTCTTAAATCTTTCCTGGTAGTTCTAAACGTTTCTTAAATTTCAGGCTGTCTAGTATTAGGTTTCTTATAAAAAACGTACATACCTCTTCAGCGTTCATGACAGTCATTTCTCCAAGGATTTCCCGCCTCCAATCCCCACTTTTCATTTTAATCTAAAAAGCAACAAAACTAAGTGAAAGTCGGAAGAGATTCTTCATGGGCTCGAAAGGTCTTCTTAGTAGCAAAAACATATATACACGCAATAACACTACCAACACCAGCTTATATCCAACACGGGGGACTAGCTCAGATGGTAGAGCGCTCGCTTAGCATGCGAGAGGTACCGGGATCGATGCCCGGGTCCTCCATTTTTATTTCTGTCCTCTTTTATTACAAAGAGCTTATACTCCACTTTTTGAGCAAATGAGAATCAACGTTGTAAGAACTAAACACTGGCCTTACCCTGTAATTTGGTTGTATCGACAGCAAACTGAAATGATTAATAAAAACCTGGCTCAAATATGAAACAATCGTTCATGAATACACACAAAATCAGAATCAAAGGAAGTCAGTAACTAAAAAGAGGTAATTTAAGAATGGCCTCTACACTGCAATTTATTTCCACTCATCTTTTCCCTCCTCTGTAACATAATTGCATGAAAGCTGTTAATTCAATTTAAGGCTTGACACTTTTTATCCCGATTATAACAGGATATCTATGCAAATTAATAAACAAAACAGATGACGGACTTGCACAAAAAATTGAATTAAGTCTCACAAATCTAGTACTGATCTTTCTGAGCAGTAGAAAACTGCTTTCTTAAAAAAGCACCTTCATATACAGAAACGTGTAATGGTACGATTCAATTTGTATTCATGTAAAGACAAAAGTGACAAAGCAAAAATTGTAAAAATTCTCATTAAGCTTACTTTGGCTTTTTAGAAGAGCTTAACTCAGCATTTGAATTAATGTCATGTGTGATTTGGCTAGGTGGATTTGCCTGCAGAAAGATAAAAAAAATCTCATCAAATCATACGCTTGCTAACAAGACAAATATTATTGTATTTTCTCAAAGTTCTAAAATCCAAAAACTGTTCACAAAACAATAAAAAATAAATGCAGAAATCAACCGACCTCATATTCACTTATGACATTGACAGGCTCATTTACAACGCTAATTTCGCTTGGTATGTTTTGCTGCGATGACACTTTGGACTCATGACGAACTTTCGCACTCCAATTAACAACATGCGAAGCTATAACACAGAGAAAATATGCATAACAAAGGGTCCAGGTCTTTAACCAGCTGAGAGCTATGGTTGTGCAATTAAACTCTCCATACTGTAATAGCCAATTAGGGCACATGATTCCGTAAACAAACCCCCTCAATATGTAAACTTAGCTCCATTCTACAATCTAAAGAAGCTGAAACAAGTAGTGTACGAACGCCATATGCCGTTGAGAATCTCAATATAAGATGTCTCACCTGGGAACCAACCAGTTGCACCTTTGCATTCTCCTTGCATCCACTCGTCCCTCTAAATTCATGAAAGAAACACACTCTGAACTATTGAACCAATAAAGAATGACTCAAAAATAAATGCAAAAACGAGTCTCCATATAAGTCATGTAGTTTTTTGCGATTGCATTGAGGAGGAGGTAGACATCGACGGAATTGCAATATCATTAGATCGAACTGTATTTACCAAGAAGGCAACAAACAAAAACAAAAGCAAAAAGTACGCTACAAATCAACATCATGCTATAATGGCAGGGAAATGTCTAGCAGGATTACACTCCCTTTACAAAAGTACTGCACAGGCTGCCCAAAACCAGAGATCCCATCTGCACATCAATGAGCCCTGTGGCTAATGTTTTGGCGGGAAAGTATTTGTTGCAATGCTCACGTGATATTTCATGTATAAATAGTCTGTGCCCTTCATTTGTTTTGCTTTTTAAACGGCTTGTTAAGAAGTGTACCTAAATCTTAGAAACTTCAGATAAAGCGCAACCTGCTGTCAAAATAATGAAGAAACAGCAGTATTCACCGTCCATAAATTGTGTCAATTGCTGGATTTCAGTACAGCAGTTTACTATGGATTTACAACAAGAACTTCAGAAAAACTGGTTTTATCCAGTACAAACCTAGACAGAAGTGGTCGATCAAAAACATTAATAAAAACAAGGGAAAAAGTTTGCATGCAAGGTTTCCACGAAGCTCAGATTTGTAAAATTGAGAACATGATCAAAAGAATAATCAGCATCGTTTCCACCAAAAATTCATGGACTACCGTAGAGGCCTATTTTCACAATAATTCCATGAAGTCTCACAAAATACAACGAAATGGTTTGTTTCTTTAACTTTTGATAGTTAACACATGTAATGTATTGGGTATTTGGTCACTGGAAAATAAACTAAAGGAAAGAGGTTTATTTTTCAGACGGGTGTTGCCTATCTGAGGCTAACAAGGGATGGTAAAACGCTCATTGTTTAACGTACGACAGATGAAGCCAATGACAGAATATTTTCGTCTCAGCTATTGTAATTCAGTGTCAGCTATGCTTTGGACGTACACTAAGTCTAATGGTTTAGGTCATTTTTGGCAGAATCGAATAAAATCTTATGAATTTTACATAAATAGTAATTTTTGAAAATAAGCTCTTTCAGAAGTTAATTATTAAATTAACCAGGACTAGGGAAGGCCAATTATCTTTAATCATGACAATAAATCTCCATAGCGAACTAAAAAGACGAAAATATATGCAAAATTGATGTCATTGCTGTGTTCCTCTGGCCAGAAAGCAGTCTCTGCCTACAGTAGACGGTTTTGAAAATCTGGAATTGTTTGTGATATGGAAGCAAACAGGGTATTTTCCTGGTTCACCAGAAACCAAGGATAAGATTGATTATCTTGTATTCCAGAATTAGATAAGTTTATCTCAGATTTTTATCGTCAAACTTTACTGGTCGTGTCCTAACAGTCTCAAACCAGTTTCAAACACAAGTGGTTATCGCACAAAGTCGACAAATCACAGTTTTTCAGCTACACGGGGGTGTTTTTGTTGAGCTATCTGAATGTTAAATGATTTCTGCCTTGAAATTTTGTTAATTCATCAATAAACAATGGCCAAAAGTCGGATAGGGCGAATTTTAAGTTGAACCTCAATTTAAGTCAACACATTATTCGCCATGATGAATTTGGTGAACCTGTGCAATACTTTTGTAAGGGAAGTGTACTTGTAGATAAGACACCAAATGGCAATTTAAATAAAGCCATTTACCGTTGCTATGACAGTTATTGTATCCCCGACAACGAAATCGAGGTCTGTAGGCTGTGAGCCTCTAAATGATGATATTGCTCTAACTTGCTTTCTAATTTGATCAATGACGTTAGCTGGGCTTTGTTTTGCTTTTTGGCGCGCTTTTCTCTTCTTCTTCATTCTGTTTTTCAACTGCTTTTCTCTCTAGTTTGTAATAAGAAGCTTTAATGAATGAGTGAATAAATAACTTAACTGAGCAATCAAAGAATAAATAACAAAGCTGTGAGAGCAGAAAGGTTAACCCAACCATCTAAATCAACAGCCATGCAATCTAACAACAAAATCTTAGTTATTTACCTTTGTTTTCGGAGAAAGCCCAGAATAGTCTTCATTAATTTCACCATCTTCCACATCTTCGTTCTGTAATAATTAGTAAGAAATGTAACGAGTAAAGAAGATACGTCTCATAAAATATTTCATAGTGATTCAGATGGATTTTGCTTTCTATCATGGTGTCTTCTTGAATTCATTGAGTTTGAAAACTGTTTGTCAATAAATCAGATCAATTTTCCTACTTCATACAGAGCCCATAAGGGAGGCAAACAAGAGATCTTTTTTGAAGTAGAACCTCATTCATGAATTAGTTAATCGCATGCGCATCAACATTAATACCAGAGCACTTCATGTAAGTTCATGTACATTGCAATTGAGATAACTTTACTGCATCACAGAAAGTAATTCACCATACTTTGTTATAATATGAATCTGCATAAAAACATTAATATTTAAGACTAAAATAACAAAGTTGATGAGCTGTAATCAGTTGAAAATGCGAATCCGCATAAGCAAGAATTTTATTGGGTCTTACATCCATCTGTCTTTCGGCATCTTTTTCATTAACTTTGATTCGGTGAACGGTATGGCTTTCATCTCTTTTCTTGCAAGGCCGAGACTAAAACAGATGCCAATAAGCTTAGGAAAAAGAACTGAATACACAATGAGAATATTTTTAACTATGTGCTATGTACAAGATCAATCCATTTTCCTCGCTATAACAATTTCTAAGCCTACCAAAGTAAAATTAGTCTAACTCAATAACACGTCATCTGATGTGTCAATCAAATATGTCAGTTCAATCGGATATGTCAGCTTAAACATGGTTTTGTCAATTAAATAGTTTGCAAAATAGATGTTCTTCTTGCTCTGATCCTTACGATGTTCTTTATCATTGCTCTGATATTAAAGTTAATGACACAAATAACATATTAAGAAGTAAACAATGTTACAGATGTTTTCGACTCAGAACGCGCAAATTCTGATAACATACCAAAATGATTGTGGTCGACCCTTTCCTACTTCCTTTGAATGTCATGGTTGTGGGTGACGAGATTGATGACACAGCATGACGGCTACTTCGATCTTCAGTTTCTTCTTTCTGTGATAGTCCACAATTATTAGTTAGCATTTCAAGGATATATACAGTCTACATTAGCAATACCAGCACTATTCAAGATCGTATCTTCTCTCTCTATATTCAACTTCTATACATTATATCAGCATAATCGGGCTTCTCAATTTGTGGCCCAAATCTACGTCATAGAAGCATAAGACAATTAAGACAAAATATACTTGCATTCCATGTTGCTTAGCTAGCATTCCTAATACCCGTGACTGAAAGAAAGGGCCTATTCAGACTGACTAACAAGTACATGATAAATGGTGCTACTGTATGGATTTCTGCGCGGTACGCTAGAGATGAAAGTAAATAAGCGCAAGAAACTTTTACAACAGCAGATCTCTGGTATGAATAGACCATGAAAAAAGGAATCAGTCCTACTCACTCGAGCGCTGCCAATTATATGCTGGGCCATTACTGATAACATTTTCCTGGCAGTTTCTTGAAAATTATGTCGCTGTTTTGAATCGAAAGAAAAATATAATTGGTCATATGTACAAATGATAGCTGTATAGCGGGTCAAAAAATCTGAAGAACAATTGACTAATTCTGAAACACAGGCTATTACCTTCCAGCATTCATCAGAATCTTCCTACCAAGATAAAAGCTCTATAGCCTATCAAATCTCACTTACAGTTGATAGAAACTTAGAACTGCAAATGACAAGCACTAGCCTATCTATTGGTACCTAATGCATGGCGGAAACCTCAAAAGTGACTAGTTTAGTGGAACAAGTTGGGCTCTGAACACACCCAAGAATTCCTTGCAAAGTGTGACAACGATGGTATGACTACATAAAATAAGTTCTAATATATAGTTACTTGAAGTATTTGCGAGTTTCTCAAGGGAGGTCTCCAAGCTACCATTAACAACCCTCTATGGCTAATCTATGTTTCAACTGACTTGCAAATTGCAAAGAAACTTGCCGGTGGCATAATATGTATCTATACATACATACATACACACACACACACACACACATATATATATATATATATATATATATATATATATATATAAGAATAATAATAAAAGTTATACCATACTGTCATACGCGACCGTCAGTTTCATGTTTCCAATCTTCAGGCGTAAAGATACGATATTGTTATTCTATACGCCTGAAGATTGGAAACATGAAACCGACGGTCGCGTATGACAGTATGGTATAACTTTTATTATTATTCTTATAACGCTCCATTCAATTGTTGAGCACTTTAGTGTTGTAAAAGATACAGTTGAGGCATCGCCTCTCGTTCTATATATATATATATATATATATATATATATATATATATATATATATATATATATATATATATATATATATATATATATATATATATATATATATATATATATATATAATGAAATTAGATGTATGTATATCAAATGTGAAAAACAGTTTTAATTTTAGAAGGATATAACTTACCGGGTTCTGATGCAAAGAATCAAAAGTAGATTGATGCATCAGGTTTCCACGGCTGTCAGCTCTTTTACTTGTTAGTTTGTTCGCAGCTTCAATTGCAATAGCCACAAAGAGGCTACGATAAGGAAAAACATTACAAAAATATACATTAACTGAGGAAAAACCAAATTATTTATGATTTTTATATGAGATTATTTCTGAATAGCCTATGGTCTACCAATGTACATTTTGAAGAATTGATTGTAGATATCAGTAAAGAGGAAGTGAATATAGTCATGAATAACTCACTTCATGACTATCATTGTCATGATCACGTAGCTTATTGGGAAGAAAAAATAGCCGATAGTACTTTTTGTCTCTGTGTGCACCTGTGAAAAAAATAAAGTTAAAAGCTTCTTGGAATTTCTAAAACCCATAATAGCAATACAATCGAATATATTAATACAATCAATACAATTACATAATAGTAATAAAATCGAATATATTAATACAATCAATACAATTACATAATAGCAATACAATCGAATATAATAATACAATCAATACAATTACATAATAGCAATACAATCGAATACATTAATACAATCAATACAATTACATAATAGCAATACAATCGAATATATTAATACAATCAATACAATTACATAATAGTAATAAAATTACTCTTCGTAAATACAATCCAAATCTAAATCTAATATAATTTTTCCAATTATACTATATTGTTACTTAATAATGGTAAAATTGAAATTAAGAGTTAGACGCAACAAGAGCAAGACTTGAAATTAGGCGTAAAAATTGAATGAAATCTCAAAGCGTAACGTAACAGAAGATTGCTTGCTATCAAGATCTTTAATTAGGCTCTAAGGCAGTTTTCTAAAAGAAAGTTGAATAAAACTTTAACACTTACAAGATTCATGATTTGATGCCAATTGCTTGTGGTCAAAGTTTGAAACAAGATTAGAAAAGAGCACCTGAAATTTAAAGCATAGTTACAAAGTTGTTAATAAATATAAAGACGAGTCGAATTTTCATTGTAACATTTTAGGAAGAAAGTTTGATCATCTGTTGAATTAAAAATTTCAAATTAAATTCAAAAGTAGAAGGATGAAAGAATGTAAACTACTGACCAAAAGGTTTTGAACCCAAGTCCACAACTAGCTGGGTAAATTCGATTCTGCGCAGATGTGTCATATTTATGAAATATTTCCATGGCAATTGTTGCCAATAGATACCTTAAAAGGATATTAGGCAAATTCAATGTATTGAAATCACAGTTCTGTGCGACAGAGTTTGGAAAATCTACTTTCTCGTAGTTATACTTGTAAACAGCAATTGTTTCAAATCTTTACCAACAATGCATTTTACTTAATTCCATGTAACACGTTTCGTTGAAAGCTGGGGAATTCTTCTTTTAAAACACGGAGATAAAGAATTTTGGAGAACGGAGAGTGCTATACAATACAGTAATGTGATTTGTTGAATTCGAAAGTTGAAATTCAATTCAATTCAAATTCTACTACATACAACATATAACGCTAATCAAATGCAACACTTTAGAAGTTTAATACGAACAAGGAAACTTTGGGGTGTAAAGAATATCATGAGTAATTAAAGAACTTACAAAATCACGAAAAGTAAGACAACTAAGTCGAACATGACAGGAAAGATGTTCAAAAACCAACGAAATGCTTTTCTAGGACCAGATGAATTCAGCATCCATCGAATGTTTACAGCTAGACTTGAAACGATCACGCAGGCATCCTTTAACCGTGATGTTGTTGTGTTGACGTAATATAAGCAATTGGATAAGAGAGACACACACATCTGAGAAAAAGAATGAAAACTTCAGAACATAACTGCCATAAAGAAAGATTAAAAGATCATCGATTCTCCTTCCAAGCAAACTGTTATCAAGAAAAGAGCGTCTAAGCATAACTATAATATCTGCACATTTCCAATTGCAATATGGGTAAAGAGCATGATCTCCAATTCATGGACGGCTGAAAACATGACTTTCACTACACACATTTAATAATCACATTGGTTTATTTTCACAAATTAATTTATTTCCATAAATCAACTGGAACCAAGAAAAATAGCAGTTGACTTCTACCCCGTGCATGATACACTGTTTATTCAGAAACTGTGCAATTTAAAAAATGAGACAAGAAAAAGCATTTCACTACTTCCGGTCTATTGTATAAAGCCTAAGGCTATATGCGCATAATTATCATAACAAATAGAAAAAGCATGCTCGTTTAATGTATCATAATTTATGTCAAAAAAATCACAAATAATACCAATGTTAAGAATTTCTGAGCTCACCAATATGATATCAAGTATCTCAAGTAAATTAAACATTTGTTTTCCAAATCCAAAATAACGAACTAGAACTTCGATCTGAAAAGAGGAGAAAGTACCCGTTTGTAAAGAAAATCAATTCGCAGAGAATTCTGGGAAGCATGGTACGAAATGTGCTTTAAAATGCAAACAAGGTTTGGAAGCCTAATAATGTTTCCCTAGCTACACTATGCCACGGAATAAATAGCTTCCATCAGACAAAATCATCTATGTTCGCTATATCCAATGCAATTTTCAAACAAAAATAGAACCATTTTTCATAACTGCTAGAACCATTTTCAATGGAAATTAATTTGATATATTGGAGATACAGAACTGAAAAGTGGCTTTGAAGAAAGAAAATATAATAGACTATCTAATTCACATTTCCAAAAGGTGCGAAGAAAACTAAAATCTACTAAATGAAATAAAACCTTTCTCAACTAATACATACCCCTAAAATAGCTGTTACACCTGTCCTAAGACCTGTTAGAAACCAATTAAAAACATAAATACGCTATTAAATTTATTCACTAAGTAACCAAAGAATGATAATCTCTGATGCGTAAACATCCATCGCAAGCAGGGCATACGAATAACTGACGGAGACAAAAATACATATACAGGATTTATACGAAAGACCAAAAATATTAGGCTACATAAGAATACAAAACGTTATATTCCATTCGAAGAAGGTGCGAAATATTTCAAATATCTCCACGACAAATTTCATTATAAGATACAAAAAATATGATAGATAGTTTCTACTGCTTAAAGATCAAGCAGACTTATTCCAACGAAGAGATCAAGAAACGACTTATGCAAAGGTTATCTGTCAACATATCATTCTTTAAAATTCCACAGGTGTAAAAGGATAAAAACCGATTACATTTAAGAAATTGAAGTGAATATTAACCATGCACTGCATTCTCCCAATCTGTTGATTGTTCTTTCCATTTCAAGCCAAAAAGCAACCTTCAAAACACAGTTTATGAATTTGCTTCAATTGTGCTTAGGAACTCTAAAAACTGGCTTCATCCTAACAATATGTAACTTAAAAACTAAAACTCTACGGTAAAAATTCATTCCCTAAATACAAAAACTACTAAAACAGCATTTAACTGAGGTATCATCTCAGTCCTAAATCACACTCTGCTTTTGCAATTTGCTGACATATCTACAACAATAGTCTTACTATGAACACTGTCATAGAGTAAATGCTTTCCTATTTAAAAAACCTTATCTGCAAATATATATAAATATACTTTCTATCCACAATTAAAATTATGCTCCCTGTTTTGGATTGATTCTCTAAAATCATAAGACTGGTGCCTTCCAACCATGCATAGACTGCTAAGAAAGAGAGGAATGTATAATTAAGCCTTACAATTAAGACTTGCTACTACAATTGCACTTTATGTATGTCGATAAAGCGCTCTACAAAATCAAAATATATGATGGCCGTCACTCTGTCAACATTCAGAGTTTAATAAATGTATATACAGGCACTAACCCGTGTAGTAGAATGAGGCAGAGAACAAACTTTGACACCACTTGGGACTAGAATAAATAACGATGAATAGTAAATAAAGGCATTACTGAACTTGCAACTGAAAACTAGGTACCAGAGAATATTAATGGAGCACGTCTGGGTATGATAAGCATGTAGAAAACAGCAGAGAAACGGAACAATGACAAAACAACAATGATGACGGAAAATGATGATAATGATCATGATGAAAATAATAAAGATGATGATGACCATGATCATGATTATGATTATGATGATCATGGTGATCATGATATTTAGGGGAAAATCAGAACACCTCAGATTAACACCGCACAAAATTGATGAAAGGCAAGGAATGCAACACAAAAAATGATACGTCACCTCTACCAGAAACCGAGCTTTTCCTCTAAGCTTATTTACCATACTTCTTTCCATTTCCTAGGAAGTAGATAAGATAAAAAACATAGTCATATTCTTTGCGCATATTGCTCGTATAATCTGCCATCGTAACTCTTGAATCATTCTTCGTAACGATTCATGCATTTACTTTAAGTCAATAGATTCTGTGCTAAACTATGGCTTTCACATAAAGTACAAAGAATTATGTGCTCAATTAATGTTGACATAATTTGTCAGAAAGATTGTTCTATTGTGCTATGATTGATAAAGCATTTGATTACCTGAGAATCAAAACTTTTATCCTCTTCAAATTCGGCATTCAGTGCCTATAAAAAACGAATTAGAATGACTGTAACTCTACACGGTGGAGCTATGATAAATCCAGTTAAAAATACACCATGGTATTTAAAACTAAACGTTCATACTAAGCTGTGTATTAATTGAGAAAAACAGTAAACCAAGGTTTCTATTTGTTGTACAAAAGAATGCATTGGTATTTATTACAATGAATGAAATGGAGTGAACTGCTAAAAGCGACTGTACTGACAAGGTTTTTCCCCGTAAATGAATGGATATACATATGGATTTCGATAAAAACCTCTCGTAGAGTTGTGGTCCATTCAAATGAATCAATCTCCCCGTCCCCTTGACTATCCAATAATTGTATAAGCATCAGATTCTGATCATCTGTATTCTGGAAAAAATCAAGAAACGAAACTGTTTATTCTTATACCTTATACTGGGAGGTTTGGAATGTTACAAATGAGGAAATACTCTAAAGAAGTAATCTAGAGTTAAAAACTCGGATCATTACAGTGGAAAGAAATAGATAAACAAAGTAATGAAGATTTTGTAGGAAAAAACATGCATCATTAAATGCATTTACCATCTACTGATTAGAACTAAGAAAGATAGCCATACAAAAGGCCGATCTTCTTGATTTTATGCTATCATTTATCAATGTGACTTTTCATGTTCAATCATGTCTAGCTGAGTCTATTCGTTCTGTTGAATGGCCAATTGTAAAGTCAAAATGCTATGTAACATTTACTTTTGGTTTTAACAGCCTGAAGAGATCTATGAACTGCTTGTCATCAACTGGTAATGCACCTTTGAAAATAAAATTGGTTACATAAGTATATAGATAGTAAATATATTACGACAAAACAAAAAGTATGGTAACTAGAAAGTTAAAAAGCAATTAGAGAGAGAAAATTTAAACTAACACGAATAAAAAACATTAAAATACCACAATATAAAATGAACAAATGAATAAATTAAGTATTAAGACTGCTTCTAAACCAATGAAAGTCAAGTGAGTTACAAGAACCTCAGAAGGATAAATACTAAATGCAATACTCAAAAGCAAAGTAAATAAATTACCAAACAAGTATAATCATAAATCGTATAAATCAGGTTAAGAGAACCAAACACATCAAAAAATCATTAGATGCAAGTGTAGGCCATTTAAGAGTGAATGAACTAACAATGAATGGCATAAAAAATGTCATGTGAAAATACCTAAACCGATCGGATCTAACAGGTTCCATGCTTTTGCTAATTCGGCTCTTTCGATAGCAATTTCCTTTTTGATTGTCTTCTTCGAAAAAACCCTACAAAATCAAAAATTCTTGGAAATACAGAAGTTGAAAAACGCTGGACAACAATCTAATCAAATTCAAAATGAAGAAATATTTGATAATAAAACTGAAAATGAAGGAAAACAGATGTAACAAATAAATATAAAATATAACATATAAAATAGATATAACATACTAACCAATAGCTATCTACTACAATTGCTAGGAGAATGGCTGTGAGAAAAAACCCTCCAAAAAATACAAATGTACCTGAATAAAATAAATAGAAAGCACACGGTTTAGTAGAGACTAGTGAAAGAAATGAAGATTAATAAATAGCATTTAGGCCTAGGACATTAATCAAAGGTAGTGAAACAAGGGGAGTTGAATTGAATTGACCCTTCAAAGATCCTTCGTCACGAATAAAGCAACGGAATTGTTGTTATCGCAGTTAGCTCTAAAGTTTGCTCAAATGCAGTTCCTATAGCCCTTACTTATGATTGATGTAACATTTAGCATCCCTTACATAACTAACTCGGTAATAAGAGAGAATGATGATAGAAGTCTGATACGCAACATACCAAAATAAACAAAATGCAGTGAACTGTCTCTTAGGGCAGGTAGCATGATTTCCTGAAAAATATTAGAACAGAAATACCAGTCAAATATATGTAAAATTTTACTATATGTAAATAGTTTCAAAGTCAAATATATGCAAATTTTGTAACGCGGAGGTTCTAAATGGTTGGACAAAAAATGTGAATAGCAAACTGTCCTACTGTCATAATTCGTAATATTTTAACTGAAAATGCTACACAATACAAACACTTTTAAAGTTGTGCAAAATAAAAACCGATACAAACCGGGTAATTTTCGGTCGATAAGAGAACAAACAATCTGAGGATGGCAATTCCAACATTATCAAATGCCCTAGGAAAGCAAAACATGGGGTAATGACAAACTTAAGTAGGAATAAATGCAAAAAAATCTTGAACGTAACACACTAAGTTTGCTGTAGATAATGCTGAACTAAATAAAGACCCTCTTCTAGTATGGTTGACAGCCAATCATTGCGGCTATTCGTAAGGATGTAGAATACGCACCCTTTGTATATCACCTCTTCACTAGCAGTATCGACACAACATTGTTCACTGCAAACAAAGGAAATCGAGAAAGTGCTAAATGAGCTGATATCAGCCAGCAGTTATTCTCTACGGTGCAGATCAGTATTTAAAGTCTGGTATTTCAATCGATTGTGCTGAAGCCAAATGCAAATGCCAATAAAAGTATGCATACAGTTATTCTTTATATCAGAGACGGCCTAAAGTTACTACAACATACACAATGAACATATTCTACAAGTGCATCCAATAGCAACATAGACATAATAGTGCTTCTGCATCATTCAGATTAAAGACCTGAACACTGTTTATAACTTCTAAAAGTATTCCAAGAAGTTCATAGATACTAATTTACATATAGTCTAGATCTGGTGAAAACAGTTCCAGTCTATTGTTATTTAAACTGTTAGTTCGCAAAGTTTGTTACAATTTAACGTATAGTAATGTCAGTAAAGGTTGGTTCCCATAAGATCGTAAGAGTCGGGAAAGTGACGCAGATCCCTTCTTCAATCTTCCATGGCGATCAAAGAAGGCGTGCTCCCGTTGATCGGGTACAACGTGAAACAACTACTCGATGATTGGTCATTACATCCATGTGATCACATTTTAACAATTATGGATCGGTGACCTATGTTTCTATTCACCTTGCTGTGATCGTAAGCATCGCAAGAGTCGGGAAAGTTGAACTCAAACCAACTCTACCAACCCTAGCGATTCACCATCAGCGCAGTCATAAGCATCGTAAGAAAGTGTTCCTATTAAAGTCACGAGACCATAGCAGACTGTCGCTGCCGCCCTAACGATCTTATGGGAACAAGGCTTAAAGTCCTTCAAAAATGAAGTCATCTATGTCATTAGACGGTTGCTATTTAAGTGCACGGCACCAAAACTACTGCGAACGGGAAATTTAAAAAAATTAAACATAAAGATAATTTTCAAATTATTCACCTTTGTGAAGTATTGGTCGCAGTCACAAAACTTTTATTATAAACACTCATAAACAAATGCACACCAATGCATGCGAAAATGATGATGAATATCAATATTATAAATAAAACCTACAAAATAATGAATATACAATAAATCATGTTTGATAAGACCAGAAATCTACTAAGTCAACAATGAAACAATAGACTTAAAATGGGCGAGTAAAATGAAAAGGTGTGATCTTCACATTTGGGCAACATTTGCAAGTCATTCCTCCTATCAAGGTGACAAAATCACGCACCATTTCTTCTCGCTCACCTACTCTATTAATTTTTCACCCTGATTTACTCAAAAAATAGACAAATCATATTCATTATATAATATAATTTTAAAAGTAAAAATTAAACCCGCAGTACATAAAAATGGGGGTCTCTAAATTTCGCGTTGCACTCTGCTTCTAATAGACACAAGCTAACTGCATAAATTTATCACTAAAATCAAATTTTGTAAAATGAAAATGTCACATACTTTGAGAAGGCTATTCCCAATGATTGCCAAAACCTAGAGGAATCGAAAATGTGAAGGAATATTATATCAAAGCTTAATTCCAATCTATTCACTTTCACTGTCATATATTCAGATTGGGATAATTTCACTCTCAGAGTGATGTTTCATGGTCTGTGACAGAAGACATATTTGAAAACTTCTTTAAGTATTATTAAGATTTCTACATATTCTCAAGAAATTCCAGAAGATAACTTTGCGACAATTGCTTTGCAAAAGAAACAAGAAGAGGAATTGACGCAAACAACATTCGATATTCGATATTCAATATTCGATTTGACAAGGCAGAACTACCTCACTCAAGCATAGAAAACTTGATTAATCGAAGTATGAGGATCTTTTCAAGTCTGCTGGCATTGATGCTTGTCTATGAAATACAGATTTTTACTCTACCTGAAAAATATGCCTTATGCTTCGTACTCTGCAGAGAAGCACAACCAGCCTTAGGCATCTGAATGGTTGAGGTAAATACTGAAATATGAAAGAAAGAACAGTAAGAGAACCTAATAGATAAGATAAGATAAGATAAGATAAGATAAGATAAGATAAGATAAGATAAGAAGAGAATAGTTGAAAAGAATAAATTGCTTCATGTAAAAATATAAATGTAGTATGCAACTTCAGTAAAGAATTAAACAGCTTGAAAGTTAGAATGCTGACAGAAACTGCTTGATTCTCAAACACAAAATAAACTAAAGTTTTCCAAAAACAGCCGAAAATGACAACTTCATCTTAAAACAGTTGACCACGAATCGCAAAACTGATCACTTTGCATTGATGCTTAAAAGTTTTAAAGGAAACTAGAGTCTCGGTGTTTGAATAGGAAAATGTTAAATAAGTCATCAAAAATTCAAATTAATCACACCATTTTATAGATGGTTTCAAATAAAAATCCAAAATTTACCAAAATCTTAATTAGACTTATGAAAATATTATTAGTTCTGTGGAACAGAACTACAGAGTTCTATGGAAATCCCAACAAGAAAACAATTTGAAAAATAATTAATGCTTAACTTCTTCACTTCTCATAAGATTGAAACTAAATCAAGAATTTACCAGCTATTCAATTATGACGCAAATAAAGGAGAATTATACGAATAAGAAATATACTTTTTTGGCTTTGAATTATGCATAAAACAAATCAACAAAGAGCTAGGCTATCAGAAGAGAAGTCAGTCCCTGTTTTACATCCTATAACACTGATATTTTGAATAAACCAAGTGGTTTTCTTTGTCTAAGAAGCATAAAATTGGAGAAAGTTGAAAGAGAAAGTTCTCGCTACTAAAAGTCAGTACTCAATACAATACTTCACAAACTCACCATGTTACTAAGAACCGACGTGCACAAAATGATGAAATCAAGCCAAAATGCACAAACTAATATAAACTGGAGGCTGAAAAAGAGCCACAACAATACCATAGAACCAAACATTTTTAATTTGGAAATGATGATGATACATTCAAAATCACATGAAATATTTGAATAAAAACGAAGGAAACCTAAATGGGTGAAACTTCCAAACATCGAAAGGCTGGTTAATAGTATAAGATATATCTATAGAACAGTAAGTACACTTTTCATTCAGCGGAATCTATGAAACTGTCAGTTTAAAAGCTTCGTTTGGAAAAGCTTGTTCACAAAGGCCATTGTTTTGAAATACAAAAACAAGAACACTGGTACTTACCCATTCCAGTGCCCTTCCTCAGTTCCATTTGACCAAAATACTCTCCAACTAAGAAACTTTATACGCATAATAAGATCGAAAACGTAGATTGACAAGCAAACAGCAACCGTGACGTAAACCATGAAATGAGTACTGCGTCAAAAAGATAGAAGGGAAGCTATTAGACTATTAGACGAATATAAATACGCAAGGAAACACGTACTGCGACAAAAACTGCCGCAAGATAACGAAAATAAACCCCTACAAAACGGAACTTTTCAGGTAAAATAAATCGAAATAAAAATAGCACTAGCTACCTATTTAATTGAGAAGACGGCGGTTCGACGAAAACAATCAGGGAATGAACAAGAACAACGAGCAAGAAAAATCTTCGATACCAAATGTTATCCAAAATATGAAAACATCTAAAAGATATAAGAAATAAGTAGTTAATATGAGAAAAATGGCAAGGGGGAGAAGCTTCCAAACATGACAGATCTTTCAGCCATAAACAACAATATTCGCCATAAGTCTTGGGAAACTCTGCACTTTTCTACTCTGCATTTAACTTTCATTCTTCTCCTCTTTCCATACAATGTATGTGATAATGAGAAAATTTTGCTTATACGACAATTTCAAAGTTTTCATAGGCGAACAAACATAGTTTCAGGGGGATTGGGATGCAAGTAAAGCGTAAAGATGACCTTCAGCAAATTTGCCAAGTGGTGGTTATTGTATTTCTTCCTTTCTACATCTGTAAGCGTGTATATATGTGTGCATATGTGTGCGTACGTGTCTATTTCACTAGTGTAACATAAAGTTTTACTCTTTAAAGATAATAATATCACGTATATAAAGCTTACCTTTGTGAGAACTTTGATTTATAATAGGATCTAGCTTTCCCATACTTTCCTCTAAATTGGAACATTAGAACTTTAAGCGAAACGGATAACAATAGATACCATCAATGGCTAAGGTAATCAATATTTTACCCTCAAAAATGGTTATAATGCATAACACTATTCCAAACAGAAAGCTAGAAGAGGTGGGTATCTGTCAATAAACCTCTATGCTACATGCATGTTTTATTTCACAAATCAGTGGTGAAGTAACTATAAAACTGTTTGTCAGAGAAATTGTAAGGTCCTCCGTTTGAAAAAAACGAAAACCATGGAATATTATTGCGGAAGTGAAGGGTAGTGTGTAGATAAACTTATTGAAATTTTGACGTTCTATTGAACTGGCCTAACATGTTAATTGGACTTTGAATTGCATTGATGACATAATCCTTATTAAAATTTCGCTTTACTTTGGAAAACAGCGTCAAGCTTAGCCGATATTTGTTCATAATCGAAAACTCGCCTAACCGATTGTTCCCCGATTTGAAAAGGAATTTGATTCGTTTGAAATAAAACTGCTTCAGACAAAAAGAAATATGCCTCTCACTGGAAGGTGATTTTGAAGACAATGTCATATCACACGTTATCAAGATTCAATTATAACGCATTTGGAGCATTGCAACAAGGGAAAAGCAATTTGCACGTTGTTTAGGCCATGAGAGAAACGAGTTATGCTGCTCTCTATTACTCTTCAGACAACTGCGACTTGCATCCCTGTATATCAGCCTTCTCCACTTGTGATAAATACAATACTTGTAGATAATCAAACTTCTTCAAAACCAGTGTAGATAAGTTCTTATTAATATCAAAGGAGGATAGAAATTTGGTCCAAATGCAACTAGATTTTGTCGTAAGTCTATAAAATAAACTGAGCAATAAATGTTCATTTTTAATCATTAGTTTATTGCTATTTTGCAAAAATCCTAGTTAGAATGTTAATATTATATTGAGTACTACCATTAAAGGTTTTGGGAGATACCAACAGACATTATCCGACTTCATTTGAAAAAGTCAATTTTCTCTGCTACTGACATTTCTATATATTTTTAACCAACGGATCTTGCAAGCTTGAGATTCAAGATTTGAGTGTGCATTGGATAACAAATCTTTGCTTCTTAAAACAGATCAATATAGTAACGCAATAAATGTCCCACCTTCCCTTCAGTGCATCATCAACATGGGCTGCTGCAAGCTTTAACTCCCAATCCTGTCCCAAGTCCAATTTGATTTGTTTATGAATAGTATCAAACTAGGAACACAAAAACACATTTTTCTAATTGCTATGTATATGAGGAAAGATACCCAATAAATGGAGGACCAGTAAGAAAATACATTCTTGGTATAGATCAACCAAGTCAGTGATAGACTGCTGCAAATTTATAGGGGGGGGGGACATTAATAGTAAACCTGCAGACTTCTGAATAACAGATTTGCCAACCATCCATAATTTAGCTACTAGAATCTTGCCCTATTAGGACCCCAGGCAATTAGCTTTAAGGGACTTAGTGTGTAATATAGCTGAAATAAAAATATCTCCTCTAAACAAGAATCATTTGTTTTATCAATTTTCTCAACTGACTCTTGCAAATTTAAGCTAAACAGACCACTACAATAGGTTATGTATTCATAGCAAAATACTTGTTCTGTTGATATTGCTTCAAACCAATTTTTCATTATTTGTTTACTTTTGGCTGTAATTGCTAGGGAATTTTGCTACTTAATAGAGAAGATAAACCAGTATAGAACAATTTTCTAAATTCATTTATTCATGTAATTTCATAAATCCAGCCCCCTACTACTTCCAACCCCCTCATTCATTGAATTTTCTAGAAAATCACAACCCACCACTAATTCTGACCCCCCAGCAATTAGGTACTGAAGAGTATATATCAAAATGCTGACTAATATACCATAGGGGCAACTGCCTTCCTGGGCTACCTAAAAACTGTCATTGGTTGTTGCAATACCAATTAAGGCTTTATAATGACAGAAAAGTGGGCCAACTATAAATTACTGTCAATAACAGTATTTTGCTTTTTAAAACTGACTAAATGGAAAACTGGTGTAACACTCAAGATCTGGTTGTGTTTTAGCAACTAAGCAAAATTTGCATAGAACAAACAGTAGCCTCTTTAAAGCACTTGAAGGAAATGAGTTCCATATAAACATAGATGCAATGAACTCTCAGGGTACAAACATTTCTCTGATTTCAATTGCCAAATTCATCAATTATTGACTAATCAAATACAGGACAATATGAAGTAGTGTTTATGAGATGGTGGTGTTCTTAATTCTACAAAGCCTGACTGAAAAAGATATAATTCTTAAATACTAGAATAAAAACAGTCTGTTAAAGAAAATATCTTTAATTTCTATAAAGCTTTAAAGATTCTTTTAAAAGCAAGAGAGTTTATTAGTCAATGACAATATTCTCCAGCAACTGATTTCATAACAAGAAAGCTTGTTAAACAACACAGATCCAGATAGATCATAAGCAATACAAAACTGCTATGTTTGTTTGACATCTGCAATAGAGAAATTTAAAGTTTGATTGCATCTCTTCCCTTATAACTTATTCATGCTGAAGCTTTGATATTAGATTAGATTAGCTGCAAAGCAAGCAATTGCAAAACAAGCAATTGCAAAACAAAGCAATTAAAAGGCAAAATTTACCTCATCACTTGCTGGTACTGCAGCTACAGCAGGTGTTAACAAGCCATACATTCCCAATGCTTCCATAGTTCTAAAGTTTCTGTTGTCTTTCCGACACAGCTTTGAAGTTGTATGGTCACTTTCCAATTCCACCCCACTGCCTGTTTGAACCAAAGTGTCATTTGATGACCCAGGAATTATCTCATCAGTGCAATCTGTCTCTACTCCATTGCTATTTTGCACTTCCTCCTCTCCTTTGGGGGTGTGACTTTCTACTTTTCTGCGATGCAGCCTATCTCTTCTCAACAGCAGCCTGTGGTACCATTTCTTTGTGCTGAAGACTTTCGCATTTTCCTTTTCAATTTCATTGCTAGGGAGATCACACGAGGGGCTTTCTTCAAGACAAAGACCCACATCATCACTCTGCCTCCGTTTATTATTATCTTCATTTGGATGTCGCTCTTCATCAACAGTATCAATCTCTTGCATTTTTTAATTATGTAATAACAGCTTTGCTTTTCCCCCTTGCTGCATAACCAGCTGAAGTAGGCGAATCCAATCGTTCTTCACTCATGTGCAAACACTACACCAAATAATCCCTGATTCATAGATATATGTCCAATACCCACCAACATGATAAGACTTAAGTATGTTATGATCTTTGTCAAATAATACTAAGGGGGTGACTTGACTACGTCGAAATATACGCAAATGAAAGCAAGCAATCGTAATCACACTCCACCAGCTAGTCCCAGCAGGTATGCCAGATCATCAGGCCGTTGTTTACATATAGCAACAACTGATAAACACACCAGCAGCAAAATAAACCTACTTTAGCCACTCAGTTATGCTAACACAGCGTCCTTGACATATTCAACAAGTAAAGAGGGCCACTTCATTTTCAAGATGTCGCTCTCAAGGAGACATGAATCTCAGCAAGCACTCTCATTGCCATGACATCGTATACAGCTCCTTCGCATATCGGGACCTGAAATGCATTCACAAATGTCATGGCTTAACAAAATATAGAGTAGAACAGACCTGTCAACCTAGAATTTTCAAAACCTGGAGATGTTGGATTCTAAGTGTCAGAACATTCATTGACAGGTCTTCCGCACGTGCATAAAGTCGACTGAAAACTAGAAAATTGTAAGGAAAACTCAGAAAAAGACGATTTGATTTTGCAAAACTCAACCGGAAGAAATTGTATAACAACCGGGAGAGCAGGAGAAAGCAGTCAAAACCGTGACTCTCTGATACCGGGAGAGTTGACAGGCCTGATACCTATACGTTATTATGTAGACGAATGCCCAGCTGTAATGAACAATGTCTTATAGCGAACCTAGCTAAAAGTCCCTTCTCTCTAACCCCCTTTAACCCCCAGTCACTATATTATGGGGCTTCAAGGTACTTGATACATGTTGTTTTATGAGATGTTCAATATGAATGTTCCAAATTCATATTGAATCTATGCCAAAACAGATACTTGATCTGTTTGAAAGAAAAGACCGAAGGAGCAAGAACCGCTTTATTCAAAATAGACCAAGAACGGAACTCCGACGTAACACCATCCGATATAGGGGCCCATTTATATGGAGTGTAATTCCCCCTGAGATGAAACACCGAATGACCTTGGAGAACTAAAATCCTGCGGCAATAACCTAAATTTAGTACAGTTTGATAAAGGGCAGATCGCCACAACATTCATAGATTCAGTACAAAGACCGCAACCAAAAAAGAGACATTTCTTCGTCTTGATTTTATAACGACAAATCCAGTAGTACTATTGCGACTTTAAAATTAATCTACGACATATCCAAGAAATAAACGTTTCGACCCACACGAGAGTCATCATCAGTATTAAAAGGATGAATGAGGAAAATATATCTATATATGAAGTGGGTACAAAGGGAGGATCAATTAGACGGAAGTGTGTACCAATAAACGTGAATCAAGTCACGTACGATTAAGTAAACAACCTAGGAATATATATCAGGGGAATAACAAAGACAATAAACAAAAAATTACCTAAAAGCAAGAAAGCAGAGGAAAGAATTTCCTTTGTACCCAATTCATGGATTCACGATATAAGTACTTTTGAAATAGTCGAACATAGACTCTATAAATTTTTGTTTTCCATAAGATATGGATATATTGTAATTAGGATTAATTTTATTTATGGCAGGTCCACACCAGTTCTATGGGCTACATCAAACCAGACCTGCATCAACAACTATTTTATGTATGTACGTATGTTTGTTACACTACAGTGCTGCACAGACACAGACAGACAGGCACTGCACAAATATGATACTCTAATTCATAAGTTACAACACGAAATTGATGTAAAGTAAATAAAAGCGATGAGCGTCTTGCATGAATATTTGAATTTCTAAGATTTTCGGCTTTTCAACTTTCTTAGGTCTTCGAAATCCAGTATGGAACTATCTCAACATTTTCAGGCGAGCATTACATTCTTATAAACCACTTTATTATTAAAAAGCGTGCAGGTCCTGAATTTCGATTGCAATGAAAACAATCGGCTTCCTAATTCACTACTGTTTACGGTGTTAACAAATATTCGAAGTTGTAAAGTTCGTGGGTGATTTCTTCTTTTAAAGTACAAGGTCCTTTAACTTTTAACCTTCTACATGTAGAGCACTTTCCTAACAAGCGTTTAGCTAACAAAAGAGCGTGCAAGCATCAGCAATATTATTTTGATATCATTCCCAAAGTAGTCTAGTCATTACCTTGACTATTACTGTGGTTAAAGGTACTCGAGATTCCATCAAGCTCTAGCTATGCAGGCCTTGTATGAAGAACAGTTTGCTTATACCAGTAGGATGTACCGGTTGATATATGTTTAAACGATAACAATAACTAATAGTAATGAACATGGCAAAAACGTTCTTCACCCTGCTCAATACGAATATGACACGACGTAACAACCACGGGAATACAGTTCGATTAGTCCTGTCTGCTTTCGCAATATAGACAACATTGTTGCATAGAACCATGGTCACCGTTACAAAAAAGTCTTTTGCATTTGAAATCAAATGAGGTTACAATGCAACTGCTAACAAGGAAGTTTCAGTATGAGTAACTAAGCCGTGCATTGTCAATAAAAAGGAGATCAAAGGAGAGCAGGTCCGTAGCCAAAGGGGGCCTGGGGGCAAGGCCCCTGGGCTTTTGAAATTTGACTCTGTGCCTCCCCTAAAAACATGAACTATATAGATATATGTGTTATATATATTGGCTGTGCCCCCCTTGTGAATTTAAGCTGGCTACGGGCCTGAAGGAGAGTGGTAGCAAAGCGAGAACAACTGCCTGCAAGAAGATCAGACAAATTCCGTCAAGCTCTTCTCAGCATGCATTGAGCACACAAGACCAAAGGGCTATAAAACAGTTGTAAACTGTTCAGGCTGTAAAACAGCACACCATGATGTAATAAACACAGCCTTTATGGTACTTTTAGGACTACTTTCCAGTGAACTAGTACCATGCAACTTTATCTCCTCTTTATACGAAACTCCTCTTGGGAACCGTTATGCCTCAAGTTGGGACTGAAGAGAAACGTTTATTTCGGCAATTCTGTTGATACCCAATCTTTTGCATTATACAAATAACAGTTACCCAACCAATATAGGGCTATTTCTAAATAATTTTCTGAATACATTTGATTCACCCAACCTTTGAGAGACAAACTATAATATACCCAACCGTAATGCTTCCGGAAAAATCATTTACCCAACCTATTTCTCTTCAGTCCCAACCTGAGGCATAAATAATGACCGGCTCCTTATCTCTATAATTCTCATACAATGCATTTCACCGATCCAATAGTGTATATAACAACTTCTGCGCCGCTCGATTCAAGCTCCTTCCCATCCTTTTTTGGAACGTTACACAACACATCTAAGTGGTCCGACAGTATATTTAACAACTTCTACCCCACTTGATCCAGTATCTCCAATTGTGATTCCAGTCATTGGCAAATCATTTCTCCATACAACATATCCTTCATCTTTGTAAAAAATACCACTATCATTATTGTTAACATCGCAATTACACTGTCTCCCTGAATCAGCACAAGATCCAGTTATACCACAACTGCAGCCTACTCCATCATGTGGTCCTCCTCCCCAGTATGAAAGCTTTCTGCTGTTTCTTCCTGTCAACCATGAGCAACCAAGACCCACAAATGTCACACCTTTGCAAACTGCTTTTGTATGTTGTTGGCAACTGATTGAGTTGTTGATCACCCAGACAATTGTTTCCATATTTTCATTGTACGCAAACTGTTTCTTATATCCACCGCAGACATCAGGATGTCCAGAAACATAAACTTCAGCCTCTGTATCATGGTGGAAAACTGCATACCCCTTCCCATCTGCACCTCGTTCACATTTCAATAAGACTGGCGCAAATTTAAGCGATGGCTGGATTAAATAGGTACTTGACAAGTTTCCATTTGATGATAATGCTCCAGAACAGCTTCTGTGTACATAGTTATTTGATGTCTTTGATAAACCTTTAAGTGCAAAATGTAATTTACATGTAAAGCTCATAATTTATATCAGTGAAACATGATTGTCTATACTTCTGGAAGGAAGAGGAAGCCAAGATAATCACAAAAATGTATAAATATATATACAAATATAAATACAAATCAATATGCATATTCTCTTTATGTGCATGTACATGTATATGTATATGTTTATATATGTATGTATTTATGTTATATATATATATATATATATATATATATATATATATATATATATATATATATATATATATATATATATATATATATATATATATATATATATATATATATATATATATATATATGTATATATACAAATATATACATATATAGTATATATATAAATAGTATATATATATATAGTATATATATATATAAATATATATATATATATATCTAACATATATATATATATATATATATATATATATATATATATATATATATATATATATATATATATATCAGCTAGCATCTCTTTGGTCTACCATTTTGAATTGGGCATATGTTCCTATTTCCAAAACTGAATAACTGCGATAATCTTTAGCAGAATGGTACAACAAAGCAGGTTGTTATTTCAAACAAAACAGAAATGCTTGTATCCTCACAAGTGCTATTTGAAAATGCCAGAGTTTACGTGTTCACGGCCAGATCATGTATGGTAACATTTAGTATTTATGAAGTAACCAGGTGGCGGCATTCTCAAGCATTTATCGAACCAGTTGTATAAGTAGATAATATGTGTTATTAAAGATATGCATTGTCTTTATTCAAGAATTTACTCTCAATTTTCATATTGGAATGGATTTGATAGAGCTCTCTAGATTCTCATATTAGGGACATGTTCTACCAAGCTGGAATTTTAAAAATGACACAAACATGCTATTGTCACATACTCAAACTTGTGCTTACCACGACAAGGATTTAACTTTCGCCAGTTCATAACCTTATAAACAGCACTGAAACTTAAATCAAAATTTTTTATCCAATAGAGGTATCCAAATATAGATGGTGCTCTGAATCTCAAAGTGGTTCAAATACTGCACTGTTCAGCAAACTCACACGTGCTTTAGCTTCTCAAAAACCAGCCCTCTCTGACTTAAGTATTTTCCAATTGATGGTAATTGACAAGCATTACTCCGCTAAGTTTACAGCTCAACTTACCTATAAAATGTCCCCTTGACATTAACTACAATAACACCACAACAAATTCTTTCTATGTTATTAAATCAGGTTTTGGTGTTGCGTCTATTGCGTACAAAATTTTGTAGGCTTAAATAAAGATCTCCCTTCTGTGCATGCGGCTGTTTGTAGTGGAATTTACCCTTCAAGAATAACAACTCATTCTATGTTATTAACTCAAATTATGGTGTTGTATCTATTACCTACAAAGCTGCATGCACGAACACATACCTTCTGTACTGCAATCACAAGCATATTCTTCTGTTCCAAGCAATGGTTTACATTTGCATCTGCTACCACAATCCTTCGTATCGCATGGATCTTTAGCCTGTAAAATAAATAAATAACATATTATCTTCAAATGCATCCTCAATTCATATCCTTACTCAAAAAAGAGAAGAGTCATTCCTTCTACCATCATCATGTATATCGAATAGCAAAGTATCTTCAAAACAAAATTCCACATAATTAAAGAAATACTTATCTAAACTTACGATGACTTTCTGCGACACTTTCTTCTGTATTATTACATCATCTGACGATATTTCTTTGAATAGCTGACATTTTCCAGACAAAAAATCAAATGATTTGTATGAACACAACTCATTTCCAAAGCACTTCTGTGCACATGCCAGTTCACTTGGTACATGAACAGTTTTCAATAAAACTGTTTTCGACGATCCGACCTGCTCGGGATCTATGTTGTCAAGAAAAAAACCTTTTCTTGAACCCAGTCCGCAAACTAAATAGTCAGATATGTGAGAAAGTGATATGACTAAGATAAATACATGGGTATCCATTATGTTGTCACGCATATTTTGTGTTTACGTTGCTGCACTGTAAATGACTCCAACATTCATGCCACATAGAACATATACCGTCGTTTAGGGAAGGCACCAGCAATTGATGGATTAAACAAACATATCAAGAAGAATTCATGCTTGCGCCACTGCATCGTCATTCGACAAACAATCTCTGTCCAAAGTTCTTGAACACCTACTGAATAATGCAGCTTACTTGACAATAGTACATTTCTTCCCCCTTAAAACAATGTTGTGTTATAAGTTAGATTGCTTGTGTGCCATTTGAGAGCGGGTTGACTTGTCAGCTGTGATTCAACCCCGTTTAATTCAACATCGTTCCGAGGGGAAGTGGGAGAGTTTGCTTCATCAGCCAAAAAAGTAATGCAAGTGATCCAAGACTTTTGGCAGGCATTGAAAGTCTTAGTGAGACCATTAGAATATAGAAAAAACGTCACTAAATTAGGTGCAACCTAGGAAGGACCATTACAATGCAATATCGATTTTCATGTTGGATAATGTGTTCTATCAAACTATCGACACATCGCAAGTGGTAGTAAAAAGGGTATGGTTGAATTTGGCATCCAATTTCTTTAGGCAAAGCCATTGGCACTATATTATCAAATTCAAGTGAAGTAAGATCAATAATTCATCATTGCCGAAATAGCTACGGTAGTTGAAATAGGGAATTAATAGTAAAGGACTACGGGCCAGTTGTAAATTTTCCTTGAAGTAACAAGTGATATTAACTAAGATACACTGGCCTACTTAATGCCTCATGATTATGAATTGGTAGAAAGTCCAAACTCTTGAACACTTAGATCTAGATTTTGCCAAAAGACATTGGGAGCGACCTATTTAGTCAATAAACATAAACGATATAACGAGCTAATTACATGGATATGAAACAAGAAATGAAAATGATCGACTAGATAGAAAACAGCCAATGAGAAGGGTTTCTACTTTTTCGGAAAAGTAACCTAATGCCATTTATCGAAACACCAGAGAATAATGGACATATATTTATATAAAATACTGGATATCCACTTTTGTACAATAAATTATAAAGTTGTATTTATTATTTCAATATATACGCTATCAATTCTACTGAAATAGTTTCTAATTAGCTGAAGTGTTCTAAATCTTTCAGGCTAATACCTATATTTCTCAACGCATTGCTACAAAGACGCTCATATGTAGACCTCCCTCAAGAATTTTCTTCTGTGTTCTTCATGACCAATTTCTCAATAATTGGCCGGTCGCTGCACTGCGATATGCTGATCACTGAACTGGAAATTACCCTAAATCGCGCAAATCTTGTGGACAAATCTTGCCTAATTAATAAGTGATGCAACAAACTACAGCAAGAATCAAGTGACATTACAACCTTCAACAAACTACAAACATTCATTATATTTCTATATCATGATCAAATGTTTATATATTAACATCGTACCCATCTGCAATGAAAGAAGAAAAACCCACAGAACTTTGGTCCAATGAGCAAAAGACACGGCAACAAGTTCTTCCTTCTAATGGCTTACAAACAATGAGATTTCTTTGACATTGAATCAATTGCCACATACAAACATAACACCCCCTGTTCAAGCTCCTTCCCATCCTTCTTTGGAACGTTACACAACACATCTAAGTGGTCCGACAGTATATTTAACAACTTCTACCCCACTTGATGCAGTATCTCCAATTGCAATTCCAGTCATTGGCAAATCATTTCTCCATACAACAAATCCCTCGTCCGTATAATAACTACTTCCATAATTATTGTTGATATTGCAATTACATTTTTGGCCTGAGTCAGCGCAGGACCCTGTTATACCACAACTGCAGCCTACTCCATCATGTGGTCCTCCTCCCCAGTATGAAAGCTTTCTGCTGTTTCTTCCTGTCAACCAAGAGCAGCTATCATCCATGAATGTCACACCTTTGCAAACTGCTTTTGTATGTTGTTGGCAACTGATTGAGTTGTTGATAACCAAAACAATCGTTTCCATATTTTCATTGTACACAAACTGTTTCTTATATCCACCGCAGTCATCAGGATACCCAGAAACATAAACTTCAGCCTCAGAATCATGGTGGAAAACTGCATATCCCTTCCCATCTGCACCTCGTTCACATTTCAATGAGACTGGCGCAAATTTAAGCGATGGCTGGATTAAATAGGTACTTGACAAGTTTCCATTTGATGATAATGCTCCAGAACAGCTTCTGTGTACATAGTTATTTGATGTCTTTGATAAGCCTTTAAGTGAATGCATATACAAATATATAATTCAATAGTCTTTCCACTTAAAGCTTCTAAAAGTTTTCATAATAAAAACAACTGTTTAACGTTTCGCGTACAGCTTCATCAGAAAATCCTTGTCTTTACTTCACAGAGCGTAGATGTATGCATAACCATAATTAAATAAATAGAATAGAAACACATGAATAAGAAAGTGCATTAGAAAAATAATTAATGAAGTTCATACAATCTAGCTGGGGGCGTGCAAAATGCACGTAGAAGAAAAGAAGAATAGAGGAGTAGAGGTAGAAAGCATAATAGGGGCTCTATCACTAAAGATAGACAGCAAATGCAGAGCCCACAAAAGATACGGTACAGAAAGGAAATGGCAGAGTTTGAAAAGAGAGTTGCTGTCTGTAAGAGAGACTGATAATGATGATGAGAATGGTACACGATAGCGATTGTTGTGATAAGTTGCATTGAATCAAAATGTGTACACTTCGTAGGATTTCAACTTCTACGTCAAAGAAAGCATGAACAGCATCGTTTGCCAATACGGTTGCAGGTATTTGATGAATGTACTGATTCAAGTTGCATCGTGTGTATGACAAATTACGTCAATCCAAATGTATCAAGATAAATAAACAAATCTTAAATCACAACGATCAGACCGATGCCTAGCTAGAACTGATTAGCTCGAAAGTTCGAATAAATGATTCAAAGATTAATCGAATATTTTTGTAAAAGCAGTATATTCAATCATTTGATAAACGAAACTAAAAAGAATGCTTACGAAAGTTCTGAATATATAATTCTAAATTAATTATTGATGCTTACAAATGAGACGGGGGTGTTCAAGTTAACATTGACCTTTATACAGAGTATTTGGCGTTTAACGTTAAAAGGTTAATAACTATTATGCTATATTCCTTTCAACGCTTTGCAAAACATCCTAAGTTCTTCGACCAAGACAATCTCGCCTGTGAAAACCTTTGCCTCTACCATTCCATACTTTACTCCACACCTACACACATTGCACTCAATACAAATAAGCCCTCTACATTTTTGTAGTGGCATTAAACCAAGTACTGACGGACTGTATACAAGATGACTTCGTTCGGAAAAACTGACGGTCTTCCATGCAACAAGCTCAAACCCTTTTATCAGACCGGTCAACTCTCCCGGTATTACTGGGACACTCACGGTGTTGACTGCTTTCTCCCGGTTTCCCGGTTGTTATATTTTCTCCCTGTTGAGTTTTGCAAAATCAAATCATCTTTTTTCAGATTTTTCCACACAATGTTCTGATATATTCAATCTTATGTTCATGCGGAAGACCTTTCAATGAATGCTCTGATGCTTAGAATCATTATAAAGGTACTGTTCATTCTACTGCTACTTACTATTTTTGATGCAATCTATTTGCTAAGCACAACTTTTTCAATTATATTAGCGAATTTTGGTTGTCTCCCGGTTTTGGCCCAATCTCCCTGTTTTTCTGTATGGAATAATCCAAGATCTCCAGGTTTTGAAAATTCTAGGTTGACAGGTCTGCTGTATCCGCCCCTAAAACTGCATACATAAACACATACCTTCTGTACTGCAATCACAAGCATATTCTTCTGTTCCAAGCAATGATTTACATTTGCATCTACTACCACAATCCTTCGTATCGCATGGATCTTTAGCCTGTAAAATAAATTAAAAAACATGATCGTACTATGCATCCTCAATTCACATCCTTACTCAAAACCTAGAGAAATCACATCATTCTTTCTATAGTTAACGTCAATCGAATACCAAGCTGTCTGTAAGAAAAATTGTGCATAAATACAAAGCAAATATTTAAACTCACGATGACTTTCTGTGATACTTTCTTCTGTATTATTACATCATCTGATGATATTTCTTTGAAAAGTTGACATTTTCCAGACAAAAAATCAAATGATTTATATGAACACAACTCATTTCCAAAGCACTTCTGTGCACATGCCAATTCACTTGGTACATGAACAGTTTTCAATAAAACTGTTTTCGACGATCCGACCTGCTCGGGATCTACGTTGTCTAGAAAAAAACCTTTTCTTGAACCCAGTCCACAAACTAAATAGTCAGATATCTGAGAAAGTGATATGACTAAGATAAATACATGGACGTCCATTATTTTGTCTCGCATATTTGGTGCTAATGTTACAGCACTGGGCATTATTATACGATGCATGTCTAATCTTGAGTTGTTGTCGAGAGGAAGCACAAGCAATTGATTGAAGTGGTTAAGAACACACAGCTGAATACACAATTGCATCGCTACTATGGTTACCAAAAAACCAAGAAACAATGCTTTATACATTAAATGGCGACCTTAGAAGGTCACAGACGAAAATCATGCACACCATTTACCAAACATTGGCAAGAAAATAACATGGGCTAGGAAATGTCGCTTGCTAAATGATTAGGCAGAAAAGCGTAAGCAGCTTCTTACTGGTTGATAAGCAAATTTCAACACTGTATGAAAACAAACCCACTTCCTTGTTGTCGTGCACTGTCTATCTTTTTATCTCTTACCGCCAACAAGGGTCCTTGAATCAATTATTGTGGCTATGCATCGAGTTTCATATATATCTAACTCAATAATAACAAGCAATTTTCATTGCTTTTCTTATCGAGCTGACGAAACAACAACCCTTATAACAAATGTACCTGCCTAATCGATTTGAAACTAAAATATGCTAAAAAATTTTATAAATGATGGTATCAATACTGAAACAATATGCAAGCTAATAAATCCCCATTTATATTATACAATAAAAGGAGTGGCACAGATTAACTTGCTAGTACATTGGTCAGGCAATTATCACAATGAAACAGAAAGGAGAAACGTTATAGTGCGTAATATATATAGCTCTTCGATTGTATCATGAAGCGAAAACAATCCTATGAGTGTTGCTGCCTGCATTTTTTGATGTGGATAGATTCAAGGAAAACTATATGGGTAGAAATTGTTAAGATTTTCAGGCATAGGTCTTAATAATTACTTCGTGCAACTTCAAAATAACTTATGTTTTTGGGTGAAAACTGTCTTATCAGGGTTATTGCTCTATCATTTGCAAATCATGTATACCAGCATGACAAGATGAAAGTCATGAGTTCCTTACAATTGGAAAATCTTCGAGTAATCTTATTTATTTTCAAATACAATAAAAATAGGCTGTTCTAAATTTTAATGTATCTGACTGTCGTTTAATTCAATTAAGCATTGCCCAAAATATATAAGTAGGCAATATTCATTGAAATACAAAGAAATGAAATCGATATAAAAGTATGGGATTCAACAGACTGACAGTTTTCAATGTGTTTAGCCTAATCTTCTAAGCCCACACTCCATGTCATGGCACCATTCGAAAAGGTCCTGCTATAAATATGACGTCATTTGAAGCACTTTGCAAATATTCTTCGATTGTATATTATCCAATAGTAGAGGGTATTAAAGATGACCCTGAACAATACATGAATACATATGAATATTCAATAAATGTATTTGAACAATATGGATGTAACACTACATACCAGTACATAAATACAATTCGTGCTGAAGCGACAAGTGGTTTTGAAAATGATCACCTGTGGATTCATGGTGTGGTGGAACTACCTTTGATTAGAACTGCAGATAAAAGAAACTTAACGATTCCAAATTTAAGCAAAACCTATTAAATTGAATAAGGAAAAGTTATGTTCTGAGTCCCCTAACATGGGAAGCACTGTACTCTGTAGTACGGCCTTTTTAAAGGATTTTCAAATGGTGGGGGGGGGCAAACTTAATAGGGGACCTTGCTAATTCTTTAATGCGTATAAAAGCAAAAGAACTTTGAAAATGAGAAATAAGAAGCAATCCAAATCACAAATGGCAATGGAAATAAGGTCAATGGAACACGATATATGTTAATATAGAGCATGTGTAGATGCGACAATAGTATTGGTATGATTCATCAGCTATCAGCCTGCAGTCTGTGTTTGGGCGGTCTAATGATAGTACCCTTAGTAACCACCAGCTCCTAACGCATGCCCAGAGGGGTGGTATTGTACCTGATGAGCAGTAAATATAATGTTGGAAGGTATTGTGACGTAGTAAAGTGGGAAACAATGTGTAAGAACATTTGCGATTGATAGTAATCATTGTTATCATACGTATAACCAGTAGATCTCTCAAGCTTGCTGTGATGGTGACCAGACGACTTAATTAGACTGGTGTCTACTTGAATTACAATCATCTCTAGTGGCAATGGAGGAAATTTTGACAGTTTGGTTCACCACATGGGTGGAAAGTGTATTTCGCCGAACGAAAATTTAGAAAAATCTGGACGCCATTTGAAATCATGAAAATAGGTAGAACACCATGTGGTAAAGGGAGAAAGCGTGTGAGTTGGTAGATCTAGATTTGCTTAGTCCGCTTTGAGCGCTAAGGTTGGTGCAACTGCAGTGATCTTTTGCTAAGGGTTATCATACGGTCCCCAGCCTGTCACCAACATCCTTACTAGTTGAAAAGTGGAAGCAATATCGAACAAGGATGTGATAGTATTGCCAAGTGAAAGATACATCTATTTACCACTCTGGTGTTGATAGTGTCAGTTTTAGTTATAACAAAATGCCAGAGTCTTAGAAGCTAGAATAGATTGGAATTAATATGATGCTGAAAATTTTGGACCACTGATATCTTATGAATGCATGGTATAAATTAGCAATTATACTGTAAATCCAGCCGCTTTGTTGACTCAATTAGTTATACTATCAAGTCATACTATCCAATCCACGAACTCTTTCCCACAAATCTTCTTTCGTTCCAAGAACCTGTCAACTTTGGAACACCGTACCGTCCACTTCCTTTCCTGAATCCTACAACTTATCTTCCTTCAAATCTAACATCAACAAACTGGATCTCATCTCCCTATCTAATTAACTTTACTTTCTCTTTCTTCCTTTGTCAGGGCTTTGTTATAGGCTCTATTGGCCTTTCCCTGACATTACATACTAAAAAACAAAACAAAAACTTGAAAAGAAAGTGAGTGCAGCACTTGTGGTAGAATTGGAATTGGCATGCAGGATTCCGCACGTCACTAGTAGTATGAGTGCACATTACAAATTAGCAACAAAACCAAAAGTGTAAAAGCGACAAAATTTATCAAAATTAATTACAAGGGGCTGTTCAATAATTACGCCACGCCTAGGGGTTGGGTAGTTCTCATAGTGACAGGCCTATCTCTATGGTGGTTCTACATGTTTTTCGGGATTCAGAGCGTGACGCTGGGGGGTGGGTGGTTCAAAAATCGTAGTTTCAGCTTGACGTAATTATTGAACAGCCTCTAAGAGTAAGTTACTATGGCATAAGTAATATTGTACCATGCAAGGTATTTATGGGGACATGTCTACAGATACTGATAGATGTGGCGGAAATAAGTGCAATGTTCAATAGAGGTATCTTTGTAGGAGTTTCTTCACGAATGTTAATTGAAGGTCTAGTATAGTATGGAAAGGTGCAACAACCAAAGGATGAGAGTGAAATCTTTACTTGGGGGCCATATCTTGTGACTGGAGAGGCCACTGAGTGAGCTGGAGGCCAAGGCCCTCAGTCAGTATGCAAAAAAGGGTCCTGCACTGAGTAGTGATATGCCGATCGCTAAATTGGACATTTCTTTAGATTTTCATAAATCTCGTGTGTATCTGTTGTCTAATTAGAATACTTGCTGGAAAAAATGAAAGTAAGAATTATGTGGTATTAGAATCCATCAACAAATAATGACATTATATATCTAATTAAATGATGACACACTCATTAACTAAATGCATCTATATTAATATCGCAAATACCTGCAGCAAAAGAAGACAAACTTAAATGCTTCTGGTTAAATAAACGAAAGACGTGGTAACAATTTCTATTTTCTAATGACCTAAAAATAAGGCAATTTCTCTAAAACAGAGACAATTCCCCTATACAAACAAAAACTATCTGTTATGGGCTGCTTTTCATCTTTTGAAACTACAGCACACATCTTAGTGGTCCAATGGTGTATTTAACAACCTTTACGCCTCTCGATCCAGTATCTCCAAGTGCAATCCCAGTTATTGGCAAGTCATCTTTCCATACAACATGTCCATGATCCGCGTACCAAGTGGCGTCATGAGCATCGTTGATGTTGCATTCACATTTTTGTCCTACATTGTGACATGTTCCTATTATACCACACCTGCACCCTACTCCATCATGTGGTCCTCCTCCCCAATATGAAAGCTTTCTGCTGTTTCTTCCTGTCAACCATGAGCAACCATTGATCATAAATTTCACACTTTTGCAAACTGCACTGGTACTTTGTTGGCAACTGATTGAGTTGTTAATAACCAACATCATCGTCTCCATAGTGTCATTGTACACGAACTGCTTCTTATATCCACCGCAAACATCAGGATGTCCAGAAACATAAACTTCAGCCTCTGTATCATGGTGGAATATTGCATACCCATTCCCATCTGTACCTCGTTCACATTTCAATGAGACTGGCGCAAATTTAAGCGAATGCTGGATCAAATAGGTACTTGACAAATTTCCATTTGATGATAGTGCTCCAGAACAACTTCTGTGTACATAGTTAATTGATGTCTTTGATAAACCTTTATAATTATAGGAAAAATATAAGCACATACGAGTATGGAAGACAAACACGTATAACGTATATGTAAGTATATAACTATGAAGTAGATAGATAGTATTAAGGATTAAGTAGGCAACCATAATCGGGAAAGTGTCATGTTGGACGCACCGCGGATTTGAAATTTTTAACTCAGAAGACTCGTGTGCTAATAAATTGCGCCAACCAGGCAAAAAAGAATAATTGTACAGTGGAACCCCGCCTTACGGCCACATCGTCAACACGGCCACCTCTGTTTAGCTCGGAAAAAGGGCCATATAAAGTTTCATAAAAGTCCCGATGTGGCCTCCCGTTAATACGGCCTACGGCCAAATTTTGATACTGAACAGCAGGATTTTTTTACAATTTCACCTCGCTAATACGGCCATTTGTGCTTAGCAAATAGCAAAATAATCTCGCCATCCTTTTTTCTTCCCGCTTGCCTCTTGCCATTTTGTTCTATCCAAATTTCGTACTTGTGTGTTTTTGATGGGTGTGCATAACAGAGAAATTATTGCCAGTGCCCAGTAGGATTTTCAGAAGCTTAGCATATTTCTCTTCTCATGCAAGTCTGTAAACGCAAGGAGTTCCATGCCGTATTCACCACCTCAATTTACAGCTTTTCCAACATTACTCGCATCTACTGTGCATCCTTTTTGTGTTAGAAAATGACAGATAATCCTTATTCCTTGCTTGGTGTTTACTAGTGCCCGTGGTATATGGCCAACGTCCCTATCTCTCAGCACTACAACTGCATTCTTGTCTTGCTCATTTTCGGGTCCTACTGCAACTTCATGGCTCCCTCAATCTCGATCTTCCAGGCTTTTAAACTCATGATTACCCCTCACCCCATGGTTAAAGACAAAAGTTGCTGAGGCAGAATTAACAAAGAAAGTACAAAATATTAATTAGGACTTTAATTTTTTGCTTGTGAATTAGTGATTTAACGTGTTTTTACAATTGTATCTACGTTCCCAAATGCCTACTAATGAGAGCAGTTGCTTAGAAATTTCTAATTAATTTCTACCACTTAAACTCCAAAATTTGACCCTTCCCTCGTTAATACGGCCACGCTGTTAATACGACCAATCTTTGGCGTCCCGGTGGTGACCGAATTTAAGGGGTTCCAATGTACATTTTCATTGTGAGTCCTTCACCGCAGCTAGGGCCTTTTCTATGTTTCGGCATGAAGTGCCTTCTTTCAGGCTGATATAAGTAAATATCCATAACAACATAAGTTACAGAATAGTGATGATTGTGACAAAATGCTTGCATATGGCAGCATTTTGGTTTCTACGACAAGGAAACTATAAGATTTATGTTTTGCCAATAAGATTGCAGGTATTTGATGCATATGCTAATTCAATTGACATCGCGAATTTGACAATCTATGTAAATGTTGATGTCTGATATTGAAAAATAAATCTTAAATTTACAACGATCAGATTGACACCTAGCTAGAATAGATTAGCTCGAAAGTTTGACTAAATGAGTCAAAGACTGCGCGACTACTTCCATATCTCTTCCAACGAAAACATGTCCTAGCACTTCAACCATTTAAGGTAATCTCACTAGTGACAACTTCTGCCCAATTGGATTGAATATTCATTCCATGCTTTACTCCACACGTGCACGCATTACACTCAATACAAATAAGAGGCTCTTCGACTTTCTTTGCAAAGGCATTAATCCATCAAGAATAACAACTCATTCTACGTTATTAACTCAAATTACGGTGTTTTATCTATTGCATACACAATTCCAAAGGCACAAACACATACCTTCTGTACTGCAATCACAAGTATATTCTTCTGTTCCAAGCAATGATTTACATTTGCATCTGCTACCACAATCCTTCGTATCGCATGGGTCTTTAGCCTGTAAAATAAATAATAACACATTATCTTCAAATGCATCCTCAATTCATATCCTTACTCAAAAAGGAGAAGAGTCGTTTCTTCTACAATCATCATGTATATCTAATAGCAAAGTATCTTCAAAGCAAAATACTGCATAAATTAAAAAATACTTATTTAAACTTACGATGACTTTCTGTAACACTTTCTTCTGCATTATTACATCATCTGATGATATTTCTTTGAATAGCTGACATATTCCAGACAAAAAATCAAATGATTTGTATGAACACAACTCATTTCCAAAGCATTTTTGTGCACAAGCCAAATCACTTGGTACATGAACAGTTTTCAATAAAACTGTTTTCGATGATCCAACCTGTTTTGGATCAACAACATCAATAAAGAAGCCTTTTCTTGAATCCAACCCAGAAACAAAGTAGTTAAATATCTGAGTAAGCGAAATGACTAAGACAAATCTACGTAGGCCCATTATTTTGTCTTTCGTATCTGCTGTTGACTTTACAGCGCTAGGCATGATTCTACAAATCGCATCTTATCTAAAGTTGTGGCCAAGCGAAAGTACCAGCAATGTTTCGAAACTGGCTGAGAACACATAGCAGAGTGCAAAATGGTATAAGTACTATGGTAACCGCACTTTGAAAAGAAGTGTCTATGGATGTTAGAAGACCTGCAATAGGGGATAGTGCAGATCATGTTCCCTAGTCTTTTGGTGTGTGGACTAGAGTGGAGTATGACTTATTTAGTATAGTTATCATAACATAACAAAAACATTGAAATGTGTACAGAACCAAGTACTCCTAAAGTCCCGAATAGACGGGGGATTTGGAATAGAAGGGGGGTTGAAAATTCCCGGAAAACCTAGTAAATGGGGGGAGGGTTGGAATAACCGGTGTGGGTGGAAAATTTCTCTAAGTACAAGAGCTAAGGATCAGTTTCATAACTCATTTCAACTGTAAACAAGATGACAAGCACGATTTCCTACGTTTCTCAACACTCCACTGACTTACAGATACAAAAATAATAAACGGGGGGTCTGGAATAAGGATATCCTGGGTGAATTTTTTCAAAATCAATAAGCGGGGGGGCGTTTATTCGGGACTCAAGAGTAAGTAATGCTGTACACTTCTAATGGAGACGCGAAAAACGTCACAGATGAGATTGTGCGCTTTATATGCAAAAAAAATATGACTACAAAATAGCTTGGAGTAGGAAAATTCACTTGTTAAATGATTAAGTAGAACATGCGCAAGACATTTCTTAGATCCTTGGTACGCAGATTATATCTGGTACAAAACTTTCATTGATTCCAGGATAGAGCTAGAAGCTGAAGAAATAAACTATCCCTAATAAAAATATTTTGCACAATTTTTTCTCGCAATTGTTTTTGATTTGACCAACGTAACGGTGAAGGTCATGTGATCCAATAGACAAGCTTCGCTACAGCTCGGAAAAGCGGGAGCATTGGAACGACGATTAATGACCGAAAGGTGGACCGAAATACATAGCCAGAAATAAATATACAGTCAAGTAGAATCCCTTCGGACCAGACAAAATATTCCGACTTGTGCCAAGTCTGAGTTAGGTATCCAAAGTAATTCCAGGCCTGTCGAGAGCTTGTATGGGCTAGGGAATAATGAAAAATGCGTGGCCCATGATTATATCATTTTGAAAATTATCATTTGGCTTGGTAACGCTTGTCGTATTAGAGGAGGGGGGGGGGGCAAAAACCAGTTCTATAGTACACTTTCTCAAAGCTTGGACGGCTTTTGGCCACAATTGTTAGCATTCTTGGTACATTTAAGTGCCTGATTATATCATTTTGAAAATTATCATTTGGCTTGGTAACGCTTGTCGTATTAGAGGAGGGGGGGGGGGCAAAAACCAGTTCTATAGTACACCTTCTCAAAGCTTGGACGGCTTTTGGCCACAATTGTTAGCATTCTTGGTACATTTAAGTGCCTTTTACAAGCTCTGGTCGACTCCTACACCATATGAGAGTATGAAGTTCATTGGCTGTAAAACTGTTGACCATTGCTATTGAAATCAAGATCAAAATCTGACTTACGTCATTCTAGGTTTCAAAATCGGTTTCAAAACTTACACGAAAATCCGACTTATAAAATCCGACTTACACAGAAAAGTTACTGCATTTATACCAAGCGGACCGGGACCACGCACTTTTGTCCGACTTGTGAGATATCCGACTTGAGCGAATACGACATACATGAGTTTGACTGTATTTTGGTTCACCTTTCGATTGCAAACCGATATTTCATACTCTGACGAGTGTCGAACAAAAAAGCTTGCGGTATGCTAAAAAATGTTTCCACTTTTTTGACCAATAGTGAAATAGTAAGGGGTTTTGATACTTGATAAAAACCGAGCTGAGTCCACACTCCACGGCACAAGTTGATAAAAGCCCTGAGGTAACTATGATATTTCTAATTATGATATGGTAATTATGATAGCAAAAAGTTTCCAAGATGACCTTGATCTGACACGTGAATACTGTACTTTCTTACAAAAGCGCCCTGGCCGCTTTTCGAATTTTCAGTGGTTTTTGGGGCACTTTTTCGTGAGTGGGCGCTTTTCAAATTCTTCGTCATTTCACTCAGTTTGTCATCAAAAGCTATCTTTAAACAATAGTTCTCAAAGCTAACTAGAAAGTGAATATTGTGTCAATCAATTTGAATACAACGCTCCATGCATTACCACCATCATTCCCGCCACCTACATCATTGTTGGCAAAAATGGACTGATGTCTGTTGGCCTGATGTTTGATGTCTGATGTCTGTCTGGTAGGCCTGCCTCAAAGAGCTAAATTTGGCCACCTTCACAATAATCTACTGCCAGGTTTACAGCACAGAATTTCATAGATTGTGCTATGAGCTCTTTGCACATCTCTTGCGGTGCCTTTAGTATCCATAGCAAAATGGAACTTCTTTCTGGTGACTTCAGGTTTCGTAAATCTGTTCTGCTAGGTGGCAAATATCAGTTAACACTAGCCACTCATCGTACTTCCTCTGAACCTCTGCTTTGAAGTGTTTGGTCTGATATGCATCCTTCTAGGGCTTGTATGTATTTTGCGCACATTCCGATAGCTGTCTGGGGGACACACTTTCTAGAGGTGGGCGCTTTAAATTTTCGATGATTTTGGGTGGGCGCTTTTTCGAAAGTGAGGCGCTTTTTCGAGGACAAACGGTAGTAATTACATGCATTTGAAGAATATGGATGTAATAATACATGTCAATATATAAACATTATTGATGGTCACGCGACAAACAGTTGTATATGGTTCATGTAATAGACAGCTGTTTCAATATTAATACATGATTGTAAATTCAAAATACTGCGAATGTCCACCTGTAGAATCATGATATGGTGAGAACTGTCTCTGATAAGAACTGCAGATAAGGCAAAGTTAGTAATTCCACAATTTAGAAGGTAAAATCCAAATGTAAATTCAAAAATCTATTACAATTAGCTAGAGAAGCGTTATGTTCTGTGTCTTCTAACATGGAAAGCACTGTATCTTATTGAGCAGAATTCAATGCAGAACATCCGTGAAATTCAGGGGGGGGGGGTGGCAAGGGAAAGAGATAGTGGATGGGGGTTGACTCCTACAAGTGTGTGAAATTGCTCACAAATGACAAGAGCAAAGTCTCTATGTGCTAAGAGAGGCAAAAAATTATACTCTGTTCCTTTGCCAATGTAGTAAGACAACTATCCAGACGTTGCGGTGGAACATGGGCTTGACAGTTTCATAATTCATTAATTCATTAATATATTTCCTCTTATCTGGTTTCGGACTCTAGTGTATTCCTATAACACTCCCTAACCTCTTACTACTATCCAAAACGCAATCTTACTCAAAAACGATAACAAGACAAAAGCACAACATGAATAAGAAGTTAGCTAGAACGTACTAAAGACAATGTCACGTGTTCTCTCCACACTTCGTGAGATATATTATCCATGAGTGTTCACGACACCAGACCCTAAATGTTGATTGTGTTAAGATTTTCACTTTCAGAACAAAAACCAATGAATCTGATCTTGCTTTGAGTAGAATACTGCGGCATATGGCTTTACATCAAACAGATGATTGACATAATTCCAAATTAAATTGATTCCGTTGCAAACTGGCCTCAATTTGGAATGAAACCATGGCAACTAATGAAAGTTTCTAATATCATATAAACTTCTAAACCCTGAAATCTATTGAATAGCATTGGATAAATAAACAAAATGACATAATAAATAAGCTAAGGAAAGGTTAGATACACTTTTTCAATTGCACAAAAATACGCGGTTCAGTATCGCATGATTACTTGAATTCCAGAAAACTAATTCCAAGCTTTGATAATTTTGGTATATGTTGAAATCCGGAATTTTTTAACATGTAAATGAAAGCGACCAAACTCACTCCGCTGACAAGAAGGCATGACTTGAATACCTTTGACAATAACTACAACGAAAGTGCATTACACATCATTAAATTAAGAAATTTGGCAGATATTTCGACGATAAGCTTGTCAGCAAACAGTGCAATCAAATAATACGATTCTCTGATTTGTAACATTATCAGGTGGTGTAGATTGACTGACACTACGAAGGAGCTTGATAAAGAGAAGCGACAGAAGAAAGTAACGCATAACGTATACGAGGAGTGGAAAAGACATTGAACTGTTAGGAGTCAGCCATTCCAAACTTGTCCAAAACGTAGAATCTCAATACGCACACTAAAAGGTATTTGATAACAGACTCGACACGGCGTAAAAGGTGGTCCCAAATTTGTGATCAAAAATTAACAACTTTCAGGAATATCCGGCATATAAGTTGACCGACAAAACTTGGTCCAATTCACTCATAACGCTCGATATTTTTTCAGAGTGATAAAAGAATAAATCTTTATGCTTAGAATAAAAACATCAAATCTTCAAAGGGTTGAGACTGGTAATCATAATCATCCGAGTTGACGAAAAGCTGGACAAATACACTTGCGAAATGACAGATGCGTCATAGGCATCGATGTCAATCAACGAAAGATGCGTAATGAATGCGCTGGTTCGCAGGATATAGACTCGCAAGAGAAGGAATGCTAAACGCAAGATCGGTGTTTAAACTATCCCATGATAAAATTGTTGGAATGGACATCTTTGTCTGCCTAAATGTCATGCACGCTACTTGGGTGAATGAAAGCAAGCTTTTCTAAAGGTATCATCACCGTACTAATCAACTTTTCATATGCGTTTTACAGACTTCGACACAGGATTTATGCGCTGGTAAAATATGGTAATTAACATCAGAAATCGCAAAAAGTAGGCAGTCATAGAGAATAGGATGTATCAAAAGAATCAGTTAGGAAAAGTTTTGACAAATGCTCAGGTGCTTTTTGTTTAACTGAAAGCATTCTAACAAAGGTTACAGACGGATAATTCTAACAAACATCTCACTTCATCTTGTTTTTTCCTTCTACTAATCACTTCATGATAAGGAATAGTTGAAAAGGTCACCTGATAAAATAAAAACAGCCAAAAGAAGTAATTATCACTGCAAGTACATCGACCAGATCAAATTAATCATAAAACATCGATCGCATCAAATCAATTGAATCATAAAAATCACATCACATCAATCATATCACAATCAGCATAAAATAACATACTTCAAAATATAACATCGTGTATATCATTGTTTTAAATAATAAAAAAATAACAAACATTTTATAGCACAAATACAGAAGCAGTAGAAAAATTCTCGTAAGGAATGACCAGCAATCATTACAGATCAAGGTAATCACCATTAATCACAATTACAGATCAAAACAAAAACATTATGAAATAAATACTGACCATTGTATATAGTGGAATCCAATGATTTGGAAACAGAAACTGCAAAAAGTTATCCAGATGTTTCCTCAATATGAACAATTTTGAATTCACATGAGCCCTCATCTATTGAAAAATAATTTTACGAATTTCGACATTTAAAGCAGAAATGCAAATTCAACATTTACAAATCTGATTGTAATCCATCCCAGGGATCATTTATTTTCGTTTTATATTCTTCACACAAAAATCCATTTAGCTTTACACATTCCACAAATCTCCATAGACCACTGCACTTATGAATAAAATTAACTCTAAATAGCCGAATCAATAAACGCACATCACACACTCCTAACGATGGTCTGCTTGAAGTCTTCCACTTTAAATTTAGCTTTAGAAAAAACTCTTCAACAAGTTGTATTCTCAACCTACTAAAAGTTAGAGCATTTGAATATTCACGGGACAATTGCTTCAAGCTTTGATAACCGAAGAGTTTCCGTTCTTCATATTATATTCAAATTTAACTTGCCATAATTCTATACTCTATATGATGAACTTTATGTCCAATGAAAATGTGTACCCAAAAATGTATTAGATATTCCCTGCCAAAAACATTCGAAACACTAAACTCATCTGATAGAATCTTTTACCCTTCCAACAAACAAACCCACACCTTTCGGTCTAGATTATCAACAGCAGAATTTTTGGTGCCGAAATATGTTAGCTGCTCCTTACAAGATAAAATGTGTGCCGCTGATAGAAGTAGTTAGATTCAAAACAATTTAAAAGAGAAACTATCAACCGAAAAGATGATCACCTCTAGATAATTATACATCGCTAGGTCGCACATCGCTTCAGCATCTGGATTTCTTTTCAACGAATACTCCTGAAGAGTTTGGGCTTCAAAAAAGGAAGAGAAATAAACTAAATAAACCCTGGTGAAGCGATCAAGTTTCAAAATATGGCTGACTCGAAATTCTCACCCGAATACTATTGCTTAGGTGAAGCAAAGCACTTGCAACAAGTGTAGTATATGGGTTAATCTTCAAACTACTGAAAATAAAGCGAATAAAGTGCTTAAGAATTAACCATACCCAAAAGGAAGCCATTTTTTTCAAATATCTCACTAAATACTCGGCAATCTTCAAATCCCTAGGAAGAAGTTACGTAATTGCAATTACTTTAAGCACACAAATATAACTAAACAAACTTGTTTGTAAAACGATGAATGAAGGAATTTAGAAAATAGATGACTTTGATACAAAACACCGATAAAGTACACAAACAAACTTCATACTTCTGCTATTATTTGAGCAATATTTATTCTAAATTTCTTCCTCTTCTCATTTCTCCTCACGCCAATAGGATTAAATAAAGTGGTACAGCCATGTCACACCCTAAAATGAACACTAACCGCTACCCCCCCCCCCCCGCGAAGCGGCCTAGATATGGCTCTATGAACAGTGCTCCTGCTCTAAAACTGTATCTGGACTGTCGGTGCAAAGGCAAAACAAGCTTACAACTGAACTGCAAGACATAAACTATCCTACAAAATAATATGAAAATATAATAATAAATCGAATTTCTTACACAGTTCATTCCCTGGCCATAAAAGGGGACCATAGCATGAGCTGCATCGCCTTTTATAACTAACTTGTCCTTGTAGTGATATGGTTTGCACTAAGAATCAACGATGTTTAGATAAGATCAACAAAGTTATTCCAAAGAGATTGAAAGTTGAAATTCACAACAGATCCCTTTTCATTGAGAATATTGCTTTAATTGAGGTAAGAACAGGAACAACTTTCAGCCAAGTATTTCACAGGTTGAAGCACTTCTAGAGCTAGGAATTATTGCACATGCAAACAAAAACTGTCCTGAGAAGATAAAAGATAAAAGTACTGGGAATCTGTGGTGTTTTTCCTTAAAGGTCATCCCTGAATCACACGTTGACGCTCTGGAAAAGGCCACAAATTTCTACAAGACTACCAAAATATTCACAATTTAGCAAACAACTGTTGTAAATGAGCAAAAATACTCGCAAACATTAACAGTTTAATTCTTATTTAATATGTTTCTACAAATTATTTTAAGAATGAAATATAAATGCACAAATAATTGATTAAAGATTACTACCTTGATAGAAATAAGATCTCCAACCGGATTAGTCTTGTAATCTGAGATGATTTTGTCCCTAAAATTGATAATTGCATCATCATATTCTCTCTTATATCATAATTAGCCAAGAGACTGCAGTCTACTTGAAAACCAAGAACAATTTTTACCACAAACAAAACGCGAAGGGCATTATAATTCATTTTCCCAATTTCCTTTAATTTTCATACGTATGCTACAAAAAAGAAAATGAAAAAGTAGCTTTCCTATCTGCGATTCCATGATAACGATAATTGCTAAAAGCAGGAACAATTCTACCAGGTAATTACAACACATAACGAAGCTGATATTTAAGGGGAATAATTTTCAATTAATGACAAGGAAGTCGTACATAAACCACATCACTATTCTAAATATATTTCAACTGCAATTTGTAACCATGAAGCTGTACAAAAAAAGCAATATTCCATTGGCAACAGTATGTATTGCTAATAGAAAAAAGTCGGTCCGAATACGAAAAATAGCATTTTAAGAATGGATCTGAAAAGAAACCATAAATAAGATTCATAAGATGAAATTGGTTTTATAACTTCATACTACAGGGTTTTGAATAACAAACAAATATATACGAACGTGAGGCTCAAATTAAGCGAAAGATAAGAAACATTTAAGAAACACAGGCAAGCTGAGCTTCAACAGTAAACTTGAAAATAATGTATTAGACAGAAACTGTTTCATTGAGCTGGAGAAACTGCAAACAACATTCGACTCTCAAATGTTTTTAACTAAACATTATATTTATCATCTCGCAGTTGCCTTGTTGTTATGGGTAAATTTCAGGAATTTTATGAAACCTGAACTATTCAAGGCTGGATTTGACAAACTTACAAGAAGCATCCAGGCTGAGAGCAGAAGGTTGGATATATGGTTTTATATGAAAAAACGCGTAAGGGAGGAGATGAGAACAATAGATTAGATAAAGTAACAAAGGGGGTACATTAGATATCTTTGCTACCCTCTATCCTCTCAATGTCTTAGCATTTACTGTCGTTGTTTTCAAATAACATTTCGTACGGCGTCACTGACAAGTATGTTTGACAGGCTTTATATCATGCAACAAAATCATGGCAGGTACAATATTAGCTTTAATAAAATCGCGCTAACGCATCAATCATTGATGAAAAAGAGCATAATTATTGATAACATGTTTTCCTGTTTTCCCATGATCAAAAAACCACGAAAACACAGTTACTTCACATAACTGCGAAAAAACTATCTCTATATATTTCGAATAAAATGCCCCATAAACCCGTCCTTTATTGGTTTACAACGAAAAACCTTGCTTTTTGTCACACCATCTGCACCAAAATACGCAGATTTCACACAGGCTATACGATCGTACACCTACATGAATCTATTGAGCATAATGCTCTCAGCCATAGGATATCCAGTGGTAATTATCACGGAATCATAGAAGAGTTTGCATTGCCACATGAAAATTGCAAAAAGGCAGGCGTGGTACTAAAACCCATTACATAATGGGTTTCAAACATAAATTATGGACGGTTTCAAACATAAATTGATTCATGGAGATTTCTAAAAAGTCAAATATTGTTTATACAACGATAAAGTAAACAGGAGAACCCTGCCTTCTTATTATAAAAATGCATTCTACGTAAAAGATCTGATATGACGTGTGTTGAAGGAAGTTATAACAAAACACTTTCAAAAACAACCTATTGTTTGAAGCACTTAAGTTGTGAACGAAATGAAAACGCGCCATCTGTTTTGCAGTTTCTGATTATAATGTGTACACAGCGAAACATAACTAAAGTATTGGCAACATGAACCAATTTTGCGAGGTAACTCGCCAAAACTGGCTCGTTTATCGCACAATGGGAACAACAATATTAACACGTTAAGAATTGACTCCAAAGGTAGTTACCAGATCTTTTATCAGAGATAGGTGTCAAGGGAGATAAAGTCTTCGCAAGGGCGAAAACAATTACCGAGAAATAAAACAACTGTACGGATATGTTGCTAGGTTACAAACGTAAATGGGACATGTCCTGAAAGCCATTAATACGTAACAAGTAAATGTAAAAAGAAACTTGGCACTGCAAAACCCAACCGCAACGAAGACGTTCTACGCTAGAGGAATTAACTAGAAGGGTGAAGCACCAGGAAACGATGGGGTTTCAAATGAGAGGGTAGGTGGGGATGTAATTAAATAGTGAACATCTACTATTAGGCCGTGAGACCTAAGTGTCCTAGAAAATCGATTCCATAAATCTTGTCTACATGCAACCAAACCCAGGCCAAAACTTTGTTATGACCAACAAGAGGGTGTCGCATTTGGACTTTGAGCCCTTTAGTCAATGTTCTTTACAGTAGGTGCACGAATACGAAGAGGATTCCGGGTGTCTACACCCCTGGCAGTTTTCTTAAAAGGATAAAAATTGCTTGTTTCCTGGAAAATTTTGACACTGTTTATTGTGTTTTTGTTAAGGAGACCTGATTATAATCATAACAAAACTTGAAAGTAGCAACACCAGGAAAATTCCTGTAATATTTCTTCTGTTTCCAAATTTGAAAAGTATTCTTCCAAGCTACACCCTCGTGAAAAACATTTCGTGTGCTCTTTTAGCGGATGAGACTCCTCCCCCCGAAATTTCCTAGATGCGCCCCTGAAAAGTTAGGAAACAGGAACAATAGTGGGTGTACAATGAAAATAGATAACTGACAGTGAAAGGAATATTAAACAAAGGTGACAGTACCTAAAGCTTTTAATAGAACTGAAAGAGATGGTTAAAGGAGATTGTCCGTTGTGTGAAAGAAACGTTGCATGAGCTTGTGGGTGTGGTCTACTCAGTGGCAGAATAATGAAGTTAATTGACAACAAGACGTTAAGACGCAGAATGCAAGGAACTATCAACCAATGCTTAAATGAAAGGTGTTAATGCAACAAGGTACTTAATTCATTGCCACAGCCCACATTTAGCAACATCTTTCAAAGACAGCACAAGAACACGACTCATAGACCATTCGAATTAGCACCATACTCTGCTACCTCATGCTCAGAATTCTCTAATTAACTAGGCTCTCTTGTCAAAGCCTTGTTTGATCTATTGATGCAGCAAACAATTAGGAACTTTCTAACAAGCAACAAATATCCTGACAAAGTAATCGACACTTCAGCTTGATATTGTAAAATAAACGTTCCCAGATATCAGCCCAGGGATTGCAGTGTTTTCAATTAACACATTAGAACACAGGGAATCAATATCAAATATGACGATGTACAGTGATAAATTCAACCCCTTAATCACGCGCTTTTGGGCAATTAAAATTTATATCCCTTTGTAAGATAGCTCTGCTGGCACCTTCAGAGTAACAGAGTGGCTTCACTTCATATTCTAGTGCTGTTAATAGCCTACATTACTGCTATTAATACAAAGTCGCTTCATAAATTGGAGCAATTTTGCTACAAGCTCATTCAACATTAGCTTGCGTGGAAGGAGTATTTCTAAACAAATACTTGTACTCGCTACCAGAAAATGCCTAAAATGACCAGGCAGGACGTGGCCCGTGATGAAAATAACAACATATCAAGTCAAAACGCACTCAAAGGAGACCTAGAGGAGAACGGACAAGCTGTTTACAATGCGAAATTCTACGACTCAAGCTCAGAAGACGAAATCTCGACAAACTGTAAAATGTCGGAGGATAAGAATGAATCTTCTGCAAGTGAAGAACAATCAAACTGTGTCGAAACGAGAGGAAAGAATTCAAAAGAACTCTGTACAGACGGAACAGATGATAAACCAACTCAGTCGTACATAGCATTGATTGCAATGGCGATACTAAGTTCACCAAAACGTAGAATGGTCCTCTCAGATATATATCAATATATTCTGGATAATTACCCATTCTACAAAACAAAAGATAAAAGTTGGCGAAACAGTATACGACATAACTTATCATTAAATGAATGCTTCGTAAAGGCTGGCAGGAGCGAAAACGGAAAAGGAAATTACTGGGCAATTCACCCATCAAACATTGAAGATTTCACAAAAGGTGACTACAGAAGACGAAGAGCAAGAAGGAAAACAAAGCGATCAATCCATTCGTCTGGATTATATTCAGAATGTTTCCAGCCATATACAATCTTGTCTCCAATTTTTGGCTTAAGTAGAAAGACATTGCCGTGCTATTGGGGAGCGTATGATATTAGACACAGCAACTGCCAAACAAACTCTGAATCACTTCCAAGGCAAACGCCACGAAAATCATTTACGATCGACAGCATCTTAGGCATTGAGAATGAGACAAAAGCACACTCACATGGCACAATTGCAGATGTGGGTTCGCGAAGGCACCACTCAGCACCAACATACAATTACCAACGATGTCCATCATACGAAGGGTCGGCGTTTGCTCCGTTTGATAGAAGCAACAACACATTCGACCACTATCTTTCACAACATAAAATCCCATTGGAATATCACCTAGCCCCTGAATATCTTCAATACACGATGTTCAATGCAAGAAATTCTGTACAGGAACTCAAAAGATCAAGGCCATCATTTTTATAATAATAATAAAGTTACGAAGCATTTTTTTTATTAGAAAGTAAGTAAGTAATATTGAAAAAACAACAGTTAAAACAGGATGAACATAACCAATAACTCTTAAGAAGTGCAAAGAACACAGACTCCTCAAAGAAAACCTGAGATCCAGAGAGGGAGGGAGGGACTTTATTGCAAAGAAAATCCCTGACAACCACCAGACTAGCGTAACTGTCGTCAGTTGTCTGATTTGTATGAAAATATCATGTACTATTGGTGATAGCACTGAGAGACTGTATTGAGTTCTATTCATAGCATAATTAGTTAGTTAATGGTAATGAAATGTACATAGAACTTTTGAATATTTATTTCGTATGGACTATTATCGATATTTCGCTTTTGCAGAGAGCAAGATCCTTCAAATTACATCCAGTTTATAATTCCTTTAACTCTCTGAGATAGATGATATCCCAAAATGCAACGAAAACATAGGGATTTCCACTCCCTTGACTCTTAAATGGAAGCTATAAAGCAAGACTTTGAATGTATATAAGAATCTCAAAAATAATAAAAGTACAGAATGGAATTCATAGGTTTACCTGAGAAAACCTTGAACGTCGATATGAGACAGATGAGAAAGGTGCAACCTACCTTCCAATTAATGGAATAGAATCCGGGAACTCTCTCTCAAAGAAGGCAATGATGTCCTCCTACGATACAAAATTCTTAATAAACATCCAGAGATATGCATGGAAGCATGTCAAAGATATGGATTATAAGATAGAAATAAATTCGAAACTAGAAAAATAATAACTTATTAAAACTGATATTTCGCAGCTCAGGATATACTGCATTCTCTGAGGTCAAAGGTCAAATATCCCGAGTGTCATAAGCATCATGATAAATTTTCTTGGAAGATAACCAGCCTAATGAGGCTGGAGATATAAGCAGGAAATATGGATGGATATACGTGATATAATAAGTTTATTTTTATAACATTGATCTTCAGCGCTCTCAATTTAAATTTAGGATATTTATTTTGCTTATCCAATATGGGCTACGATCAACCCAGGGATTGAAAATACTGACGTTCAAAAATGAAAGTAAGAGGGAATAATGACCCAAAATAAAAGCAGTGGGGTCAAAGGGAGTTACCTCGGTGTGAATGCTGTCAAAAATAGCGTAAGGCATAAACAAAGTGCAAGTGAATGTTCTGTCCTGTGAAGGACAAATAAATGTTAATGTAAACTTAGTCAAAATAGAATAAATCGTCAGGAAATTCAACATGGCAAAAATCATAGAGTAGAAGTTCATGAAAGTGAGAAGAAAAAGCCCAACTAAACAGGATGATTGATTAAATTTACGACAGAAAACAAAATAGAAGAAAAGGTGTCAGATTACAAAGCCAGATCTTTAGACAAAGATCATCTTAGAGCGAGGAACACATCTGCAACAACTGGTGACTGCTATCACCAAAACGAGGCACATTAAAATTGAAGTGTCAGCTGAAGAGTACTCACAAGATTTGGCAAGGCAATCATCATGAACGTATTTCGTGGCCAAATATGTAAATGATTAGGATCCATCACAAACTGCAAATAATACACATACTATCACTACAAAAATAAATGATACCTTTTTCCAATGTGGGCATGAGCCCTATTTTTTCGTTAATCTAAGTTTTGTACAATAATAATCTGTAGCATCTTACCTTACAATTCTATTTTGCACAGGACCCTATACCAGCATAGCCGCCAAATGTCTAAAAGTCTGATCAAATGTATGTCCTCCCAACACAATTGGCCAATCATCATGCAGGATTCTCACCACGCATGCGTTCCACAGCTAACTTTAGATCCATTTTCTATGCTGATTGGTCTGTTAGTTTGGGAGAAAACAGATCTGATCAGAGGTCTCAAACATTCGGCGGCTATGCTTCCCAAGGTAACTTATATACTGACACGACTATCCTGCAAAAAAGTGTGCTATTATCATCAAAATCAAAATCATCATTAGATTTTTAACATGATATTGTAAATCATTAAAAGCAACCGGGTGTATAGCTGAATTGAGAAAATGTCTCACTTTGGTACATGTTTAGTAAAGTCATCCTTGGCCCAAAATAAGGGGCGATGACCAGTCAGATGCCGTTAACAAACGGTCAATGACTGCCTAAAACTGCTCATCAAGCGTTCAATGTGACCGTTGACTTCTACCAGAACAGATAATTAGATGTTGATTATTAATAGCATCTGATTGACGTGTTGGTGACTGTCCATTCGGTTGAAGTGAACAAAAAAATTTCTTTTCTTTGGCATCGTTTCGAGCTCTGGTCATCAGTTGATGACATATAAAACATGGAATAAACGTTATAAGAGACTTTCAACGGTTATACGGTCGAGCAAATTGACCAATCATGACTCACATCTCCATTTTCATCCGGTGGCATTTCAATTTCTTTGTAGCCATGTGGAATGTACGTTTGGTTATAGTCCATTCTAAAATTTAACAAGAACTGATCATTTTTACACAAAGAAAAAATTGATTCATACTCTAAGAGAAAGACCTTCAGATAACTCAGAACCTGATCCACGTTCCTATGTTGCAAATGGTAAACCGACACTAAATTAACTAGACAACAGCCAGTGCCATTTGCAAGATATATATGAGCATTCCATGTCAAAATCAACACCGATTTTAATGATATTCATTATGAATTGTTCAAGAGAGCATTTGAGCCTCGACACACATAAATAATTTCTTTATTACTTCCAGTCGCATTATCAACATGTACATATACAAATAACGTGATTAGTAGTTTAACATTGAACGAAATTTTTAACCTAAATAGTACCTTCTGTTTATATTTAGTGGAAAATTCAAAATATAATTTAGTTATTGAAGCAGGCTCTCGCTCAAAATGTTATCCAAAACTAATAAAACAGGTAGTGCGAACAACGAAGAAGTATCATATCTGAGGTAAAGGATAATGCTTTCAAGATAAAAACAAACACATTCTGACCAAATCGAACCCAAGAAATCTCGAAGTGAGACACTCCATATCATCATCAGCAGAGCAACAAAACCAAGCAATCACTAACGGAAGAAATGACAAATTTCTTTCTTTTATGATTCCAATTCGAAACTGCTTATCTACCTTGATTTGCGCATTAAACTTTTACGAATAGTTGAGAATGCACCATCACATCCAATGATCAAATCACCATGTTCCTGTCGTTGGTCTCCATTGGAACTAAAGCAGATTATAATGGATCTAGTAACATCATTATGATATCAAAATGTCACCGTTCAGACAAAACTGAGCTCTAAAAATTACATTGAGAATGAGACCTGCTGTTGAGTAAGCCACAAAGCTACTCTTGAAGCATATGATAATAGATTGGTATATCAATCATGCAATTGTAGATAAAGAAAACTACAAAGTAGTGTATAAACCACGGAATAAAGGCCAAAAATGTAAAATTTTGGAGCTGAACTTGCTCAGATTCCTCAGGAAAATAAAAGTTAAATGAGAATTAAAAAGGTGGAAAGAATCCGCAAAAAATGTTTTACGCTAAGGGTTAAGTAATAATTTAATGAAATAAAATAAAACATACTCAGATACAGTTAGGGTGGCATTATCTAAATCAGCACCAATAATCTTGTGGTTGAAATAGAATTTCACCCTTGGACTTTTCTCTGATACTGAAAGAGAACAGAACTAGCAAAAGTCAGCAAGGATAAGGATAATTTCTGCTGCGCAACAGGTCTGATTTTAGGCTAGCATTGACTCCAGAATTCCTCAGGTTTTCCGCATTACAAGATGATTATATTAGAGATCTATAGATTACACAATGCCAACTTTTAAAGTTGCAATAAAAACAATTGGTTGCATTCTGTCATAGATTCACCCACACAATGCTCAAGGTTATAGTAAACTTTGATTAATTTGAAATTTCCTTCCGAAATAGCTGCTACTAAGCAAGAAGGGAGCCGTTGGTTTTACTGGATAAATCTAACTGATATGAATACGGGTACAAAATATCTGTTGATGGCAAGAACTTCCAACTTTATCAATGTATTGATGGCAAGAACTTCCAACTTTATCAATAAAATCGAATTAACACAAATCTGCAATTACTGCAAAAACCCTATGAACAAGCCAACCCCATGTATAGACCATACCTTAAGTAAATGCCTCCAAAAATTGAAAACAGTAGGAATAATAGTTCAACGTAATATTTTTCATTTGATCATACTGACGATGAAGTTTGAGTCGAAACGTCTAAATATACCAGTGTAGTCAAAATAGGTCTTGTCACTAAGTACACTCTCCTTATAAAAGTATGGCACAGACTAATCTAATATGGCGTCCACTGAAACAAATTTACCAAAGGGTGACCATAACCACACCTCTTATCTGAACATTAATGATCCCTGTGGCTAATGTTTTGGCGGGAAGGCACGTATTTGTTGTGATGCTTACGTGATGATTTAAGCACAAAAACTCTGAGCTTTCATTTCCAACTTATTCTTAAACAAGTGCACCTAAACCATAAAATATCTGATAAAGAGCGACTTGCTGTCAAAATATTGAAGAAACAGCAATATTTGCGTCCACAAAATTATGTCGATTGCTGGATTTCAGTATAGCAGTTTACTATGGATTTACGAGGACCTCAGAAAAACTGGTTTTATCCAGTACAAACCTAGACAGAGGTGGTCGATCAAAAACATTAATAAAACACGGGAAAAAGTTTGCATGCAAGGTTTCCAAGAAGCTCAAATTTGTAAAATTGAGAACATGATCGAAAGAATAATCAGCATCGTTTCCACAAAAAATTCATGGACTACCGTAGAGAGGCCTATTTTTACAATAATTTCATGATGTCTTACAAAATACAACGAAATGGTTTGTTTCTTTAACTTTTGATAGTTACAAGTACAGTACAGTATACTGATGTCATTTCTTTGTTTCTCTGGCCAGAAAGTAGTCTCTACCTAAGTTGAGACTTCGTGATATGCAAGCAAAGAGAGCATTCCCATGGTTCACCAGCAACCAGGGAAGAGATTGATGATCTTTTATTCCAGAAAAAAAGAAGTATATTTCAGGGTTTTTATCTTCAAACTATACTGGTCGAGTCCTAATATAGTCTCAAACAAGACTCAAACACAATAGCAACACGGGACTGTTCTTGTTCAGCTGTCTGAAAGTTGAATGATTTCTGCTTTTGAAATGTTGTTACTATATTAACAAAAAATTGACTAAAGTCGGCTAGGGCGAATTTTAAGTTGAATTTCAATCTATGCCAACAGCTTATCCGCTATAATCGTGTCCAAATCAAGGACACGTCGTACAATTCTTATCTTGCCAAAGAATTTAAGTAACACAAATGATGACTTTTCCATCGTCCTTGTCCTGAAAGCAATATATGTTTAACAAATTGCAACTTACTAACCATCAATAAGTAGCTCATTCAATTTTCTTCGATCAACTGATAAAATATGCTAAAAAGCAAAAGTGCATGTCATTGTAATGTAGACAGTCAGGTGGCTATAAATTAAGAAGTACATATATATTCAACAGAGATGGGAAAAAGCTTTTTTCTTTCTGGGGGGCCTGAGTGTCTAGCTTAATATTTCTGCAAAATTGCTAAGGGAGTTTATTAATTGTTTATCTATTTTTCTATTTATCTAAAGATTAACTGATATGTGACTAGTCTATAATACAAATTCAAGTCATGAAAGTCAATGATTTTTTCTCCTAGACTAACTTGAATTACAGCATCAGTTTCATACTTATCCAAACAGTTCGAAATTTTTCTGTGAAATCCACTGCAAATATTTCTAACCAAAAAATTTCTCAGAACTATGTTCCTAGGTTTCAATGATTTAATTTTATCAGTGGAACTTTATCATTAACAATTGGACAAATGTTGTAGCAAAATGAAAGTATTTTTAATTTATCAACCTTTACAGTATCAACATCACATACTGACCAAACAGTGAGTAGAAATATGTAGCCAGTTATGAATACAGACTAAAGGTTGACTTCACAGATTGAAATCATAAACTTGAAGAAGATATTTTGACAAGACAATGGCAAAGGTAAGTACCATATATCATTCTGTATGTTGAGGATAGCCTGTTTGAGAGGAGAATTATCCTGAGCTATAGGCATAGTGAGGTAGGGTCCCAATTTCCCTTCCTTGTCACTTCAAACCATCTATTTCCACACAACGGATGAGCATTCTGACCACTTAACCATCTTTGATCAGCGGAACTTATCTGTCTTCAAGGAACTCAAACTCATTTATGATTATGCCCAAATTCGGGAGGGTTGATGTGGCAAAGTTCATTTCCTACTATTCAATCATTCCAGTGGGGAATAGCCTGCCAGATGCTACTGTAATGCAAACAAATTTGGAGTATTTTTCCATAAGCTTAGCAAATTTTAAATTCTCTGATTCTGTATTGTGTTGTATTTGGTGAAATTTGTAGTTGGTTCTGTGTACACATTTGTATTGACTCAAATCAGTTGTTAAATGTATACTTGATGATGTTGATGATCAGAAAAAAGAAAAAAAAAGATATTTTACATAATAATGATATTACTTGATCTTTCTTTCCATATGGAATTGGCGTCTGATCACCAGAATGAGAATGTATCATTCGAGAATGCATGGGTATTCCTTTACCTACAACCTTTTGGAAATAAAAAAATAAAAACTTTGCATTGCTTTAAATATTCTTAATCAAAGTTCTAAAAATGATTATTTCAAATTGTTGACAATTCTTTCATGCATTGTGAACAATACAATGCTATTTTCACATAATATGTCTGGAATAAATACTGGCTTATTAAAAAATTCAACAAAAAGGTATCATAATTAATAGAAATAATCAATGACTCACAGGTCCATCAACTCCAACTCTCTTCAAAGATTCAATCCCTCTCTTAGACAGTGCAAGATTTATGCTGCGACCAGCAACAATTTCTTCCTTCCTTGGGTCTAGAATGTAAGCAATGAATTATACTGGGCATAGTATAGTGTGATGTATCAATACTTACAGAGGCTTTGCCCGGAAAGTGACTCGATCAAGAGTGAATGCCTAAAGAGCACCTGAAATAATGCATGGAGCATGATATACCAAGCACACAAATTCTTGAATTTGAAGGTATACATTCTTAGAAGGGGTGCAAAATAGAGCACCTAAATTGTCAAAGGAGCTCATTTTGTAGAGCACCTTTGTATTGCAAGGGGCAAGGCCTGCTTACATATGAAGGAGGCTTCTTCAAAATCTTCTAATAGATAAACTATTGACATTAAATTCTCTGAATGAAACTCCATAATCTGTAATACTACATTCTGCATTTGCTGGGGTTCAGATTTAGAGATATCATAAGATCCAGGCAAGATTAATTACACTGATCCTCAGTTGTACAAACTAACTGCTAGCAAATTTGTTCACCATTGCTTCAAACAACTTTTTCAAAGTTAAGGCTGGTTTCTACTTGAGCAAATTCTTCACAGAAGTCATCAGCCAATTCACCAAGCATGTCAAATGTGTCAACAAAAATGAAAGATAATTCCAGCTTCTCTGTCATCAGTTCTCTTCTTGGCAAATTCAATGGGAGGTTCCACTCACTGATGAATTTGCTGAAGGTATCACTCAAGTGGAAACTGCCTTTTAGGATGTATTGCTAACTGCTATGAATAAAGCACCCCTATCAATATATGATCAAATGAATTCTATGAGCATTCTCCAGCAAATTGCCACAAAACAAGAAAAAACTTGCTAGAGAATGATACACATATAGGAACGTGAGTTTGTTGCTTCCTATAGACTGCAATGCTCGTTCTGTGACATCCTTCGTTGATCCATGTTGTTGGCGTGTGTCAGATTTAACGTGCTGAGAACACGGAGGCAGAGAGAGGAGACGATGTTGTTGACGGTACTCTGACTCTACTCTGACTGAACTTTACATTACAGATAACATGGATATATACATTAACATTGAACAACTCGAAATAAACATGAATTACGTACAGGAAGGGTTAGGTGCTTGTTAGTTGTTTATTGAATGGATTCATGTGGCGATGCTTGTGCGTGGGACAACAGAAGAGGAATGACCAGGTGTGTGATGACAGGAGTGACGTATGGTCATGTCCCAGGTGTGTGGTGTTGTGAATGAGAATGAATGAAAAGAAGAAAATCGGTATTGAGTGAGAATGGCCTATGCTACAATGTTTACGTTCACTACACACATATAAAGATGATCAACATTTTTGAATTGATGAACAAGTTAAATAAGATATATCCCCAAAAGCAAATGAACATACCTGGCCTACTTTCAAATACACAAACTTCATATCCATGATTGGCAAAGTACAAAGCATCTAGTGACCCAACCTGTAAAAGATAACAAATTACCAGAAAGATGAAAAGGATATCAAGACAAAATTGTGGGAACAGAATCAGTCTAACCTGCTGAGTGCATACACTATACATGTGCGGAGTACAAGTGTTAAGGTACATCCTGTATATAGCTGATGTTGGAGATTCACTAAGTAAGTTTGCCCTCATGCCAACATAACACCAAGAGATCACTCTATTATCATATCCACATACACCAACACACAAAACGAAAACTCTCTTGCCAATGCGCAAAGGGAAAATATGTAGTTCATACTGGACATCTTTCGCATAGAGTAGCTTGAACACACACTGATAGAAAAGTAGTCATTGGTATGTAGATCTACAAAACCTAGGTATTCCAAACTGATACCATAAATAAAAGGGACTACGTGAACAAAAGAACTCTTATTTTTTTAAACTTCATGTAATTGAATATATACCTTACTTTATAAGAATACACTTTTCTATGCTAGATAGAGTATAATTGGCTATCTGTCATTTATGTGTCAAAAAACAAACAAACAAAACAACAACTGCTACTATTTCTTATACAAAGTGCACATAAAACAGTGATTAGAATTCTACAAATGAAAGGTTGATCCACGGTTTGTCGCTAAGACAGAATAAACAATAGCTGCATCTGTTCAATAAGTTCATAATTTTCTTGATTATGTATTTTAACGAGAGCTTGTCAAATTCTAGATGTTCCAGCAATGATAACAGGGGGTAGTTGATTTAGCCAAAAGTCCCAAAGTACTCATCAAAAGATTGATGTAGGGGTGGTCGAAGAGACTGCGGAGACCATATGGTCCGAAGACTATGTAGTAATATCAACTTTTCCAAAATATTTAATAAAAGAACATCAAGTATAACTGCCTACCAGGCCTGCCCCTGCAATCAAAATCTTTCCTTGCACGTTTTCATCCATTTCATCGAATGATGTGTTTCAGCCGCCGCTGTCTCTACCAAACCAACGTGGGAGACCATTAACCAAAACAGCACCACAACAAACGTTGCCTCTCTTCCATGAGCACACCTTCTTGCCTCATTCTCGATAAAAACGACCACCTTGAATCCTCCCCCCCCCCCCTTCACTGATCTAAGCATTTTAATGCGTTCTTTAGCTGTCCCACCTTCCCATCTGCAGACACTTGCCTACGTCCCTTATTTTATTTATATGGAATGAAATTAAGGGTTAAACACATACAAGGAATACAAGAATGGGTTTTATATAATAAAGAACAACTTCATGAGTGAAATGGCTTAAGTTTGCTAACTTATAGGTAAGACTATGGACCGTAAATACGATGATTATGTGGCATTTCAGCCATCCTATTTCGTACTTAGGGTCTATCTGCAAAGGTTCTGCTCCATTTGTTTCTTTGCATACGTTGTTTTTCCATCCACACAGTGCGTCAATATTAGAAAGGCCTCACTGTTCGAGTTGTTGGAAGGATCTGGTTGGGTACAGGAAATGTTGGCTTCCGTCAACTGCCGGATTAATTTGCAATAGAGAATTAACTTAAGTGCTTTAAACTAGAAATAAATGTTTCATAAATTAACGATAAGTAAAGTTGTGTGCATGCTGGTCACTGGTACCAACTTCTGAGTCTCCAAGCGGGGAAAGAGTAAAGGGTGGACATGTGAATGTTAGCAAGCAATGAACTAAAGACAAATCATCACGGAGAAGAAACGGTGTAACACAGATATACTGATGTCCGAAAGTTTTATCATTTCAGCTCATAACTGTAGGGAATTTCATTCTCATATAAACTTTGCCCATCATTTGATAAAATTCCTCATTGATATTAACGGATATTTCAGTTGAAGCTCGGTGCTCTACATGCCATCTCTCTACACGCATTTCTTCAAATATTCATAGAAAAAATATCATTGAAAAAAGGAAATTGGGTATGACATTGATATTACATCCAGTGGTATCGTTATTGTTTCGTATTAGTGTTTGTACGAACTAAGTGCGTATAAAAAAACAAAAACAATAATTTTCTTGATTACCGAGATTGGAGACTGAAACATCAATCGTAAACTCAAGTCAATATCTTGGTATTTATGAAGACACATTTACTTGTTCTCACACTATTCTTTCTTTCCTTGTTATAGTTCCCAAATTTATAATTTCGTTTAAATGTGCTAGCGTGTAGAGCTTAACATTTCGTGTGCAGTGTCACTTAGTGCAAAATGCTGCGTTCGTACGAATGTACACATGCTGTTAATCAAATAATAGAAAAAGGAAACCTGATAAACACAAATACAGGAAGAAAGCAACATTTTTCATTTAATACCTCAGGAATATTAGAATACAAAACATATATATATATATTTCATCACTACTGATATTTGAACATTTGACAGCCGTTTGTTTTTTGCTATAACATCAAAATTTGTCAAACTGAAAACATGGAAGTAAACGTCATAATATAACTCTTGCTATAATCAGAAAATTTTGCGTTATTATCTCAAAAAATTTAATAGTAAAACTAAAAATCTCAGGCATATATCAACATTATAGTACAACACTAGAGACAAAATACCATATGCCAATTGACCTTTGGAAAGGATCATGGTTCTCCTTGTTATGGAGCAATACTACCTTTGCATTACGCTGGGCAACTTTCAGGGCTACACAAGAAGTACCCTTGTCTATTTGTGTTTACAAAAGCACCGATACAATTCAAGATCCGTTCAGTTACTAACTATATTACCTCTTTCCTAGGGAGTACAGCTCTGTCAGCTAGTCAGTACAAAAGTAAATCGGGTCACTCTTTCGTACAAGTCTGGACACAGCCTAAGTTATAACATAAGAAAAATGCTAGTCTTTCTTCCAGCTGCTTAAATTTATAAAGGATCAATAAAAAACGTATACATATAACAAATATAATAATTAAAAAACTGAACAAAACATTATTACTTGAAGCCAAAATGATGTGGAACATCACGTTAATCAATACTCTGCTGAAGGAAAACAGTATGGTATATGATGAACAAAACTCAGTAACGTGTCAATCTTTGTATTCTCTTACAGGTGAATAAAAATTTTTATTTCTTTTGATGGTTTCTATCCATCTGCATTCAAGTGGCCATGACAGTCAGGACTGCTGAAAATTGGAACAGAATACTGCTAGATAACCCAATTCACTCCTTTCCACACGATCCAATTCAAAACATCTGAGGATAATTCAGAACGGCAACACAAATTACAACACAAAAATAAGCAAAGGATTAGCATCTGGCTTTGTTGCATGTCATCTCATGATTCACTGACTCCCCAGTGATTAGTGATATGCTCCATGTTATCACCTCATGATTCAATAATCCCCAAGTGATTATCAATGTGTGTCATATCATCCTCAAATCCCTGTGATAAAATCACACATAAATTACAAAACGTGATCACAATCGCTGAAATTTCAGACACAAAGTTCTGTTTGTAAAACAAACGTCATAATTTAACCTTTCAATTATCAACACTTGAGGAAGGACTACAACAATTAATTCGTAACTTAATTAGGATAAATTAAAGAAATTTAAGATAAAATGATGCCGGCACTGCAACTATTGCAAACTCAACACAACTGTGAATTTGATCAATTTCAGATGAATTATAAGACTTGACTAAGCCTCTTTGCAACCTGTATTCATAATTTGCATTACATACCTTTTGCGATAGAGTGGCTGAATAAAAATGGGTGCAAGACTTCCAATTGCATCGACGATCATTGGTTAGTTTTTTAACATGATGATCTAAGTAATTAGACGTTGTAATTAAGAAACTTCAATAATAGCTGTTATTAACAAGTTTCGATTAAAATAAAAGGTATATATATATATATATATATATATATATATATATATATATATATATATATATATATATATATATATAAAGACAAATTTACATTCAGAACAAAACAATGAAAGGTAAACTAAACATTACTTGTAACGTGTCTAGAAAATTCAAAAACTCTCGTTTATTCAGGCAATCAGCTTCCAATGGAAGCATATTAAAAATTTGTCCGTTTCTAAAAGACAAGCGTTTCCTCCCGTATTCAGTTTTAATCGTCAAAAGAATCACCTTGGAGGTGTTTCACATATTCTTTTTGATGTGAGGACGGATTGAAAATTATTTTCAGAAGACTTTAAGTATGAGCAGACAACAAAAGGAATGAAAAGCTATATTTTTGAAAGGTGCAAAAGGCTTGTCTTGTTTCTATATCCAATTGAAAAAATGTTTTATTTAGACATCATAATAGTAATTTGACAAGAACTTAATTTAAGAACCTAGAAAACAAATCAAGTTTTTGCTAATTTCTCTGGCAACTGAAGCCCTTCACTGAAAGCAGGTTTGCAATATCAATGAACTGCATCCAAGAAAGAATTTGAAATGTCCATACTTAAAACATGCATCTTCAGATCTCCCGTGATACCAAATGGCAGTTGACAATTTTGCCACTGAAACAAAGTACAATAAACAATAAACAATAAATATTAAACAATAAACAATCAAAATAAGCTAAAGGTGTCCAAGAAGGTAGAGCTTACGAACTAAAAGTTAAAATAATAATAGAACAATAAACAATAAATATTAAACAATAAACAATCAAAATAAGCTAAAGGTGTCCAAGAAGGTAGAGCTTACGAACTAAAAGTTAAAATAATAATAGAAAACAACCATTATTCATGTTTAATAAGAGAAAATTTTGGGAAAAGACTGCAGGAATATTGTTGAGAAAACATCAAATTTCTGGTACGTACGCACGCACTAAATGGCGAAAATTTGACCCCATCGTGTTAATTTTGCGTACGTATTTGAGTGTATCAGTTCCCATTGTAAGAAATCATACGCCTGTGCTTTGACACCCTCCCCTTTGTGCGTACGTACCAAATGAATGACCCCAATATGCACAACTATAGTTTTCCTTTTTGATGATAAAATAATAAGAACAAGTTTTGACTGGAATAATGATTACATACAAAGGAACAACAAGCAGTCGGGATATTGTATACACTTGTAATTCTGATAGATAACAATAATTACGAAGATTTTAACAAGCAATACTGCAATGCTATGGGCTTTGTGGCTTTTGAAATGTACACAAGTTTCATGAATGATATTTTACCCATAGGTTTCAAACAAAATAAAATCATCAAATGAAATCAAATGGAATCAAATGAACAATTGAGTTCCAGCACACCTCACAAACTATTGAAACATCCAAATCAATGACAAATTGCCTAATTCCACCACATTCATTTCCACTATAAATCTACAATGAAAATATTACAGACTGATGGATTTCGCATATCATAATAATCATCCAAAGCAATGACAAATGGCCTAATTCCACCACATTCATTTCCACTATATACCTACAATGAAAAGATTGCACATTGATAGATTTCGCATATCATAAAAAATGAATTCATGCAAACAAAACCAGTCTCCTTCCTATTAAAAAAGGCCTACAAACAAGAAATAAAAAAATGCATAAGAAATCAACATACTGTCATTTGGTCGCCGGGTACACTTCCTATCGCTGAAATATTCCCAGACTGTTCTCCATAAACTTGTAATATCCTTCCAGTCTGCAACAAATAACCCCCTATTAAACAAATATACTAAATCCATACAGCAAAGAACATAAAATTTTGCTGGTCTCCAAATTGTCAAGCCATTTCACCTATCTTATTACTTTCTGTCTTAATATTACAGGCCCTGATCGGTGCTATCTTATATCAAATATAGTTCTCATCGATATCTTCATTAGTAAAATGTTGCTCAACTCTGTCTGGTAACTTCCTTTATCTGTTTCTATTTCAATATACTGTACCAAAAAATTGCTCTCTTGCGAACATTAAACATAAGGAATGGCTACGCAATTCTAACTACATAGAATGAATTATGTTCAAGAGGTTGGAAAGCAATCTAACTAAGTTGCTGTACCGATTCCAGCGATCAATAAGAATTGATAAACAAGCAAAATATCATTGATTGCAGCATATTGAAACACATTGGAACATATTGAAACACACTGAAACATATATTGAAACACATTGAAACACATATTGAAACACACTGAACATATATTGAAACACAATGAAACACATATTGAAACACAATGGAACACATTAAAACACATTGAAACATATATTGAAACACATTGAAACATATATTGAAACACACTGAAACATATATTTAAACGCACTGAAACACATATTGAAACACATTGAAACACATATTGAAACACACTGAAACACATATTGAAACACAATGGAGCACATTAAAACATATTGAGGGAAAGTTAAACAAGTGTAACTATAGGCAAATACATTGAAACAAACTGTATGAATTGCTTACTAATATGCTGAAACACCTGATCAAACGATCACGTGAGCTAGTGACT